>CM054179.1:69939890-70464890 GCA_028829895.1 Sinotaia quadrata
GGTATAAACTGTGTTCCCAACTCGAAGCCCTGACACTTTAACCAAGCTTGGCTTCGAGTCCACAACTCGCCATTTACATAACCCCTGGTCAAGCTTGTCGCCCGCTCCAGCAGATGTGAGTGTATCTAGAATCTTAGTGTCTGGGTGTCTGGACTCGTGTCCCTTACGTCCGGACGCGCTATATATCAACCAAGTAAACAAAATATGGACAACAGCTGCTAGGAAATAAATAAATTGTAAGGGAAAATTAGAATGCCTCTGGACCCAAACCGAGCATCTCCCTTAGGAAGTCTAATTACCTCCCATAGTAAAATTTTCCAGATAAAATAAGTCTGTATATATGTTTGTGGGATCCATGGATTTTGTAATTCAGTGAGATATTGCCAGCAGTATTGTGGTTTATCAAGTCTAATATTATAAAACTACTGTTTCTTTATTCCACACCTTGTTTATATATGTTATCGATTATATATCATTTGTACAACAGCGTGTGAGAGTACTGCCCCACCTTTCCTCGTCTCTCTAAACTGAATGAATGCAAGTGAAACTGTTTAGATGCACAAAAATATGCAATTCATGAAAGGAGGAATACTAATATTTTACCTCCAGTCTGGCACTTTATGCGGCCTGACCAGCTCAGTTAAACTCACCACTCAAGCTAACGACTGCTTTCAAGCCGGACTTCTCTCTTTGTCACTCAGATTCAAAGTGAATAAAGGTTAGAATTCTCCACAGTAATTGAATTCTTTAATCTCAGCCCATTGGCTGGTCTCGTTTCATAAATGATTACCATCGGAAACTGCTCACTCAGTTTCGATTAGGTCAGTTATTAGGCAATATTATTGCCTTAGGCTGTTTACTTTAAACTCAGACACTTTCAAAATAACACCATACGGAGTGCCCAAGGTTGGGTCACTCTGACAATTTAGCAATTTATTTAACAATTACATTATAAAATAGGGAGGGGCAAATTTACTCCATCAATGCTATACCTCTGCATGTAACTCCTAATTGTGATGACTTTTAAAAGCTTTAATTTGATTCCTTAGATATTACTGCACCATTTTCCCATTTTATTTTCTTCATTAAATTTATAATCTTGACTCTCTGTATATCGTCCCGTTATGTCGTACATATATTAGTTATAGGGACTGCATTCTCCACAATGGTCTGGGGCTTAGAGCTAGTTGCTAATTAAGTGTTTACCCTAAGACTTAAAGTTAGTTACTAATTATTAAGTGTTTACCCTAAGACTTAGAGTTTGTTACTAATTATTAAGTGTTTACCCTAAGACTTAGAGTTTGTTACTAATTATTAAGTGTTTACCCTAAGACTAAACTGTTCGTGACGCGTCATCTGTTGTGTGTCCCTATGTCTGCTTAGTATTTGTGCGCGCATGTGACTAATTACGGGTTAGTTTCCAGGCAACGGGGGAGTAATTAACCAACACTTTATTTCTTTCGTCTTTTCCTCCTCCTGCAGTAACACGTAACAATACGTCACAGTACTCCGCCAAGCAGGTCATACTTGTGCTGAGAAAGAATAGAATAGCTGAGCTATTTATCACTCACATTGCGTAGGCTATTTTTTTTGTACGATACATGCACTAAGCTAGTCATACATGATCAGAGAAACAAGCTAGAATACCTGTACTAATATAATTTATCGCGTCACATAGAATAGTTTATGTACGCTACCTAGTATATTCAGCCGATCATATCTAACCCAAACACACACTGCCAACGCTAATCTGTCAAGAGAAACAGAACAGAATAAGGAAGTCATTTATCAATGTCTGTGCTCTTGGGTCGTCTGCAAATCTAGGTCAGTCATTCTGTGTTGATACTCATGTAGTTTATAACTAAAAATAGTTTGTAGCTGAAGATCATTGTCGTATGGAGTGCGTGTATGACACATTGTCAACTCGTAATCTTAGAAAAGGATTTACAAGGACAGGTGTGTCCAAATGTCAAGCAGAAAGCATATGGTTGCAGAAAACAGTGGCTCATTGGTGTAATATTTTCTGCCTTAAAAAATTCAATTTAAAGCTTTAATCACAACCGTTGCCTGTCTATTTTAAGGGTAAAATAAATAGCCGACAAACATTGTTTTTTTTAGTGATAAGCTTAAATAAATGAAAACAATGTTTCTTAGTGGTAAACTGAAATAAATAAAGACATTGTTTCTTAGTGGTAAACTGAAATACTGACATTTTTTCTTTGTTTTAAACTGAAATAAATAAAGTCACTGTTTCTTAGTGGTAAATTGAAATAAATAAAGACAATGTTTCTTAGAACTGTGTGACGTCCTGCGTTCAGCTTCAATGAAGCAAAACAGTGATGACGTCAGGTTAGCTGGATCATTGGTGAAGTGAACAGTAGTAAGTCAGTCGACATATCATACTCTAGTGTGTCCAGTAGACAAATCATACTGTAATGTGTCCAGTAAACAAATCATACTTTAGTGTGTCCAGTAAACAAATCATACTTTAGTGTGTCCAGTAGACAAATCATACTGTAATGTGTCCAGTAAACAAATCATAATTTAGTGTGTCCAGTAAACAAATCATACTGTAGTGTGTCCAGTAGACAAACTATGCTGTAGTGTGTCCAGTAGACAAACCATGCTGTAGTGTATCCAGTAGACAAATCATGTTGTAGTGTGTCCAGTAGACAAATCATGTTGTAATGTGTCCAGTAGAGTGACCATGTTGACCACAAATACACGTTAATGATACGTAGTCACATAGACATAAACTGTGTTGCACGTTTGTGAATGCATATTTTCGTCGCTCCAATTCCTTGATCTATACTCTATAGCGTGTCGGACAGACGCACATCAGTAAACACAAAATAGCGATCTGACAAAACTTGTGCCTTCCACTGAGCGTGCCGTTTAACATGCTGAAACATTTTTTTTTTATTATGACATTCGTTCTACATATGTTCCTAAAGTTATTTCTAGCATCCGGGAATTATATACGCGAAAGCAAATCTCACCTATAAAAACGCGCGCCTGTCTTAAGGAATGTTTACATTATTCAGAGCATTGTACAGTTCCGTCACACACACAAAAAACATCCCTTGCGACTGAAATGTTCATTACACAAAATGTCGTGTTTACTATTGCACAAACTATAACAAAAAAACTATGACGTCGTTTGATTTTAAAGAAAATTATTTTCCAAAATAATACCAAACACTAACTTGTATGAACGCCACAGAAGACGTATGTGGCAGTGCGACAGCGCATTCAACGGATTAACGTGTCTCATAGCTTGGTTTCAGCGGAAGTTCATACGTATGTGCTCGCTGGCAGTCACTTGTTCACCGGTAGATCTCAGTAGAAGTTAAAACGCTTGTGGTTGGCAGTGTTTGTTTATAGTTCATGTAAAATACTGCTTCAATCTGGTCCTCTTGCACTGTGCATTCAAGAATGCCAACGTGGATAACGTACAGGTGAGTGAGTGAGTGTGAGAGAACCTAACTGGGTTGTTACGCAAATAGTTTGAAACTGACATATTGTTGAAGTCGCTGTTTTTTATAATTACCTGTACAAACAAACATTATACCATAAAATGGCTTACGTCAGTAGAAGAACGATAAAAATAAAACAACATTTATGATGGAAATTAGGATGAAAGATAAATGTATTCCAATAAAACTGACTGTCAGAGCTATTGACCCAGAAAGGATTAACTCGCCTCAACCTCCTACGGAAACAGTCCTGACGACCTCAGTGATATCTTCTATGTTCATATATTCGAAGTTTCGCCTCATTGACCTTTGATATTCTTAAAATATGTACTCAGAATCATTAATGTAACATTTGGTGTTCAAAAATATATGTACTGAGAATCATTAGTGTAGCGTTTTATGTTCCTAATATATGTACTCAGAATCATTAATGTGGCTTGTGATGTTCCTAATAATTGTACTCAGAATTATTAATGTGACTTGTGATGTTCCCAATATATGTACTCAGAATCATTAATATAAGGTGCGATGTTCCTAATATATTTACTCAGGATTATTAATGTAACGTTTGTCCATAATTTACGTTCTATGTTTCATTAAAGTGACATTTGATTTAATAACATGTATTCTACAGTTATATTCTTTCCGAGACGTTATATTCACGTGAAAATTTTTCTTAAGCATCTGGTGTAACAAATGGTGTGCTCTATATTTAAAAACTTTCTTACGTCACTGGTGTAACAAATGGTGTGCTCTATATTTAAAGACTTTCTTACGTCACTGGTGTAACAAATGGTGTGCTCTATATTTAAAAACTTTCTTACGTCACTGCTCCGTTTAAAAATAAAATAATTTTATGATCTAATGAGCAGAAATGACATACCTTTATTCTGTAATGAGTGGTAGTATGCACATAAGTCTTAAATAATTTTATGTTCTAATGAGAAGAATGCACAGAGTTCTGAAATAACTTTATATTCTAATGAGTGCGATGAGCAGTGCTGCACAAATATAACTGTTAATCTAAACCCTCCTAATAACACTTTGCAGTTTTGTATGTTTTAAGTTTTTGTAAATGATACAATTGAGACCCTAGTATGTCATTCTCCATCTGTCCCAATATCTATTACAACCTCTCTGTCCCAGTGTCCATCACATCCGAGTGTTGTCAAGTATTTAGTTACCTGATTTACTTCCCCCCCCCTCTCTCTCTCTCTCTCTCTCTCTCTCTCTCTTTCTATGCATGTATCTTAGAGTCTTAAAGTTATCACTTTGCTGATGTAGGCAACTTTAAACCCAATCTTTCTCATCTCTTTTTTTTTTTTTTTAAAGTATTCAGTTAAATGGTTGTGACGTTTTGCTGAGAGATTTGTAAGATGTTAATTCTCCACCAACCTGGGACGCCAATAACCTTGGTACTAATCCCCTAAACACTCTGTGACGCCAACGCCACTTATAGATTATTATTAATTAATTAATCATTCATAACTGATTACAAGTGATGAGAATCTTAATATATGTTAGTAATAATTCTCCAGCAGACCCACCACTCTCTCTCTCATTTGGTGAATATTTAAAACGTTTCTCTCTTCCACAACACGAAAGACAAAATTTACTGTCACACATTACTTCGTAGGTGGAAAACTTCTTACTAAAGGAGAATCTATATTTAGTGAGATACAATGAAAAAAGATTACTTGACAACAATATCTTTTTGTATCACGTTGGTGCCAAAATGTTTTAGTTTACTGTGTTTATTGCGGGCATAAGTATATCAGTTTGTACAGTGCATTGCTTTATTGTGAACATTATGGTTCAGCTTAGGAGAGGGTATTGTGTGTGGGTTGCATGTGGAAATGGCTGATGGGCTAAGTTGCCGGGGGGGGGGGGGTTATTTGGTGGGGCCCCTTGTCATGACTTTGTTTCGTCACGTGACTAGCCTGCTACCAGATTGCGAGATGCAGTGTACCGGTCAGCAATAGAAGCGAACTCATACAGGTGTATGCTTAATTTGGAAGTACACACATTGTACAGCTGTTCGGCCATGAATTTCTTAAGTACCCTTTCAATCGTCCAGGCGGTTCCTGATAACTTGACTCATTTCTCCTTGAAATCTTCTAACCAGGCTACATATGTCCTCTACATTTCATCATTCTCTTTCTGTGCGCTGCGGAATTTTTAAATATGCATCTGGCGTCAGTTGAAAACACATTAAATGTGTCCGCTTCAAAGTGGTGTAGTCATGAGTTTGGTCTTTCAGCAGCTGCGTGTACACAGAGAGTGCTTTACCCCTCCCACTTACGCTCTACCCCAGTGCCCAGTCCTTAGCTGGTAATTCATAATCTTCGCGCAACCTTGCAACCAAGCTAAGTAAATGTCTAAGTTAGTTCCTTCAAGTTGTATGGCTCCATGCAGGATGGGCATATTTGAAGTGCTCTCTCAATACTACACGTCTGATATGATAGATATGCTACTTGGTGCGTTTCTTGCCAACTCATTGGCCATCCGTGCTTTCTCAAGCTCAATTCACTCACGTTCTACCGGCACTTTTTAAACTCCAACTTTGTCAACCCCCCGCCCTCTCTCTCTCTCTCTCTCTCTCTCTCTCTCTCTCTCTCTCTCTCTCTCTCTCTCTCTCTCTCATGCACTCCTTCTCTTTCCCTTATTTTCTCCTTTCTCTTTCTCCGTCCTTTTTGCCTATAGTCTCTTCCCTCTCTTTCTCTCTTTTCTTTCCTCCATTTTTTTCTCGTGTGCCTTTATCTCTCTCTCTCATGCACTCTTTCCTTCTCTATCTCTTTCTCAACATATGCAAAGAGATCAGGCCCTGATAAACCTAATTCTTCTCTGTAGTTTCTAAGTGAGTTCTCAACACCCACGTTTAGGTTTAACCTTACAAAAATTTTAATAGGAATGGTAACACATTAAGTACAAGGTTGTTAAAATAATTACAGCCAGTAGCTCAACGCCTTAACTACTGCGTTGACTTTTGCCTTTACAGTTATTAATAGTCAAAGCAAATCGCAATAGTACATACAACTGTTATATAAAATATAGTGTAGCCCTTTCATTCAACATGGCCTACAATGGTTTTAACTGATGACACTGAATAATTTAGTTAAATTTATTAAAATTGCAATAAGAAAAATCAATACAACTAACAATTCAATCATATATTTGTACTATTTGTAGTTCTTATGTTTTAAGGGCAGGTTATCAATGGGTTTCTCTTGAAAATATGAATAAGATCCTGTGACACCAACGCCACTTATTAATGATTATTATTATTAATTAATTGATCATTCATAACTAATTGCAAGTGATGAGAATCTTAATTTATGTTATTAATAATTCTCCAGAAGACACCGCGTGTCTCACTCACTTGGCGGATATGCAGGTGCTGTAAACGTTTATTAGCATACATAAACACTCTGTCGAGTATTTTTTCAGCTGCAAAGCAGACAAGTACTGTTTCGTGAGGTCCAGCTCCAATAGCATTCAAGAAAAAGCATCATATTGACAGTCACAACGTTTTTAATGAAAATGTTCAAGACAGGGTTGATTTAATGACTTTTTCTCCATTTGAATATACATCCTCGCACTCACAATACAGTTTAATGCTTCTATTCATGGTCTTAACGTAAGAAAATATTAAATGTACATCTTCACACTCACAATGCATTTCAGTGCATCTTTTCAAGGTCTTAAAGTAAGAAAACAATATTAAATGTGAGCGATTCATTATAAGATTGTTGCATGAGCTTTGAGAGCAGGGAGTTGACCACAAAAATCTAATTTTATAACAGTTATGACAGCGTGCATGTTATTCGACCTGTACGTTCAGGAATGTGATTTATAGGTGGATTGGTGTGTTAAGCCTAAGTGCATCTGAGCTAATTGCATAAATATAGATCACCACAAATATAATGTAACTATAATACAAAAATAAAATAGTTTATTATTAGAGATTCATTTTACTATTCAAATGTGTATGCTGATGCTTCAGTGTGACTTAGTGATAAGAAAGACAACAACAAAGGAGGGGGAATATTTGTGCACATGCCTATAGCTAAATTAAGTACGATATACGTAGCTTGCATGGTACTGAGATGAAGGAAACAAAGAAGTGGAGTTATGTAATTAAGTTTATATTGCGCATACATTACTTATACATTTATGAATACTTTAGATACAAATGCATATATGTATATCATAAACAAAGAAACACACACATATACATAGGTTTTATGTATATCACTGAGCTCAGTATATGGAGAGGACACAAGGGCAAATATACAGTTGCCAAACCACCTCCATATTAAAAAAATGACGCTTTGTACCATCTACAATGGCTACATATTTGGTATCAACTGTTTTCAATATATATCCAATTTGTGTTGAGCTATAATTCAATAAATATAATTAAATGTACAAGTAATAAACAACTTGGCCAGTGACGCTAACCAGTTCTAGGTGGCTGGTTTGTTATAATGTAATATAAACGATCAATGATCTGATAGTGGTCAATAACAAATCTAACCAATAAGAGTCAATCAGAAAGTGATCTTTAGAAAAAGTCCCTTGTTCTTATCACTTTGATTTTGTCTGTGGTCAAGTCTGGTCTTAAAGGCTGATCATTAGCTGAAAAAAGCAAACCTTTCTTGGTTTTTATGTTATCCGCTTCGGACTGCAGTGATCTACTGCACTCAACTTGACTATGTCAGTATATATGTTGGACACCTTTCGTTACATTTGCTGGCAAAAGGGTTGCTGGAAATTGGTAACTTAAATCTCTGTTCCAGAACCATATGGCAGAAGTTGGGTCCAGCTTTGGTCAGGAGAGACTGCACACATAATTCTTGGAACAGTTCAGGTAGCATGCCTAGAGGCGCACGTTAGATCCAGTATCCAATGCATGCAAAGTGGACCTGTGACATTGTTGGGAAACTCATGCCAGTGACAGCTTAAGTCATATGAAGGTAATGTAAAATTAACTATTAAACTTTCACACACACACACACTGATTTCTGGGATGTGAAATAGACACAATTCGATTACTGATTACTATGATTGTAAAAAAAAGATAATTTCTAAGGCAACAAGAGAAACACGTATCCACAAATGTGCGCTATATATAAATGGAGAAGACATCCAATGATATCAAGCGCTGCCGATGTGTCGCTAATACCGGAAGTTTATGTGAGACCATATTGAAAATACTAGTCAAACGCAACAGTGCTGACAACAAGGTGTTGGAAAGCATTCCTTATTTACAAAATGCACCTTAGTAATCATTGTAAATTATATAATAATATTTAATTCATTTTATTAGACATTTATTATAATAAATTTGTTTTTAGTATTGAGTAAAGATAACGTATTTTACATTTTAAATGCTTAAAATAGAGCCTCTTTAATTTTTTAATTTCAGCAGATCTGGAGTTATCAGAAAAATATATACTGTATGAACCATGAGCTATTTGTGAGATACGGCTTTCCATGAACCACGATATGTTGTGAGATACGGCTTTCCATGAACCACGATATGTTGTGAGATACGGCTTTCCATGAACCACGATATATTGTGAGATACGGCTTTCCATGAACCACGATATATTGTGAGATACGGCTTTCTATAACCATGAACAATCCAAGAACACAGCAAGGCCGGAACTACGGCTCAATATCAGCGAGTGATGACCTACATCCTCATGATTTCCCATCCAGCACAGGTCCGTTAGAAATTGAAAGCGGGGAGAATGCAATGCCAGAACTCCTGCAAGCAGCCAACAAAGATATTCCTGATGCAAGCACTACGTCTGGTGCACGTCCCACTTGTCAGTTTGGACCGTCTTCTGGCAATCCCGATTATACTTCGTTTGCTCATGACACAAGCAGAGGACGATTACAGACTCCCCAGGACAATGGCAGAAGAGCCCGTCATCTGTTCCCCATCTCAGAGACTCATCCTGACGGCTTTCTCAGCAGCTCGGCGTCGGCAGCCAACAGCTCCGACAGCGCATTCGAGACTACAGGCTCCACAGTAGGCAATATCTCTTTCAGTAGTCGTGCGCAATCAGCTGGCAAGAAAGCGCTTACTGTGGAGCGGATGTCGAAAGTGGAAACTGCTCAACGCGAGCTGCAACCCAGATCTACGGGAGGAGTGTATGCGAAAGCTCCAGTGGTGTTGAAGTGGCTGGTGACAATCCTTGTAGCGCTAGTCTTGCTGGCGTGCCTGGTCATCACCAGGCTAGAAGTGCTGGTCTTAAGTAGACAGTTGAACACCTCGCTGCCGATTGATGGCGCCAAGGGGAACATGCAAGAATACATGTCGTTGTGGATAGTCATGTATTTCTTTTTGTCTGTGCCCGTTCTCTTCAACATGCTACGCGCCATATGGTTTGGACTCCTGGACCGGACCGTGCCATGGCCACGATGTCGAACAGTATTACTGGTCAGTTGTCAAATTCAAATTACTGTTGTTCCACTCTTGGTGATTAGGTAATATGTTTGAATGGCGACACAAAATCATATATAAATGTATGCACACATTACATGTTTTATGTATGTGAATGTGTGAAACTAGAGAGAGAGAGAGAGAGAGAGAGAGAGAGAGAGATGTATGTATGTGTGTGCAAAACAAATATATATATATATATAGAAAGAGATGTGTGTATGTTTGTATGTGTAATTACTGTCATTAAATATCACTTATATAAATGTAAACACGCGACATATTTTCCCACATAATAGTTATCCTTATCCTGTTTGTACGAAATTTATTTATTTTTTTAAAGAAAAATTAATTCATAAGCGTATATGTAAATTATTGATATACATAAATACTTTTGACCAGCTGGGGGGGGGACACCCCAATTGCGTTGATTGCCTCCCTCTCCAGAGCTTGCAAGATGGAGCCTTTCGTCTTAGGATGCTCTTGGCTGGGTAGCTCCCCACGCTACATATTTGGATCCGACCATCGTGTGGACTGCTTAGTATCAAAACTCCACCACCGCCTTTCCAAAGGGAGGGTGGTGGGTGGTGGTTGTTGCATTAGAGATTGCGTGGGGCTTTTCATCTTATGAGTTCTCGGCCCTGATTAGCTCTGGAGGAACTTGTATTCTAGGGTCCTGATCACACCAGGTGGACCGCTCAATATCGAAGCCCCTCCCCCCCCCCTCCAAAGTGTGTGGTGGGTGTTTATAAGATATTTTTGCGATTCAATTATGTACTGTCTGAGTTACTTGTTGATGGCGTATTTTGTTGTGTTGCACATTTTAAATCCATTTATCAGGTTTTGGTTTCATGAATAACAAATTAGGTTGAGTTAATATAATGTTTTAAATAGTGTAACACAATGTATTTTATTATATATTCCTGTGTTCTAAAATATAATGTTTTAAATAGTGTACACAGTGTATTTTATTATATATTCCTGTGTTCTAAAATATAATGTTTTAAATAGTGTACACAGTGTATTTTATTATATATTCCTGTGTTCTAAAATATAATGTTTTAAATAGTGTACACAGTGTATTTTATTATACATTCCTGTGTTCTAAAATATAATGTTTTAAATAGTGTACACAGTGTATTTTATTATATATTCCTACTTTATTTATGACAGATGATTTACATTCCTATTATATTTATGACAAATAATTTCACATTCCTATTTTATTTCTGACAAAAGATTTCACATTCCTATATCTATGACCAACGATTTATACTCTATCTGCCAAGAACCGTAATTCATTGACATACATAATCATTGGTAAGCAATAACTATTGATTCCATAGTCTTACCTTATTCCTAGACCATGTTTATTGATGTCATATTTTTACCTTATTCCTACACCATATCTATTGATGTCATATTTTTACCTTTTGCTTACGACATTACCACTAATTAATTTAACATTTTTCCTAGACCATGATCATTTATTTCAGATTTAGTTTCTTTATCCTAGACCATGATCATTTATTTCAGATTTGGTTTCTTTTTCCTAGACCATGATCATTTATTTCAGATTTGGTTTCTTTATCCTAGGCCATGACCATCGCAGCCTTGGAATCTCTGGGCCTGTGTTTGATTTGCTACAAAGTCTTGGGAATGTTCGATGCACCCATGTCTCTGATGCTCTTGCACACGCCTGCCGTGTTCTCAATAGTGGAAAATGTTCGCTTTACGTTCAGGCTACGACGCCGAGGTGAGACATCTGCCATCGTGTTGGTCATGGCAATTGCTGGTGCCATTTTGGGCATAGCAGGCGTCGTACCCCTGGTCGTACAGATAGCTAAGGAGAATGTGGGTAGAGACATCTGGCACCTGATAGTGGGCGTGGTCAGCTTGTCTGTCGCCTGGATGCCAGCGCTGCAGAAAAAGCTCGTCACACCGCTGGAAAGATGTCACGATCCTTCAGTTGGTATTCCGTTCACAATCAACACTTATAGTGTAAATAGATATTAAATAATGTTAACAAATTGTCATCGTGTAAATAGATATTAAATAATGTTAACAAATTGTCATCGTGTAAATAGACATTAAATAATGTTAACAAATTGTCATCGTGTAAATAGATATTAAATAATGTTAACAAATTGTCATCGTGTAAATAGATATTAAATAATGTTAACAAATTGTCATCGTGTAAATAGATATTAAATAATGTTAACAAATTGTCGTCGTGTAAATAGATATTAAATAATGTTAACAAATTGTCGTCGTGTAAATAGATATTAAATAATGTTAACAAATTATCATCGTGTAAATATATATTAAATAATGTTAACAAATTGTTGTCGTGTAAATAGATATTAAATAATGTTAACAAATTTCATCGTGTAAATAGATATTAAATAATGTTAACAAATTGTCGTCGTGTAAATAGATATTAAATAATGTTAACAAATTGTCATCGTGTAAATAGATATTAAATAATGTTAACAAATTGTCGACATGTAAATAGATATTAAATAATGTTAACAAATTGTCGTCGTGTAAATATATATTAAATAATGTTAACAAATTGTCGTCGTGTAAATAGATATTAAATAATGTTAACAAATTGTCGTCGTGTAAATAGATATTAAATAATGTTAACAAATTGTCGTCGTGTAAATAGATATTAAATAATGTTAACAAATTGTCATCGTGTAAATAGATATTAAATAATGTTAACAAATTGTCATCGTGTAAATAGATATTAAATAATGTTAACAAATTGTCATCGTGTAAATAGATATTAAATAATGTTAACAAATTGTCATCGTGTAAATAGATATTAAATAATGTTCACAAATTGTCATCGTGTAAAAAGATATTAAATAATGTTAACAAATTGTCATCGTGTAAATAGATATTAAATAATGTTAACAAATTGTCATCGTGTAAATAGATATTAAATAATAACAAATTGTCGTCGTGTAAATAGATATTAAATAATGTTAACAAATTGTCGTGTAAATAGATATTAAATAATGTTAACAAATTGTCATCGTGTAAATAGATATTAAATAATGTTAACAAATTGTCATCGTGTAAATAGATATTAAATAATAACAAATTGTCGTCGTGTAAATAGATATTAAATAATGTTAACAAATTGTCGTGTAAATAGGGCAATTAATAACAAACAGTTACAGAATAAATAGGTATATTTACATATTAATGTCTTAATGATATAACAGGATATTAATATGATATGGGCTATAAGTGTACATAAATAATGAAGAATAAGATTTAAAATAGACTAATGCGTCTTTCTCATTAATTAATATTTCTTACAATCAATCACAATCACCACTTTTTCTTTATTTTGACTTCATACTACTAAAAAGAAAATCTACACGTTTATTTTATTTCTCATTTTACATCTTTCCCTGTCGAAGTTTGTTATGTTAATGAATTTAATGCTGAGCAGTAACTATTTTATTATTGTCAATTCTATAATTGTGAATTATTATATTTCTCATTTTACATCATTCCCTGTCGAAGTTCATTATGTTAAATTCAAATAAGCCAATCAATACTTTAGGAATCACACAAAAACGACTGTCCAGGAAACTGATAAAACACGTACTTAACAATCTATTGTAGGGAACAATAAATTTAAATTAAGAATAACAAATAATACTATAACTATTTTAGAAAATAAATGAGAAATAACAAAACTAACCAGATAAATAACATGATATAAATATAATTTTAATTATATTTGTACAAACTATAAATCATAATACGTGAATAAAATAATATAATATATACTTTGTTGTTATTTTATTCACGTATTATGATTATAATATACATAAATAATATTACTGTACATTATATATAATGTAATGCAGAAATAATATTACTACAAATTATATGTATAATACATACATAAATGCCTGCAAATTATATATTAAAACGTAAATAAAATGATAAAACGTTATATATTATAGTGCATAAATAAAATGACTAGAATAATACAGAAATTATATGGCTACAGACTATCGCCAAAAAGGCATTAGTAAAATGGCTGTAAATTATTGTCTATAAGGCATAAATAAAATAGTGATATAGGAGTTAACCCGTTGTTTACGTGCAAATAAACATTCACTTTGTATGTGTTGTACTGATGTCATTCTGCTTTTCTGTTCGAAACATATTGAAATCGATAGTCGAAACATTGAAATCGATAGTCGAAACATATTGAAATCGATAGCTTTTATATTTTTTTTCTTGCTTGCTTATTTGTTTTGTTTTCCATACATCGTACACTTGTGTTGCATACTGACTTATTTGTTTTGTTTTCCATACATCGTACACTTGTGTTGCATACTGACTCCTTGATGTGTCTCACGAGTAAGCGTTGATTTACTTCTCAGGTGGACAACGATCAAACTCAAACCTTAGAAACTGTTGGGAGTAGCGCTTCAACCACTGAACGCGCTCATAGAACCCGAATGACGCCTACAACGCAGGTTCCGGGTCCTTTCATGACGTCATCGCCTTCATGGAAAGTTTCATTTTATGTGCACTCATTCAAACTGCTTTTCATATTCGTAGTCAGCTCTCTGCTCCTTTGCCTGGACACTCTGGATACTCCGGGTGACTTTTTCACCGCTTCGGTACACACCGCATTCTTGGACGCGTGGTCTTTCTCTACAGTTCCTGCTTCTTCCTGGAAAGCCCTGGGGTGGGAACTTGGGGCGGGGCTCGTGGGGTACACTCTGTTCTTTTCAGCATATCACATGAACATGACTCGTCTGATATTTATTGTGTTTTTCTCTTCGCCCCTGGCGCTGATTGCGGTAGGGGTGACGAAGATATGTGACGCTTTGTTGGAATCCATTCCGTGTGGGTGGGGTGAGGATGAGACTTACGTCATATTGCCATCAGCCATTTTGTTCTTCTTTGCTCACGTCCTAGCGTTTGGGTGGTACCACAGCCAGGCGGACCGCGTGCTGCTGCAAAAAGAGAGTGTGGTAAGCGATAAGCGGTGTGGTACATAAGAGTGTGATAAAGGACAGGGGCGAGTGATAAGCGACAAAATGTGTGGTAAAAGTCAACATAGTGAACAAGAGAGTATGGTAAACAGCAGGAGAAAGTGGTAAGTGATAGAAGATGTATTTAATGTTAATAGAGTATGGTAAGCAGCAGGAGAAAGTGGTAAGTGATAGAAGATGTATTTAATGATAATAGAGTATGTGGTAAGCGACAAGATAGAATGGTATACAAGGTTGTGGTAATTGTGACAATAGAATGAATGATAGAGACAAAAAATAATATTTATATAGCAAAGTAATAAAGGAATTTAGTGAAATTAAAGTGAAAATTCACATTAAAGTGCTCTTGCTATGAAATGAGAATTGTTACAGGACCAAAGATTTTCCTTATTAATTTATGAATTGACATGTTTTAGGCATCTGATTCTGTTGTTTTACATTAATGCTTTTGTTGCGACCTGCCAGGTGTTCTGGGTGCCCGGGTACAGCTGTATTTCACTAGACACGTGGTTGTTGCTAAACCATTGCCCAAGACAGAGACGTTGGTCTGTGTCAGCACGGTATAGCACCGTGCCAAAGGTACCAAAAGTCTTCATATGTACAACTATGTACAGAGAGGTAAGAACATATCTACACTCTATACATGTGGATCATTGCAGAGAGTAAATTGTGTGTGTGTGTGTGAGAGAGAGAGAGAGAGAGAGAGAGAGAGAGAGAGTGCGTGTGTGTGTGTGTGTGTTTGAGAAAGAGAGAGTGAGTGTGTGTGTGAGAGAGAGAGAGTGTGAGAGTGAGTGTGTGTGTGTTTGTGTGAGAGAGAGCGTGTGTGCGTGTGTGTGAGTGTGTGTGAGAGAGAGAGAGAGTGTGTGTGTGTGAGAGAGAGAGTGAGTGTGTGAGAGAGAGAGAGTGAGTGAGTGTGTGTGTGTGTGTGAGTGAGTGTGTGTGTGTATGTGTGTGTGTGTGTGTGTGTGTGTGTGTGTGTGTGTGAGAGAGAGAGAGAGAGAACCATGTATGGCATCATATGAAAGGTCTCAAAAATGTTGTGTACATTTATATACAGAGAGGTAAGTGCCTAGTTTTATAAGTACAACTATTATTACAATCTTCATGAGTGTTTATATATATATGTGTGTGTGTGTGTGTGTGTGCACCCTTCCTCCTTTAGAGTTTCAAGGTCGCATGCATTCTGTTTTTAAATTCGATACAGTGGAATCATAAACATTTTATAAGGTTTGGAATTATACTTTAAAGATATTACTACTGCTATTTTACTGAAGCTTTTAATATAAAGGTTGTGGTTTTGATGTTTAGGCTTCGTGTTGAATTTGATTATTGACCTTTAATACCCCTTTAATCTTTGAACATGGATCATCTATTCCTTTACATAATTTTACATAATTTTGCCATCTGAAAATCGTGAAACACTTTGACTGTTATTCGTAATACCTGGTGAACTTCTCCAACACGTCAAAGCAGTGCACTTGAAGAAATACATCGACGCGGAACAAATATATCACGACTTTGACTGAAGTCTGCCGTGACTTTTCTCATTGTTGTTTCAAGTGTACAGAAATGGCGTTAGTATTTTAGCTAAGGTGCACTCTCGTACTGAAAGTATTAAGAAAAAACGATTACTTAATACTTCTTGCATATATAATTATCTCAAATTCCCTAAAGACGAACACATATATGTTAGTATGTACAATGCTATATTATGAACACACACTCACATACATACATATGATGAATACATATAAAATGTATAAATAAATTTTTAAAATATATGTTTGTAAATATTGCATACGTAAAGAAAATAAACATCTATAAACACGTGTATACAAACACGTTCAAACTTGCAAGAACAATTACTTCACATTAATTCACAATATAAACATTCGGATTATTTAACTGTCAGTGTAACGTAGTAGGTGACAAATGAAAATATACAATTTATTTTTTTCCTAATGAGTACATATCTGTTCACTGACTTCCAGGACGAAGAGGAGATGAGGCAAGTTCTTCAGTCCATCAACGACATAAACCTAGCACAGGCAGCCGGCAGCCGTTCCTTTGAGTCTCACATCATTCTGGACGGCGGAGTTCGCCAAAGAGAGCCCACACAGTTTGCGCTTCAACTCCTTGCACTTTTAAAGGAAACTTTGGGTTAGACACTAGTTTAGATTAGTGGTATAGACCCACTTAATTTTTGTGTAGGTTAGAACTGGTGTAGACTAGCTCTATTGACACACACTGTGTAGGGTAGACACTGGCTTAGGCTAACTGTATTGATCCACACTGTATTGATCCACGTACATTCATTGTGCAGATTAGACACTGACTTAGATCAGGTGGTGTAGACCTACTTGCATTCTTTGGATAGGTTAAACACTGACTTAGACTAGCTGGTGTGGATCCACTTACATTCATGACTATGATGCAATGACGTAGACCAGGCGTTTGGTCCCATTTGAAGCATTGCGATAACTGTGCTGGGATTTAAGCACTTTTTACTAAGTTCATACTTCAGGATCTGAAATCTTCCAATCATAGATTGTCTTTCACTAACTGTTTTAGACGGTTTCCAATCAGTAAATCATTTTACACATTTTTTTAATTTCATGATGTCACAATGTTACTTTATGATATCACAAGTTCAAGTGTCTCTGATTGGTTGATTTGATGATATACCAAATTCATTTTTGCAACAAATTCGAGGGATCTTGCTTGATTGTAAGATATACATTTATTGATATTAAAAGAAATCGAGCTATTATGATGTGTTGTTTTTGTGATATTATAAACTCTTTGTATTTAACAAATTCAAGGTATTGTGATTGGTTGGTTTTAAGTTAAGATCAACGCAGCAGGATCGATATGTTAAAAATTATTAATAAGTTAATAGTTTACTTACTTATTGAACATAATCACTTCATTTCAGAGAGTAAGACTTTAAGAAAATGTATAGTTTCGCTTCTGAGACTATAGAAACGGCATTTGAAATAACCTTTCTCAATGCCTTCTAGAAACAAATACACTTTTATTATCTTTTAACGTGATGAAACTTGTTAATAACTTGATAAACTGTTAATATCAAACTACAAATTACAATATGATCAAGAGATGTTGAAACCCCATTCAAGAAAGCGTACAAATAACTACTTATTAGGTCATGGCTCTTTCCTGGGTCGTGTTAATAATATTTCTGCCTAATAATAGTTTTGATCTTTCACGAAGATACTTGACGCAAAAATATGGCGTAAAATACTGAGGCCTTCAGTCAAGCTAAGATAGTGCTGCTGGTGCCGGACTAGAAGCTATCATTGCGCCACTCGTCCGCAAAATCAGCAGATGATGGAGGAGAAAATTAAATAATCACTTATGGGGGCTTTGTGAAAAAAATGGAGACCGTTTTAACTGTTGAAACGAACTCTGAATAGGTTGTTATTACATATTGTGCTGTTTTGTTGCACTACGTTCTGTGTTGTAGATTTATGTCTGTAAGCCTACACTAAATAATGCATCTGTTCTAAATATAAGCTCTGAAAGCTGCACTAAGTATTCAGTTTGTATATATGTGTCCTGAAGACTGCAATAACTATTGTCTCTATTCTTGATATCAGCCCTGAAGACTGAACTGTGTTCTCTGTTCTAGATATTAGCCCTGAAGACTGAACTGTGTTCTCTGTTCTAGATATTAGCCCTGAAGCCTGCACGAAAGTTGAAACGCCATATGGGATAAAGCTCACGTGGGCGTTACCCAGTGTCAAGAATACAATGATGCCATTCAGTATCCATCTTAAAGACAATTTTCTGGTAAAATTGAATATTTATAATTTATTTATAAAATAATATTTAACATACTGAACTGTGTTTCTGAATTAGAGACACAAGTACTATTTAAACAGGTCATATAAATCATTTTGTGTCATTTTGCTTATTCTTATATGAGATTGTTCTTTTAGCAAATCGGTCGCTTTTCTCGCGATTTGTGTTTGTAGGTTACACGTACGTGGAACTACTCTCGCCTTAACATCCTTTCCTTTATCCAGATCTCCAGCTTGCCATAATGTTAGTCGTTTTTAGGTTCTAGGTCTGATCCCAATCATTATTTAATTGATTTTGCACTTTGTGCACTTAATGCAAACTTTGCATGAGATAATAGTGTCATTTCACCAATATTAAGTTTGCAAAATCAGTACAGTGTTGATTTATATATGTACAAAGGTAGCTTCAAATAAATATTTGAGAGAGAGCATATAAACATTTATATGCAAGTTAAATAGTAGTCTGATATTTTTATGAGGTATGTTTTCCCTGTATTCCTTAATCGAATTTACTTTATGTGGCAAGATTACTGTCTGCTAATTGCTTAATTATTAGTTTATGATATTATATTTCATAACTAATACATAACAATAATCCTCTCGTGCAATTAACACGCACAGTCACCCGACAGGGGTCGTTTGTCTTTGTGGTCACGAGAGCGACTAGGTCAATCCCTGGAACAGTCTGCTAACTGATTAACTCTCTGTCCAAGTGTTACCTGTCTAGATTAACAGACCTTAATTGAATTATCTTGTCAATCTTGTCTTTAATCCAGGCCCCACACATTCGCTCTCTACGATGACGAGAACTATCCTAAACTTGCACTTAACCGTCTTTCTATAGTCGTTACGTCGTTGGCAGCCCCCACCCATCATTATGCACCAAGTACCTCTCTATCAATATAACGAGAGTGGATAGTTATAAATTCAACAATTTACTTTACGAACTGCTACACAGAAAGTGCTCACAAAATTAAGAGAATTTCCTGACTTACATTTGTGTTTTTCGTGTTTGCGTTCTTTTATTTGTTGTTAAAGTAAATGTGAGTGAATTGACTTTTCTATGATTTAAATACTATAGATATATGTGTGTCTGCTAGCTAGAATGCTGCCATTACAAAAGTCAGGCCATCTGTACACTTTGAATGCAATATTGTGTTTTACTTGAAAATAAATGATTAAACTGATTTCTAAATGTGACAAAATTGTCTTTTAAAAATCAGTGAATTGACTATTAATGCAATGTGCTAAATTTACTATGAATTTCACTGAATTGACTTTTACATTTGACTGAAATAACTATTAAATTGACTGAAGTGACTATTAATGTGACTGAATTCTCCATTAATGTGACTGAAATGACATTTCTCTCAATAAATCCTACATAAATATGTTATCAATCTAGTAAATCTCGTTTTATGGCAGTACAGAAGTCAGGAGAAGACTTTTTTTCATGCAATCAACTGGGCATGACATTCGTTCAGTAACATATAATAGTGACATGCAATAGTGATATACAATAGTGACATACAATAGTGACATACACTAGTGAAATGTAATTTTAAAAGAAAACAAGAGAAGCTTCTGGATGAAAGCTAAAATTAAAATATAATTTTCAGGTCAAGAACAAAAAACGGTGGAGCCAAGTTATGTACATGTCATATGTTCTGGATTTCCTATCTGTTGATGGTATGTTTTCCATTTGTGTGATGATTTTGATTATTATTATTAGTAGTAGTAGTATTGTTATTATTATTATTATTATTATTATGCCTCTTTCCAAGACTTCTGTTTGACTGTCGGTTGTGATCCAAGGTCTCGGAATCCTACCAAGATTCTGGGAGATCCAAGGTTTTACGGAGGATGTGGGCACTTCTGATGAGTGCTGCTTTTAGTAGTGGGCAAGTCTGTGATTTCCAGGGAGTTTATTAGCCTTCCAATTCAGATGCTATGTTCCCCAAGGCTCCTATCACTATAGGTATCACTTCTGCTTTTACATTCCACAGTCTCTGAATTTCTAATCTGAGGTCTTGGTATTTTTTCTTTTTTCTCTTTCTTTTGTTTTTATGTTTCTATCACTTGGAACATGACATCAATGATTGTTGCTGTTCTGTTGGACTTATTGAGAACTACAATATCTGGTCTTCATGCAGGAATCACTCAATCTGTTCTTATCTCGAAGTCCCACAGTATTTTGACGTCTTCTGTTTTAATGACTGCTTCTGGTTAGTGCATCCATGCTCTTTCTGGGTTTTTTACTCTATAGTTCTCAGATATTTATGTTTGAGTTTTGTCACTTTGCTGTGTCTTTTTTTTTGTGTATTCTTTTTCCAGCCATAACCTGACATCGAGATTGTATAGGTTCTGTTTTTTCATCCATGGATTTGCAGAGTCTGCATTTGGAATCATTTGAGATTTCCATGATTTTTGTTTTGTGAGATTTTGTGTTTAGTGCTTGATCTTGAGCAACTGTTATGAGTGCTTCTGTCAAATCTGCCTCTTTCAACCATCTGTATGTTGATTGTTTTGTCGATGTTTTATCAGCTTGTGACTGAGTCGCAGGTAGTCTTTGTCTTGCGCTTTTTATTGCGGTCTTGATGTATCTGCAATTTAGATGGTATTAGTTGATTAATGTTGCCTTCAGTTTTCCTTTATTATGAATTGCTACTGTCATTTCGCTTATTTTTTTACTACTGCACTCTATTTTCTTTTCTATTCTTCTCTTCCATGGTGATACTAAAAGCTACTTTGTATTATGACTGGCATTGTATGTTTTGCAATTATCTTCGCTGTGGCGTATATTAGGCTATTGGTTTCTGTGATATCTTCTCTCAAGTACTACACCAGATAACACTATGACATTTAGGGTGTCTGTTTACGGTACGTCTTTTGATTGCGCTCCTAGTAATTAAGCCAACTCAAAATAGTGGGCCTAGTAATTAAGCCAGTTCAAAATATGGAGCCTAGTAATTAAGTCAGCTCAAAATAGGGAGCCTAGTAATTAAGTCAGCTCAAAATAGGGAGCCTAGTAATTAAGCCACTTCAAAATAGGGAGCCTAGTAATTAAGTCAGCTCAAAATAGGGAGCCTAGGAATTAAGCCAGTTGAAAATAGGGAGCCTAGTAATTAAGTCATCTCAAATTAGGACCTCTTAAAACATTAATTTTGATTACGTAGCTAATGATCGCATCATTATTTATCAATTATAAATTATTATAATGATTTCTTAGATGTTCATGGGATAAGGGAGTTTGTAAGAGTTTGCAAGTTTTTCCTGAGTTTCCTAGACTTCGGGACTTTAAAAGTTTTCTTTGAGTTTCATAGACTATAGAAGTTTGTAAGTTTTTCTTGATTCTCATAGAATACGAGAGCTTTATCCTGACGACTGATGCTGACGTGGTATTCAAGCCGGACTCTGTAGAAGCATTGCTGGACTTGATGACCCGTGATGACACCATTGGTGCAGTGTGCGCGCGCACCCACCCGATGGGCAGTGGTCCTCTGGTCTGGTACCAGGTCTTTGAATATGCCATCGGCCATTGGTTCCAGAAGGTATGGGTTTGATTACTTTCATAGACGTTTCTATATATACTTGCTACTTGACACAACAGTCTGAATGCAGGCGTGAGGTTAATGTGTGTTTCTGTATGTCTATAAGCGTGCGTGCGTGCGTGCGTGCGTGCGTGCGTGTGTGTGTGTGTGTGTGTGTGTTAGAGAGAGAGAGAGAACGAGAGCGAGCTGCCAAGTTTACCCAATTCAATAAGTCGTACACACCATCCGACTGGGTCTTCTTTGAGTCATACGATGCTATCATTTTGACCTACGAAAGTGACCACGTTGTGTATTTAAGTTCGACATCAGTCATATAGTTTGATAACAGTAGTAATAACTTTTTTTCATTTAAAAACGTCATAATTAAAAAGTGAAAATAGAAATAGATATGCTTATGAAAGTACATATGATATTGTTCTGGGGTACTTGAGGTGACTAGTAGTCATATGATAAATTTAATTATTTAATATGGCGCTTTAATTTATCTACATCTGCCTTTGCAGGTATCGGCAAGTATTAGTACTGTATAGCCACGTCCGACTGTTGGACTTTAACTGACCAGTCACATGCACAAATCTTACTCGTTTGCTCTAAAGAGGCAGTGATAAATAGATGTTCCCCCCAAATGGACATTCAACACCCGTCAATCCATCTCCCTTCCACAAGTTCCTATTGATTATTTTTATTGACTCTTAGAAAGGACATTTTGATGAATCTGTTTCTTCATCACTTCCGACAATATTGTTCCCCTGGCTGTCATGTTTTAAAGTCTCGCCTACTCTCTCTGCCTTCATTAGTTTCTGATCTATACTCATTGATACACAAAGTGTGATTCTTATTCTTCAGTTCAATCATGGCTCTCTCACGATGATATAATGACCTACAGGCAGCATTACATTTAAATTTAATTCATTACATTTTTGAGCAAAGATTATACTTTATTTTTATATTTAAAAAAATGCAATTAATACAAGGCAAATATAAGTCATTTCACGACATACATACATTTCATACATCTATTTGACTGTTGTGTGTCAACCGTGTGTCTGTATATCGACTTTCTATCCCTGTCTGCATATCAATGTCTGTCTTCATTTATCTTATTGTACACTTGTGAGAGTACTGTTCAAGTAAAAACATTTTCTTTTGTCAGCTGGTATTCCAAAGTGTGTTCCGTGTTGATATTTTAGGCAGCAGAGCACGTGCTGGGTTCAGTGTTGTGTGCGCCGGGCTGTTTCAGCGTGTACCGGTGCTCGGCCCTGGCCGACGTGTTACCTACGTATGCCCGGCGCGTGGAAAGTGCATTTGACTTCCTGACCAAGGACATGGGGGAGGACAGGTGGCTGTGTACGCTTCTGGTCAGTGAGCTGCATTGTATTTTAGTTTTCTTTCTTCTCTCCCGGCATCAACATACATTAACTCGCAATAAATTGCGTTGGCTGCCTTCTTCCTCTGTAGATGGTCAGAAACAGAGATTTATGCTTAATATAGATAGGAACAGGTGCAATTAATTATAATTTGTGATGTTTATAGACTAGAAAGATAGTGATTAAAACAGAGCGAAAAAGAGAGAAATATGGATTGGATAAATTAACTATTCTCTCTCTCTCTCTCTCTCTCTCTCTCTCTCTCACACACACACACACACACACACACACACACACACACACACACACACACATCTATATCGACGTACATACATATCTAAGTGCTTCAGTTATACATATTTTAGAAGGTAAAATGTTTGCACAAAACTCATTAATGATTAGAACTACAATTTTTTATTTGTATTTTTATGCTACATATGTGTAAAATATTTTATACATTATTACATAAGCTCTTTGGAATATGCAATATGTGATTCTGAAAACAGATCTACGTTTATTTAAAATTATTTAAAATATGAACAAACAGTTAGGTCATCTCCATTAATTTGCTGACAGAAGTATACAATATTATTTATAGTATACAAAATGCATAATTTATATTATTATATAAATTATCAGATTGTCTTTCTTCATAATCAATAATTTGAAAGTTTTAAATAGCGTTCCTTTGCTTTTAAAGGCCCAAGAAAGCCATAACAAAGCAATGTTTTCGTGACAGGTTCAAATGTTTCCTCATCTGTTAATAACAAAGCAATGTTTTCGTGACAGGTTCAAATGTTTCCTCATCTGTTAATAACAAAGCAATGTTTTCGTGACAGGTTCAAATGTTTCCTCATCTGTTACTAACAAAACAATGTTTTCGTGACAGGTTCAAATGTTTCCTCATCTGTTACTAACAAAACAATGTTTTCGTGACAGGTTCAAAGCGGGTGGCGGATCGAGTACTGTGCTGCCTCTGAAAACAGCACAAACTGTCCCAACGAATTCGAGGAGTTTTACAAACAACGACGTCGCTGGGTTGCATCGACGATCGCCAATCTGATGCTGATCATCAAAGAGTGGAAGTTTGTCCGGATGTTGAACCATCGCGTCTCCAACCTGTTCCTGATGTACCAGGGTCTGTTACTGTTTTCCACCCTCATTGGGCCAAGCACCAACATTCTAATAGTTAGCGGTAAGTGTAGTATAATAATACCCGTAATAGTACAAGTAGGTCAGGTCATCCTATGGTAGACTACACAGAACCTGTGTTTCCATCCTTTTTATGGAACTAAAATAATTGGCACCGCATACAGCAATTAATATACTGCACAAAATTTCTTGCAATTCAGTTTCAATAGCCGAGACTGTGGCGTGTGTCAATGTATAGTGTTTACACCATATGGAGTTTGAATCCAGTAGTGTTACAAAGAACTCTTCTAGTTCTGTGTGTCCGGGTTTATCTATCAATACATCTTGGAAGTCACATAATACTTTTTTGACTTCCTGGCATTGTTTCATGAGTTCTGCATCAATGCATACGTCATGGTATGTCTCGTTAGACCCAAGTGGGGAGGCTGGGTCTATGTTGGGCCTGTTAGATTCTTCTGTCATGGCTACTGCAACAAGATGGAGCAGGACAGAGTCTGTCCCATTAGTCGGGGTGTTTTCATAATAACGTTTGAGCTAGTTAATGTCATAGCACTTGATTTTACCCCTTATTTTATTACATTTCAGGTGGGTTGTATTACGATTTCATGTGTGGATTATATTAAATTTTAGGTAGGTTGTACTACGATTTCAAATGAATTATATTACATTTTAGGTAGGTTGTACTACGATTTCAAATGAATTATATTACATTTCAGGTGGGTTGTATTACGATTTCAGGTGGATTGCATTACGATTTTATGTGCATTATGTTACATTTCGGTAGTTTGTATTACGACTTTGAGTGGATTATATTACATTTCAGGTGGCGTTGCTTTACGATTTTGGAGAATTATATTTTATTTCCTATGGGTTGTATTACAATTTCAGGTGGATTGTATTATGATTTGAGGTGGATTATATTACATTTCACCTGGGTTGCCATACTATTTCAGGTGGAGTATATTATATTTCAAGTAGGTTGAATTACGATTTCAGGTGGATTATATTACATTTCGCGTGGGTTGTATTATGTTTCAGGAGGGTTGTATTACATTTCATGTAGGTTGTATTACGTTTCAGGAGGGTTGTATTACATTTCATGTAGGTTGTATTACGTTTCAGGAGGGTTGTATTACATTTCATGTAGGTTGTATTACGTTTCAGGAGGGTTGTATTACGCTTGGAACATCAACAGTGTTGCGGCTACTATAGTGCAGTATATTCTGAGCATCGCGTTTGCCGTGCTGTGTGTTTATGCGACTCAGCCAACTCAAATCAAGGTCAGTGAATATAATTTAATCTGAAATTCATATATATACTACTTCAGTCTGTAACACTAATTCAATAAAGGTTGCAATCCCCGCCCAGTCTACCAATGCATAACGATTTAAACATAAGTATACATAAATCCCCGAGTTATCCTTTACTCTGGTGGAAAAAAATATTTTCCTAGGCGTTGATCTTATCTTTCAAATAAATACGCGGCTCGGCCCCCACCTCTAGATACAGGTGGATGTTGTCAACACTGAACAATGACGTAGGCAGGTATGGAGGAGTTTTAAGAAATATTTGACAAAATCCAAACTAAAAAACGTATGCAACGTAATGTTAAAGATAGATTACAAAGAAAGACATAGAAATGTTCACAAGATAAATCAAAAGTTTGTATATTACTTAATTTAACAGTAATTTCAAGGTGTACAGAAACACATAGAAATGTTCAGAAGATTAATCAAATACAGTTATACTACTTAATTTAACAGTAATTTCAAGGTGTACAGAAACACATAGAAATGTTCAGAAAATTAATCAAATACAGTTATACTACTTAATTTAACAGTAATTTCAAGGTGTACAGAAACACATAAAAATGTTCAGAAGATAATTCAAATACAGTTAATAGTACAATATTACTTAATTTAAGAGAGATTTCAAGATGTACAGAAACACATTGATAATATACAGAAACAGTTATCATAATATTAATCTAAGAATATTAAAATACAATTTAGTTAGACTAATATCCCATTTCACAGCGATCATGCAAGGAACACTTTCTCAGTTTGTAATAGATGTTATAGAAATATAAATAGAGTTTGAATGCAATTGAAGCCAAAATCAAGTGTTCATTCTCAAAGTTTATGTTACAGCAGTTCTTAGATATCTTAATCAGATTCAAGTACACCTTTCTACAATTATTATATGAAAGGTTATAGGCTGGAGAGCAAGAAAACTATATACAAAGACATAGTGTGTGGGGTTCTTCTATTTACACGCACAAAGGCTATAGACTAGAGAACAAGAAAACTATACACAAAGACATGGGGGGGGGGGTGTCTTTCTTGTATTCAAACATACAAAACTATACACAAAGACATGGGGGGGAGTCTTTCTTGTATTCAAACATACAAAACTATACACAAAGACATAAGAAGCCTTCCTTCTGATGATACATACAAAGGAAGCAAGAAAACTATACACAGGCACACAAAGGCTTCCTTCTATTCAAAAGTACAAGCAAACTACAATTCAACGATTCGGAATGTAAGATACACGAAATCTAGCCACCATGCCATATATTACATTATGTGATACACGAAATCTAGCCAACTCTTCAGCAAATATACGGTCATGTGTTCTAGCAAAGTCCTGTTTAATGAATTGCTCTTTCTTGCAGGCTGCCAAGATTTATACATTTTTCTACTCGATTGCGATGACAGCGGTGGTTGTAGGAACAGTCACACAGTTGGTAGAGGACGTTGGCGCTAATAAAGACTCAGGGACAAATGACACTCACACCACGACGACCACAGTGCAACCCAACAGCCGTGAGTGGTCGCCGTTTTTTTGATGAGTTCTTGTAAACTTGTAAACAAATAATTTGCATGATGAAAGTCTGTTATTGTATGAGTTACTGTAAAACTGTAAAACATTATTGTTTACATGATAAGGGTCTGTTTTTGTACGAGTTTCTGTAAAACTGTAAAACATTGTTGTTTACATGATAAGGGTCTGTTTCTGTACGAGTTTCTGTAAAACTGTAAAACATTGTTGTTTACATAATAAGGGTCTGTTTCTGTACGAGTTTCTGTAAAACTGTAAAACATTGTTGTTTACATGATAAGAGTCTGTTTTTGTACGAGTTTCTGTAAAACTGTAAAACATTATTGTTTACATGATAAGAGTCTGTTTTTGTACGAGTTTCTGTAAAACTGTAAAACATTATTGTTTACATGATAAGGGTCTGTTTTTGTACGAGTTTCTGTAAAACTGTAAAACATTATTGTTTACATGATAAGAGTCTGTTTTTGTACGAGTTTCTGTAAAACTGTAAAACATTATTGTTTACATGATAAGAGTCTGTTTTTGTACGAGTTTCTGTAAAACTGTAAAACATTATTGTTTACATGATAAGAGTCTGTTTTTGTACGAGTTTCTGTAAAACTGTAAAACATTATTGTTTACATGATAAGGGTCTGTTTTTGTACGAGTTTCTGTAAAACTGTAAAACATTATTGTTTACATGATAAGAGTCTGTTTTTGTACGAGTTTCTGTAAAACTGTAAAACATTATTGTTTACATGATAAGGGTCTGTTTTTGTACGAGTTTCTGTAAAACTGTAAAACATTATTGTTTACATGATAAGAGTCTGTTTATGTACGAGTTTCTGTAAAACTGTAAAACATTATTGTTTACATGATAAGAGTCTGTTTTTGTACGAGTTCGTGTAGACTTATAAACATCAACAGTTAAAGCGTGGCAGAGTAAATTTGCCTATCCATATTTCTAGACTTAATTATTATATAATATTATTATTATTAATTAATCTTTCATAACTAATTGCAAGTGATGAGAATATTAATGATTCTAATTTTGTAACAATTACAGATATTGTTCTGCAGTTTCTTGACTGAGGATACCGGTTGTAAATCACGTTAATTATGTAATTGTTCTTGCAGTTATTTGACTGAGTATACCGGGTGTAAATCACGTTAATTATGTAACAGTTGTAGATATTGTTCTTGCAGTTACTTGACTGAGAGAAACGACTGTAAATCACATTAATTATGTAACAATTGCAGATACTGGACTGAGGAAAATGTTACATTATCTGACTCCTGTTAATATATGTCATTAGAAAAAATGTGCAAAACTTCTTTAATGATGTAGAAATTATAAACATGTTTATCATTTATATAAGTAGGAGTTTGATTGCTCTCCTTTTTCCTCTCGACAGATATCAGCGTGGATCTACCGTTGTCAGTGACAACGCTCTACCTAGCATTCCTCGCGGCAATGTTTGTACTCGGGGCTCTCCTGCACTTCCGCGAGTTTTTCTGCTTGGTACATGGAATTTGGTATCTCTTGTGTCTACCTTCCGGATATCTTGTGCTCATCATTTATAGCATCTGCAACATCACAGATTCCAGTTGGGGTAGGTAAACACCTGCTCGATGATGTACCTAATACAATTTTTAGGAGATGTCGGTCTAACAAAGAAAGGTTTTAACTAATAGCCAGTCTAAAAGAGAAAAGTTTTAACTATTAAACTGTAAGGCCTCACTTTTGAAACTGATATAAATGTGTTTTGTTAATAAAGAGCACTGGAGTTTTACTGTTCACAAATATTATTGGTGTATCATTTTTTACTAAGTAGCCCTGGAGTCATACTGTGAACATTTTAGTTTACATTGTTAATGTATAAGCATGTTGACATTTTAAAATGCATCCAAGTTAACATGTAAACAACGTGCAATGATATGTGCAATGGAATGTCATTCTAAAGTCTGACGAATGTTTTCAGGCACTAGAGAACAGACCGAGATCAAGCAGACATCACACAGTGGTGGTCAATGGATGAAAAGATTTCGGGAATTTGTGTACGACTTATGTTTGTAAGTTAATTTTATAATCATCATCATTTAACATTTTTAATATTTTTAAGTGTTTGCCCCAATAATTATAGGCAAGTTATATTATCTGTCCTCATTTATATTATAAACTGGAAGTTTTATACGTCATTTTATGTCAATAAATACAATAATATGCTTAACACTAATTGTAAAACCCATACCGTAATATTCGTTTTTATAGCTAAATATCTATGTATTCAATGTGGTTTTTTACCCTTAAATGAGTATGCTCCGAATTCGATATGAATAATTATTAAACAAGATGTCAAAATTGTAATTGAATTTTCCATTCACTTAAATTTTCCAAATAGATACATATTCTATGAACATTGCATCGGATGGATAGTAATTAATGACGGCCTGAGTGTATTCTTATTTACTCGAATTCATAATGATAGTGTTCTTATTTTCATAAACTCATAATGAATAATTTACGTACATTTATATTCGCGTGACTTGACAGGACACTTTCGCATTTTCTCTTTGATTTACTGTCACCGCCTTAGTGCACACTTTGCTGTCTGTTTAGCTGCTGCGTTAAACGCCCCGAAACCAGCACCAACAGCAGCGCCGAAACACAGACAACGCCCACGCTGACGTCGGAAGTCTCGAACACGCCGGAACAGGTCACCTCACGTGACTCTGTGCATAATGTCATTACAGCGCATGAAGGTGGACTCCCTTTAATTTCTTGATATACACTGTACCTCATGATAGGTGGGATGTGGTGGTGTGGTAGAATGGAGAAGAATTCCAAATACATTATATGGAAGAAAAATCTAATTGTTTACTTTAAAATACTGATGGAAGAGTTAATTTATTCTCCTGATTATGTTGTGCATTATTAATAGACGTTTTGTTCTCACTCTGTTGCTACGTATAACCTACATTAGTTATAATGTAATATTTAGTCTCACTCTGTTGTTACATATAGCTAAATACGTTATTTTATATTGCTATATTTATTTTTATTCTGTTGTTACGTATTTGTACAGAAGTTATATTGTAATATTTATTCCTTCTCTTTGGTTTCGAATAAGTATATAAATTATAATGTAATATTTATTCTCACTCGATGGTTATGTCTAGGTACATATGTTATAATGCAATAATTATTATCACTCTGTTTACGTCTAGGTACATAAGTTATAATGCAATATTTATTATTACTCTTGTTAAGTCTAGGTACACAAATTATAATGCAATACAACTGACTTGTAAGACTAGCAAAAATTGCCTATTTTCGTGTTGTTTGAAAAATGCAGTAGATCTGTATCAGACTATGGAACCACTCAAATGTTCAGGGAGATATTCGTATATTTTCTTTTCTATTGTTGTTGGAACAGAATTAGAAAATGTACAATTTAAAGATCTACTTTGCTCCATTCAAACATTCCTAACAATCGTATTCGTGTAATATTATTTTCTGTCATAATTGTTTTATGTTTCTAATGACAGGGCCAACAGAGGACGCCATGAGGCCGGATGTGACAATGCCAATTTCAGTAGAAGAATGGCTTTCTACGGAAATGAAGGTATTTATTCCAGCCGTTCTCTTATTTTTTCGAAGAAAAAACTGGATATGCAACTCTTTATTCACTCTTATTGCCATGTGTGCCTGCTTGACAGTCTAGACTGCAGAAAGAAAGTCCTAACAAACAATAGTTGTTTTCACAGAATGACTGCAGAAAGAAAGTCCTAACAACAGTTTGGAAAAAAGAAACGTCAACAGAGAAATGAACAACTGGGATTCTGTATAGCAATAAATGCTGGATACTTAGTGCGTGGGATTCTGTATAGCAATAAATGCTGGATACTTAGTGCGTGGGGTTCTGTATAGCAATAAATGCTAATAAAAAATAACAGATATTATACCTAACTGAATATACATAAATGCATACAAGCAAAGCAAGCATAATCATAACTACTCTACATAATTCAATCATAAATTCAACCTGAATGACCTTTCTCAGCAAAAACACTTTTTACCAGTGATGTCTGGGATAATTTTTCTGAGCGATGTTATTAACAACACCAAGACTGACAGATCATTTGGGGCCGATCAAGCGAACATAGACAGACCGTGCTGGTCGCGTAGTCAGCCAAACTAAATATCTGGAGAATTATTATAACTTGACCTACTATATCGGCCAAAATTGTATAATATTTCTCGCCAAGGCCCTTGGCAAGAGGGTACTGTTAGATCAAAACCCAAGCCCACTCTCATACATTAGATTGAAGCACTGTAGATCTAAAAGATGGAGACAATGTAAGGAGGCCACTTATCGTACTGTCACATCACGAAACATCGTTTTATATTAGATAAATTATTGTTAACTATTTGCAGTGCGATATAAAATATATGTTGTGATAATTTATACCTTGAATGCTCTGCAATGTACAAGATTCATAATTATTTAACTGTTATCGAACATTGTATTCTTTTTAATAATAAATTGTGGCTTGTAATAAAACTAGTATTAACATCTGAAGAAATCGATAAATAATCATGTAGTTGAGTGAGCTACAAAATGATAAAATTCAATCGGGCTTCCAGTGAATTTTACTGTAATTTATTTTCTCCATGAATATAAGTAGGAAGTGTAAGCAGTAGTTAATGTCTGCGTTGATTCCTCCGAATTTTTCTCGTCTTTCCTTTTCACGAAACAAATATTTGTACACGTGCATAGGACACACAAGCCAAGAACAGACATTTAATTATATATGATACTTTATTCTGTTAACCTTTAGATTTATTTATGTGTAAATATAAAACAAAGAACAGTCATTCAGTTATATGATACTTTATTTTATTAACTTTTAGATTTATTTATGTGTAAATATAAAACTTAATGTTGACTTAATGTCATTTGTATTCTATACAAGGATTTATATGCAGCGAAATTCCGAAAACACGGTTTTGATACAACGCTTTTTATCACCGGTATGACCGAGAGTGAACTGCGTCATGTTGGCGTGAAGTCACAAGGGCATCTGCACTATCTTCTCTCACAGATAGCACTCGTACCCGCTTTTGAGATTGAGTACCGAGTACCGGTAAGTTCTCTCACAGATAGCGCTCGTACCCGCTTTTGAGATTGACTTTCAAGTACCAGTTCTGTAGACTCTATTTGATGATCCACCCACTATCGAACGGTCAGAGTATCGATCAACCTCGGTTCTTTGTTTTCCTTAGTCACAGTTCTGCGTTGGTATTGAGTTGTCAGGGTTACGTGTCAAGAACAACACTTTATATGCTCAGTTGACAGTGGTCGTAATTGTAGGTTGAAGATATGTTTCACTAATCTCAGTATGAAAATTGACATAATGTTGATTTATTTCGTGCGTTCAGCCATAGTGAATATAAATACGCCTGAAATGAAATGAGCAATTCATGTTTCTTTTATATATTTCTTTTAATAAGTCTTTGCTTTTAATTACATTTTAATCTTACACATGAGCTCTTCAGGCATTTGGCATGAGTAAGACCTTAACATTATTAATAACTCGACTAATAAGTACTCAATATAACACCACGACTAAGGGAACATGACATAAGTACTTTCTGTAATAATATGACTAACCATATAAGTATTTTCTATAATAATACGACTACAGGGAATTTTCTGATAAGTACCATAACAATACAGTTACAATTAAATTGAATGATAAATACTATTGTGATAGGCCAGACAGGAATGCTTAACAGCTACCTGACCGACCTTACCACAGGAAGAGGCGAGTAAGTAAGCATTATGTTTGCTACCCACCTCGGTGTAGTCTTTTCCCTCCTCTGTGAGTGTTATGTTAGCGGGCAGATGTCGTCTGCACGGAGCGCCTTGCCAATTAGGGTAAAGAGGTGCTCCTTTGTTTCAATCGCGAAATATATTGAAGGTAAACATTGTCAGTTCTTATATTGACACGTAAACATTGTCAATTCTATCTGTACCCCTAATGCTCTGTTAGTGTACACACATTAATCGTTGTTTAGTTGTACTATGCATTTATTAATTGTAGTAGATGTTTGTATATTTAAATAGGAAATATTTTATAGTTTGTATTTATATATTTGTGTCTGCTAGTTTATATTATTTTCTTTGTGCATTTTATGATTTATGTGTGCTATTTATTTTGGGGTTTTTTTTTACCGTAACTTGTAAATTATACGTTACCTTGTGTTTTGTATATCTTTTTCTTAAACTCTTATGTTATGTTTACCATCATGTTTACCCTTGTGTTCTGTATATATATTTTTTAATATTATGTTATGTTTACCATCATGTGTACCCTTGTGTTCTATATATCTTTGTTTTAACTCTTATGTTTACCATCATGTTTACCCTTGTATTCTGTATATAATTTTTGGACTCTTATGTCATGAACCTTTACTCTTTATGCTAGGTTTATTCCTTATATGTTTATCTCTTAGTTTGATTTTTCATATGTTTATCTTTTATATATTGATCTTACATATTTACCCCTTATATTATTATGTTTTGCGTGTTTATCTCTTATATTTTTATGTTTTGTATGTTTATCTCTTATATTATTGTGTTTTATATGTTTATCTCTTATATTTTTATTATTTGTATGTTTATCGCTTATAAGTTTATTTCTTATTCATTTATCTCAGATTTTGATCTGTTGCATTTTTACTTCTTTTTCTGCTGTATACTGATCTCGTTTATGTTTATTTCATATTTTGATCTAATGCGTTTAGCTTTTATATTTTGATCTTTTATATGATTATCTCTGGTTTGTTTTATGTCATGTTTTGATCTCTGATATGTTTTTCTCCCATAATTCCAGAAAGACGTAGACGAGTGGCTGAGTGATATAGGTCTCGAGTGCTACATACACAACTTCCACAGGAACAAAATTCGCACGCCGAAAGAAATGGAAATCTTGAAGTCTTTCAGGCGCCGTGATATCGAGTTAGAGATCGGCATCACAAAACTTGGTAACAGTTGGCAATAGAAATGGATCTGTGGGTGGATGAAAGGAAAGGGAGACTAGTATTTGGATGAATGAATGGAGAGAACGAAACAGACAGACAGACAGACAGACAGACAGACAGACAGACAGACAGACAGACAGACAGACAGACAGAAAGGAGTAGAGTGGGAGTGGGAGACTAGTTGATGCGGATGCAATCTATGGCTAGATATAAACTGATAATTTAGAACTACTATAAAGCTGTTTTGTGCTACAGGGTTTTATATTTAAAGGTTGTGAAGACAATACACATATAGGCACAACAAACGGGGAGGGAGGGGGGAAATTGTTTTCACTCTGCCGCTCTAATATAATGAAAGAACAGGGTTTACTTAATGTTTCTTAAATTTGTTTTTTATTTTATTTATGTGTATAATGAAAGAACTGGGTTTACTTAATGTTTCTTAAATTTGTTTCTATTTATTTATGTTTTAGGCCACATGAAGCGATTGATATATGCCATTTCTAGATTGAAGGATCCCACTGAAAGTAAAACATTCCACTTTTTCTTTTTTGTTATTGTCAACAATCGTTTTAGCAGGGTGTTTATTGACTGAATATTTACTGACATTATTCTTGTCAATAATCGTTTTAGCAGGCTGTTTATTGACTGACATTATTCTTGTCAATAATCGTTTTAGCAGGCTGTTTACTGACCACTGGCGACGTTTTTTGTATATGACTATTTCAATTTCTTTTTTGCTGATATGTAACAGTAAGCATTTGAGAATAAATAAATGTTATTCAGATTTAAAATTTAATTAATTTTGTACCAGTGTATAATATAGAGATTCTATCTATTTTATAAGAAGGAATTTAATTATTTATTTACTTGTCCGTATAACATAATCACAATTACAACACGATGTATATTGTAAAATGGCATGTGGTATTTGTATATATGACATGTATATTCATGGTCTGTATGGTGCATAACTATCTAGTATGTGTGGTGTAAAGTATGTATTGTATACAGACATGGTAATCTGGTTTATTTGGTATATTTGGTATATGGTAATCTGGCATATTTGACATGTGGTATATGGTAATCTGGCATATTTGATATGTGGTTTATGGTAATTTGTTCAATATGATATAAGTGTATATAACACATGGTAATCTGGTAGACATGGTTTATAGTCATTTAGTAATATGGTATTACGTCTTTTAAAAAGTTCTTATGCAAACATTTTCTTGTGTATAAATCTCATTTAATACAAGACAAGTAACTCGTACGTAGAGCACAAATCAGATATGATGAATACTCCAATTAAAGAAATATCCAGTAGAGAATTGCCGCACATTGAGCACACAACAGCTGTTAATTCGTTTGTAAACTGAACAAAAATAATAAAGTCTGACAAATGTATTTATATAGTGGAGTGAGATTACTAATAGATGAGGTCAAAAATTAAAAAAGTCAAAAAATCTACAGATCTTTTCCGTGCCACAGTTACTTAGTGCATACTTTCAAAAATTCAGTGATCTCATTCTGGACGCTTACAGAACTGAGCGGTTACAAACACCTTTCTTTTCTTGCGAAAAGCGTCATAGAATCCGAAATACGAATGCATGATTAATAAAATTATCTAAGGCAATGGCGGGGGGGGGGGAAGCTGGAGTGTTGTCTCTCATCTTTTAAACTGTACCCTTGTTTCTTGAATCGAAATTGATTTGAACAAAACATTTTGTTTCCTGACTTTCTACAGAAATCATAAAAGTAATTGCTTTTCCTTTTCAATTTGTATAATAGTCGCGGGCACCTGTTTTCTTACATTTTGAAAAGCAACCGGAAGATGATGTGGAAAGGATCACACACACACACACACACACACACACACACACACACACACACACACACACACACACACACACACACTGCACCGTGCAGAAAATATATGTTTTCTCTAGCACAGATTTTTCTGCTCCTAATTGTTTTCATTTATAAATGTAATTACTGATCTAGATATGTGTTATTATATCAGTCACAGCCAGTTGCTGTTTACAAAATGTTATCATTAGAATGTGATTTCAGGAGAGCAAAAACGACTTAAATGAAAATGTATCATTAGAATATATTTGCAAGACAGCGAAAACGACTTAAATGAAAATGTATCATTACAATGTGCTTGCAGGACAGCAAAAGGCTATGCAGATGCGTCAAATTTTTGACGATGTGGAACGTCACTTCTTGAAGAATATAAATGCTGATGAATATGAATTCTGGGAAAATCTCATTCACACTTGCCTGAAGCCAGACCTCAAAGCCTTTGGATTAGAGGCTGAAGTGAAAGGTTCTGTACATATCCTTTCTTGAAGTAAAAGTGTTAATGAGTAAGCATATATGTTGTTGATAATAAAGATGATATGTCTTGTCGTACATCATATGCTCTTCTGTAATGTCCTTTTGCATTATGGACAGTGACAATGTTTGTTTCTTGTTTGATTGTCGTCCTTTTGCATTATGGACAGTGACAATGTTTGTTTCTTGTTTGATTGTCGTCCTTTTGCATTATGGACAGTGACAATGTTTGTTTCTTGTTTGATTGTCGTCCTTTTGCACTTTGGACAGGATTCAATGTGTGCATTCGACTTGGTTATCTAAATGCTGCTGGGTTTTTCCCGAAATTCTTCGTCAAACTATGTTATCGTATTTATTCTAGATTTCTTCCCGCCTTCATCTTCCTGGGTATAGAGTAATTAGCTAAACGACGTCAACAATAGTTAGGAATAATCCAAATTATGGCTTGTCTGGATTAAACCTTGTCAGACTTGTCGGGATTTCGGCTGTACATTACATTGAGAAATCTAAAAATCAAAATATTTTTAGTTTTGAATTACGTTTGCCAAATATAAGAAGCTCCGTTTAGTTTTGTATACATGTTGCAAAGTTTAGGACCAGTTTTTTTTTCGTTTTTTTTTTTTGCATTACATGTTTATTCGTCAAGTCTAACAAGCTCTGTCTAGTTTTGTATTACATGTTTATTCGTCAAGTCTAACAAGCTCTGTCTAGTTTTGTATTACATGTTTATTCGTCAAGTCTAACAAGCTCTGTCTAGTTTTGTATTACATGTTTATTCGTCAAGTCTAACAAGCTCTGTCTAGTTTTGTATTACATGTTTATTCGTCAAGTCTAACAAGCTTTGTCTAGTTTTGTATCACATGTTTATTCGTCAAGTCTAACAAGCTATGTCTAGTTTTGTATCACATGTTGCAAAGTCTTAGATCAGTTTCACTTTTTTGTATCATGTGTTTAATCCTCAAGTCTAAGAAGCTCTATCTAGTTTTGTATTACATCTTGCAACGTTTTAGATCAGTTTCAATTTTTTGTAATATGTCTTCAAATGCAGGTGTTGAAGTATCAGATGATTTGTTTTTCCTGTTGTCAAAACAAATTTTGTCCAATAAGTGAACATGAACCTGACATGACAAAGAGAAAGGTGATATGTCAAATTTACTCTTGTGAATTTAATACGATCTCAATCTATCCTTCATGAAACCAGCAGGAGATTTACATTGTTATTATCATCATTTAATTTAAATAAATAATTGTTTTCTAACAGCAAAACTGGCAGACCTTCGTGACAGCTGGCTACTAATTCTTGCAGTCAGTAATACACTTTGGCTTATTCTCATCTCCTCCCTTGCTGTAAAAGCAGAATTGTTTGCTCTCCACACCAATCCACTCGGTAACTATGACAATTTTGGGGGCGTCCTTTCAATGTGTGTCTGTACTCGAACTGGAATCGTTGTCTTGTTCCGTTTAATGACTCAGAAAATGAAAACGGCTAGTATTGTGCAATATTTATAAAATCCATGATACACATTTCCCGGATATATGTAATTACTAATGACGTCGTAGTCTTTATCAAAAACCTACTTATAACATTAAGAAATAGACAACAATAATGTTTATGAGAGTAAATAATCCCAATAGAAGGTCATTTCCTAACTTATTTAACTAAAAGATCATTGCTGTTAAAAATGAAATATTTATCTCAGTCACAATTATATCAAATGCAGGAGAAGTATTTGGTACTTTCATAATCTATTCTATCAGGTAGATCTTTGGTGTTTAAATTCAGTTTAAAGTGTTCTGTTAAGGATAAAGAATAGCCTCCAATCCTGCAATCAGACATTTATCAAATAGTGCATACCTTTTATGACAGTACGCTACTATAAGTAATGATGTCTTGGGAAGAGTCTTAAAGTGCAGACGGGTCTTGGTGAAGTATTACAGTACTCTGACTTATATGATTACGTGTTTTGATAACATATAGGAAATTTCAGAGTCGATGTCCAAATAGATATTGTTATATAAATCGATTGAAAAAACATGTTTCTGCGAGATTTCTATTATTTCCAATATGCACAAAGATTGGTGGGAAGAGAAAGTTACATAATCTGTATATTCAAGTTTGACATTTCACAAAAAGTATGGCGTTTGTTCTAGTTTTCGTGTTACTGCATGCTTAACTGGACACGGAAAAGGAAACAGCCTTGATCGTATTCCACCCAGAACAATTAGTATTGTGTCCGTAACATTGTATTTTTATAAAACTTAAATAACATATACAGAGAGAGAGGAGTGTATGCACGCTGTGTGTTTATTTAAACGGGGATGGGGTATACAATCGTGTTGCATTTGGTTACTGAACTTAGAAATGGCTTGAAAAGTGGTGTAAACTATTTCAGTTCTTTGTGAAATCTATTACAACAGTTGTTTGTGAAATCTATTACAACAGTTCTTTGTGAAATCTATTACAACAGTTGTTTGTGAATTACAACAGTTGTTTGTGAAATCTATTACAACAGTTCTGTGAAATCTATTACAACAGTTCTGTGAAATCTATTATAACAGTTCTTTGTGAAATCTATTACAACAGTTCTTTGTGAATTACAACAGTTGTTTGTGAAATCTATTACAACAGTTCTGTGAAATCTATTACAACAGGCCTTGCATTCGTTGTGATATACGGAGCGCTGTTCTTCTTCCAATTTCTTGCCATGTGTGTCCATCGCCTTATCTCCCTCTCTCACCTCATGGCCCGGGCCCCTTACAGGTGTGGAAAACCTTTCCATTCCAACTGGTCGTTTAAAACACCCAAAGAAGATACGGATGATTTGATAAACGCAAGAGTAGTGCACACCACTCAGACTGCAGCTCTAGAGCGCTTGCGGCAACGTGGTGGCAAGCGTTCAAAACCAGCAACTCCCAATCTTTCATGTAAGAACTTTGCATCCTTTGTTTTCAAAATATGGCAGCATTCTCGCCTCTTCGAGAAAGTGGTTCAGTGTCTGCGAATAAGTGAATGTATGATTGTATGTATACATGCATGCATGGCACATGTTTGAATGTATGTATGTGTAAGTGACTATATGTATCTCCGTGTGCAGACGAGAGCTTGTTTGAATAACGTATGAGTGACTTATTATCAAGAATGAATGCATGTTAGCATAAAAATATAATAACAAAATATATATTCTTTTTTTTCTTCGCCAGCTGTGACCGAAACCTCGCCGCTTATCGTGTGAATTATCAAGAGCCTGTCCAATTCGCGAGAAATACTCAAAGCAAATGGTGGCCTCATTGTGTTTAAATCTGATTTCACTCCTAGTTCATCGTTAGTCATGTCTCCGGACTTTTCACATCATTAATAGTTAGTCTGAGTATATCTGATTTCACGCCTAGTTCATCATTATTCATGTCTCCGGACTTTTCACATCATTAATAGTTAGTAATAGTTAGTCTGAGTATATCTGATTTCACGCCTAGTTCATCATTATTCATGTCTCCGGACTTTTCACATCATTAATAGTTAGTAATAGTTAGTCTGAGTATATCTGACTTCACGCCTAGTTCATCGTTAGTCATGTATCCGGACTTTTCACATCATTAATAGTTAGTAATAGTTAGTCTGAGTATATCTGATTTCACGCCTAGTTCATCGTTAGTCATGTATCCGGACTTTTCACATCATTAATAGTTAGTCTCAGTCCATTAATAGCTCTTAATTTAATATTGATTTCTTTCGTTGTTACTCTGAGTATATCTGATTTCAACAGTAATAATCCTAGAACTTCAAGATTTATTTATAGTTGGTCTTAGTATTTTGCTTACTTAAACATAAAACCGAAAGCCAAATACTATGCTGCATAATACAGTATTTCCCAAAATCGGCGCCGCGGCTAACTTATCTTTTTAACCTAACATAAACGTAATTGCTTGAGCGCATAATAATACATTAAGGGCGCCGTGGGAAAAAAAACTGACACACTAAGGGCGCCGTGGAAAAAAACATGATACTCTAAGGGCGCCTTGGGAAAAACTTGATACACTAAGGGCGCTGTGGGAATAAACTGATACATTAAGGGCAACGTGGGGAAAAACATGATACACTAAGGGCGCCGTGGAAAAAAACATGATACACTAAGGGCGCCGTGGAAAAAAACTTGATACACTAAGGACGCCGTGGGAATAAACTGATACATTAAGGGCAACGTGGGGAAAAACATGATACACTAAGGGCGCCGTGGAAAAAAACATGATACACTAAGGGCGCCGTGGAAAAAACATGATACACTAAGGGCGCCGTGAACCGAGAAAGGTTGGAAACCGCTGACATAATATGTTCAGTTTTGCATTTTAATACATCGCATAACTACTAGAATGCTTATTTTAAGTCAGTTGTTATCGTCACCATCTTGTTTATAGTTAACATCTATTTCCTCAATCCCTCTATCTCCTCCCCTTAACGTTATAATGAGTGACGACTGGTAAAGGTGTGATATGGCTTATTAATTCATTACTTCATTACTGTTATTTTGACATTCTAAGTGTATATATATATATATATATAATTGGCAAAATGCATTACATTATTTAGTGTGTACATTATATAAACATGCATATATACACATATACAAATACTTGTGGTCACATTTAAACGCTCTAGGTTGGTCCTTCATAAGCGTGACCCGACAAATGCGCGAAAGACAATTGCGCGCTCCCACAAATACACGATAGGGTTAGTTTAGGGTTAGAGTTATGGGTAGGGTTAGAGTTAGGGACAGAACGCGTCGTCGCGCTTTTGTCCATCGCGTTTTTGTCGGCGCGCATTTGTCGGTGAACCCTTAATAAGAATGTATACGTGTCTGTTTGCGTATGCGTGCTCGCTCATTTCTGGAAAACATATGTGGTTTTATATGAATATAATATGGTCACCGGATCCTTTTTAAAACATATGTGGTTTTATATGAATATAATATGGTCACCGGATCCTTTTTAAAACATATGTGGTTTTATATGAATATAATATGGTCACCGGATCCTTTTCCAAATCAGTTTGTGCATTAGGAGTGAATAAATAAGTTTGTGTGCAAGTGTGCGTGCATTTTGAATAATTGTTGTTTTTCTCTGATAATAAAGGATCTGCTTTAAAATATTTCATCACCTCTAAGTGTTTGCATATTTTGTTGCAAAAATACAATAAAACCTTGCTTTCTTGGAAATTGGTTTGCAGTTGTTTTCTATTAGTATAACATCTTTGTTATGACTGAGAAATTCAAAAGAGATGCGAATAATGACAAGGGAGAAATTCACAATAGATCCGAACACTGACAACTGAAAAATTCACCATCAGAGGCAACATTCTGCGCACGTGCATACTATTTTAATGACACTTCAGCCGATAAGGTGTCGAGCAGATATCACTACATTTCCCAAGAGCCATTGCAAATTGATCAACTCTCTCACCAGCGTGTAATTCAAATGGAAACAATGCAGTAAAACAATGCAATAAAACAATGCAGTAAAACAATGCATCATCTTTTTGCTATCTCTATTACGTGTTCAGGTCGAGGTCATAGTTTCTTTATCTGTTTTTACTTTTTATTGTTATCAATAATGCTTTGGATATTGCTCAGCAGAACACACATCGGGTAACTTCATTGATGTGTTATCACGTAGACCTACAGAGATGAAAAAGTATTCAGAATAAATTAGACACTACAGATGAACAGGTACAAATATGTCTAGAATAACTTAGACTGTACCGAAGAAACTGTACAAATATGTTTAGAATAACTTAGAAGAAACTGTACAAATATGTTTAGAATTACTTTGAATGTACTGAAGATGTACAAAATATGTTTAGAATCGCTTTGAGTATATAAATAACACCTACAAATATGTATAGAATAACTTTGAGTATATAAAGGACATGTAAAAATATGTTTAGAATAACTTTGAATATACAGAAGTACAAAATATGTTTAGAATCACTTTGAATGTACACAAGATGTACAAAATATATTGAGAATCGCTTTGAGTATATAAATAACACAATAACACCTACAAATATGTTTAGAATCACTTTGAGTATATAAAGGACATGTAAAATTAAGTTTAGAATCATTTAGACTGCACTGGTGAACACCCAGAGTTTTCGTTTGACATCAACCGTTTATGGTACGTATAGTAAGTTTTCTTTCTCGCACTATTTGTTTATTACCTTTATTACCTTTATTACCTTTATTACCTTTCATTTTTTTATGTCTGGACGCCAGATCAACAATGCTCATAGTCAACACACAAAACGTAAGCCACGCAACACAACAGTTAAGACAACGGATAATGCACTATGTACGTAACAGTCTCTTCCTTTGACTCCTGAAGAAAATTAATTTATTAAAACTTTTTTTTCTGATCGTCCCACTTCGTTCTCCTGTGATCAGCCGTTTCCAATTCCGTCGAGTATCAAACTCTGTGACACTTTTCACGTAATATGATATTTAGGTCACACATTGCAGTTATACTACTGGACTGTTACACTTTTCACTTAATATTGCAGTTATACTACTGGATTGTGACATTTTTCACTTAATATGATATTTAGGTCACATATTGCTGTTATACAACAGGACTGCGACATTTTTTCATCTAAAAACATCGTTAGGTCTCATGTTGCACAGTTATACAACACGGCTGAGAGTGATAATTACTGAATTCACTCAGCACATTTACACTATAGAACTGAGATATACAGTTATACAATAGTAGTGAGATGTACAGTTATATAATAGTTCTGAGAGATACAGTTATACAATAGGACTGAGAGATACAGTTATACAATAGGACTGAGAGATGCAGTTATACAATAGGACAGAGATACAGTTAGTGAATTCACTCAGCACAGTTATACAATAGGACTGAGAGGTACAGTCACTGAATAATTTCCGATAACGGTCACAGGACACACAAGTGATCATGTGATTTTGTTTGAGGAAGCTGTTGACAATATTTTCAGAAGATGGATTGCCACATCTTTTATAACTGTGAAAGAATGTCCAAGGTAAGTTTTTTTTTAATCATTTAGTCGACCAGGTGAGGTATGTAATTCATTTGTTGATGTGATGTTTCAGAGGGCCAATAAGTTTCACTGTATGTTTCCTCACTAATAAAGCAGATTGTGATCGGAACAATGTACTCATTTATAGAGTTTCATGAAGGATTTAACGAGACATAAATATTTTCACTGGAAACATAAGACAATTTGTTATATTCATTTACAGTCGATGTTCGTACTTTAATTTTATTGTACGTTTATGTCAAATTTTTATTTCACAGTAAAAGAGGCCATACATGTACCATCCAACTTAGAATTTTGATTAAATTTGCCATTAATACTTTTAAAGTTTTAATTCTAAAAATTATTTTTAGCTCATATATTTGTCTAATGTTAAATATGTGTTTCTTTTAAATAATAAACAAAGAAGACTGTATATTCACTTATGAGTAGTTCTTTCGAAATAAAATAAATAATTTGTAAAATGCTTCAGTACTGCTTGTTTTAAAAGAAAAAATCATTTTAATTCATGCATCAATAATTATTTTTAGTAATTTTTACAAACAAAAAAATATGTATCAGGTACTGATAAAACTGAAATTATACGCTAACTTATCTCCTCGAAAACGATAAAGTTACGCAAATGTTAAGTGGTTTAGAAATAATTTGTCAAAGGGATGTAACAATTTTAATATTACACATATATTTGAACAGTTATCTCCCATATTAAACTATTATTATTATTATTATTATAAATTGTCAGGGAATTGTCAAAAATAAGTAATTATTTAATATATATGTCTTCTTGCATTAGTATACCTTTATATTATTATGGCCTTAAAGACTTATATCAATCTCACTTTGCTGATTGTTTTATCTGGCTTTTCCCACTTGTTTTTCAAACGCTAAGGGAGAGAAGTATGTTATGGAAGGAACAATGAGCCTGGATTTCGTGAGAGCTGGTGTATGGTTAATTTTTTTTTTAGGCACAATTTTGTCGGGAAGCGGTCAACCTTCTCCTCTGCTAGAGAATGAAGTTTTATCTTCTGCGTAACTGATTATTCCGATCATGCGCCATTTTTTATGAAGGTGAAAAGCGCCAGAGTTGTGAGCCCCTGAATTATGGCCTTTCTTTATGATAATGAAATTCGTCAGTTATGGGGATTTTTATAGTGATGAAGCACGTCGAAAGATTGATAATGGGACTTGGTTGGACGGTTACGTCATTGATATTTATTGTAGTCTGATAATGATATGCACTTTGCTTTCAATGTTTGTTTACTCGATTTACATTTTTTAATAAAAAAATATTATATTCCTTCTTCTTCACCTACTCAAGTTTTGAAACACATTTTGAATATATTTTATATAATACGTAAAATATTCTTATAATTATGTGTTTAATTTGAATTATACATAACTGATACGCGTTAACAAATGTCTGATGTTGTACAAGTTTATCTTCGATGTAAGCCATAGCCTGATATAAATGAGCTTAGCTTATATAAATAAGCCATAGCCTGATATAAATAAGCTTAGCTTATATAAATAAGCCATAGCCTGATATAAATAAGTTTAGCTAGTCTTAATTTGCAATGATGAAACTCTTCGTGTTTGCTTTCAATTTTAGCTTATTATATGTATTTTTATTCTCTTAACAGTGGCGGGCTGGTGAACACTGAGCCCTGCACCACGTAAACAATGTCCAACAAACAGGGACTTTGGACACATGATGCGCTGTCGAATACGGATTTTCTTCAGCCCCCTGCCCCCATTCTTGTCAAGCAACACAGTCCGGCCAGTAACGACCCACACGACTATTATACAGGGGCCACTGTCTTGCACGAGCAGGACCAGCGCATTCCGTCTGGAGCTGTTCCACAAACCTGGTCACAAGTACACTCTAGCAGTGCCGAACGAACATCTGACTCTAACTGGTCAGCCGCTGCTGGTGGTATGGTCAAAATGGATTCCTATCCCGATGGTGGTCTTGCCCAGCAGAACAATGACCATCGTCTGAGGACTCGCAGAGTTGCTCAGAATGCACCCAGTAACTTGTCAACCATTGCAGAGAACTACCCGAGTCCATTCTTGAGCAACAGCCTCTCAACAACGTACAGCCCTTACAGCTCCATCACAGCTTCCGGAGCAACAAGTACGTCACGAACCAGTGACGAGTTACGTAGCAATCAGTTACCTAAGAAAAAGATTCTTTCCATACATAGAATGTCCAAGGTGGAAGCAGCTCAGCGGAAACAGCTGACTAGAACTGTGGGTGGGGGAATACTACCAGCAGTGACAAAGTGGTTGGTGACAATCTTAATGGCGGTAGTGCTGTTAGGTTGTCTGGTCATCACGAAGGTAGAAGTACTCATCCTTAGCAGACATTTGAACGATTCGCTGCCGATGGACGGCGACAAAATCGCCACGACCCGCTACCTTTCCAACTGGATAATCATGTACCTGTTCCTGTCTGTCCCCGTTCTCTTCAATCTGCTTCGTACCGTTTGGTTCGGATTACTGGACAGCACCGTGCCCTGGCCCGGACGGAGATCTGTGCTTATGGTGAGTTATGAGTTATTCATTCTTTTCTTGATATTTCTATTTGTTAATTTATGTAGCTTTTATTTGTGCTTCAAATGTACATTTTTTTAACGGAATTGTTTAACCCTTCTTTCTTTTAAATTATTATATTCACTCAGTTTTGGAAAATATTACCTCACAAATAGATTTATTTTCTGTACAATTAGTCATTACATATTCCATATTTCTGTACAATTAGTCATTATATATTCCATATAGTGTAACATATGTTTTGTTACTACCCAAGTTTTCATCTATATATTATGATGAAGATACTGAAATATGACATTCTCTCAGTTCAATAAGAAGTCAGCAATTTTGCTCAGTATCTCAAGAGTATAGTTTACAGATTACGACATTTTGGGTATTTGTGTGCATCACACACACAGAAAGACACATACTACTACTACTACTACTACACACACATTCTACTGTGTCTGTCATCTATTAGTGTCTTTCCGCTCATTGTTCCTTTAAAATACAAACTCACTCTCTCTCTCTGTCTCTCTCTCTCTGTCTGTCTGTCTCTCTCTCTCTCTCTCTCTCTCTCTCTCTCTCTCTCTCTCTCTCTCTCTCTCTCTCTCTCCATACATTCTATTTCATCGGTATTGTGCCATTTTCCTCACTCTCTCTTTCTCTGTCCCTCTCTCACTCTTTATTTCTCATTTATGCATGCGGATATACCTTTTCTCCCCCTTACTCTTTCCAAACACCCTCAGTCCACTTCTCCAATTCTAGTCCCTCATCTATCTCCCTATGCATAAATATTATCCAATACACTCTGTTTCCTCAACATCTATACCTCTACTCATCATCATCAAACAAATACGCTCAGACCCTCAACATTTGTCTCCCTAGGCATAAAGATTATTACACAAATGCACCCTGTTTTCTTTTTCAAATCTTCCTTTAATCGCCTATTTTTTTGCTCCGTAACACCACATAAGCCCAATCTATTTCTCTAATCTCATTCTCTGTGTTCTAATATATTTGGTTCTTTACAAAAGGAAACTGTTTAGTGCTTGAAGTTAAAGACACATATTTGGTCCCTTACAAAAACAAATGATTAACGTTAAGTCGTAGACAGCTATTTTTCCTTAAAATAATAAATGTTTAATGTTGAAGTTTCAGAAATATTTTTGTTCTTTAAAAAAAATAAGTGCTTGATGCTGAAGTCATAGGCGTAAACGTATTTAACTGTAGTCATACTTGCTATTTCTCACAGGAACAAAAGTCAGAAGACCATAACAACTGAATGCATACAAGCCCAATCCTATTCTCCATGCACTTTCGCTCGATAGGTTTCATATAATGCTACGTACATTTTACACTAGACAATATAATATAAAATCAATCGCTTATTATCTGGATGAAACCTTCTACTGAATTGCATGACCTCTGTTTAACTATTGAAGGCTTTTCTGAGTGTTGGTCTGGAATGCATTGGTCTCTGCCTAATGTGTTACAAAGTTCTTGGACGCTACGAATCACCACTGTCCATGATCCTGCTCAATACACCGGTCATTCTACCTGCTATTGACAATATACGGTGCATACAAAGACTTCACCGAAAAGGTTCTGCAACAATCTATGTGCTGGTCTTGGCATTCCTGGGAGCCATACTCAGCATCGGCGGAGTCATACCCCTGACGATTTACTTTGCAAAGAAGGGCGTGGACGCAAGCATCTGGCATCTGCTAGTGGGTGTGATCACCTTGTCCCTTGGATGGATGCCGGTCTTGCAGAAGAAGCTTGTGACACCAAGGGAAATGCGGCCAGACCCACCAGTCGGTATACCGTTTACAGTCAACGGATATAGTGTAAATAAGAAATTAAAATAGCATCGTAGCTGATGTAGGCTAAGTATTATCTAAGTATTATAAGTATTATCTAAGTATTATCTTTTCTCGTTATGAAAATGATATGTAGTACTAACCATTGAAATGGTTATTTGATATCATACTTATATACAGAATATTTATAATGATATATATATATATACGGAAGTAGCCTATATTATACTAATACTTGTATAACTAACAATTATTAACATACTGACGCTTGTGTTGCCTAGTAATGTACTGGTATATTTAGTACTTACACTTGTAGTATTCAGTTTTGTTCTGTTATGAATATATTGACTTGTAGCGTGTGAGCCCCCAGTTGAATAATCAATGGCAAAGATAAGAGAACGAGCAATACACTACGTGACAACTTCGCTAAATACGATTACAGTTCAGAAATGAACGAAATAAATTTAATGATAATGGTGATCAGCGGCTGATTAAGTTTTCTTTACATCAATAATAATCCTTGAAGAAAAAACTAAAAAGCAAAACTTTTCTTTAGCACAACAGTTCCAGGTGATGATTCTTCATTCGAAATGTTACTACATCCATCAGTATGCACAACTGCAAGCTTTGATTACCTTAACTACTCCTAATGTCCTCTACGATTTCTAAATACCTTTTTTCTGATTTCTCTACACACGTTTGTAAGAAGTTCACTGACGTGAGCAGTTCCAGAAATGAGTAGTATTAGCACTACTATTGTACCTGTTTTCTCCTTTGACCCTTTCTGGTCAGGAAAGAGTTTAACGTCTTTCATTATTAATTCCCTTGTGTTATCTTTCACCATTACCTTTCAGGGTGTCATCTTTCACCATTAACTGTCTTTTACCATTATATATCTGGTGTCATCTTTTACCATTACATATCTGGTTTAATCTTTCACCATTACATAACTAGTGTCGTCTTTCACCATTACCTATCTGGTGTCGTCTTTCACCATTACATATCTGGTGTCGTCTTTTACCATTACCTATCTGGTGTCATCTTTCACCATTACCTATTTGGTGTCGTCTTTCACCATTACTTATCTGGTGTCATCTTTCACCATTATCTATCTGAATTTCTGTTCCTCGCTGTTCGATGGCTGGCCACAGGTGAATGATCTGAAAAAAAGATTTAAGTGCACCCTTGTTGCCTCCGTCAGTTAATTATTCCATTTAGTAACTCTTATTTTAACCCTTCCAATTCTCACTTATATAGTATTCCTTCCATCTTCTTTATTTGATAGCATAATAAAATATACAGAATAATCTGGATATAATTAACCTAGATAGAAATCGCATTTATGACAATTTTCATTGGTAGACATGGCTTAGAGGTTAAATTTTAAAATTGTTTCTCTCCTTAAAGTATCAAAAGTTTAAAATTAGAGAAATAAATGTGTATCCAAGAAAGAACAAGGTTTAACTTATATATATATTTCTCATACAAGAAGAAATGCTGTTACAGATATATATTTGATTCTTTACAAGACATAAGATTTAATGTTACAGATAAATATTCCAATCCTTCCAAGGACAAAGATTTTAAATGTTAAACAGATATGTGTTTCCTTTCAAGAACAAATGTTTAACGTTGAAAGTACAAAAATATATTTGGTTCTTTACAAATGGAAACTATTCAGTGTTTGAAGATAAAGACACATTCTTGGTCCTTTACATAAGCAAATGCTAAAGCTAAGTCATAGACATCTATGTTTTCTTACAAAAATAAATATTTAATGTTGAAGTAAGTTTCAGAAATATATTTGATTCTTTACAAAAGGAAACTGTTTAGTGCTTGAAGATAAAGACACATACTTGGTCCTTTACAAAAACAAACGCTAACGCTAAGTCATAGACAGGTATGTTTCCTTACAAGAATAAATGTTTAATGTTGAAGTTTCATAAATATTTTTGCTTCTTTATAAAAATAAGAGCTTAGTGCTGAAGTCATAGGTGTAAATTTATCTTTAACATCAGTTGTGCTTGATACCTCTCACAGGAACAAAAGTCAGCAGACCGTAACAACTGCATGCAAACAAATACCATCAGTGGAATGAGCACCATTTCAGAGCCAAACGATCGGTCTGCCGTTAACACGTCACTTGAAACTGTGTCAGAAAGTAATTGTACTTCTAGTTCTGAAGACAATACAGATGTCACAAAGGTGTCCCCTACTTGGAAGGTTTCTTTCATCACCCACTGCTTGAAGTTAGTCTATATTTTCTTGTTCAGCATCATTTTCTTGTGTCTGGATTCCAGAGGAACTTTTACCAACGTCTTTACCAATCAGGTGCACATGGCTTTCCTTGATGCATGGGACTTCTCACTTGTCGAAGACTCTACCTGGCGAGCTCTTGGACTGGGTCTTTGCGCCGGTTTCATGGGATATACGTTTGCCTTTGCAGCATGTTACATGAACATCACGCGACTCACACTTGTTCCTCCTCTGTTGTTAGCGTCCCCCTTGGCTCTGGTCGCTGTGGGTGTGACGCCAGTATGTACCACCTTATTTGAAGATATACATTGCTCGTGGGGTGACGTCACTGAGGACATTATAGTGATTGCCGCTATCTTCTTTTTTCTGGCGCACGTGTTCGCCTTCGGGTGGTACCACAGCCGCAAGGACCCAGTACTTCTCCAGCAAGAGAGTGTGGTAAGTAAATCACAAAGAGAATGAAAGGGAGAAGAAGAGAGAGAAACGAGAGAGAGAGAGAGAGCGAGAGAGCGTGGAGGTATACTTGAGAAATATCGCATTGGGTAATGGTTCACTTCTCCTACAAAAATGTGTGATAACTAAGCAACTAATAGAATGACCGTGGAGTAACACCACATCCATAAAATCAAATGATTCTTTGGGATGAGTGGTCTTTAGTTGTATCACAGATGCATTGATACATTTCCTTCACAGAAGAGTGTGTGAAATGTACACCACTAAGACATTGAACAATTTCTTTCACAGCAAGACTGTGTGAAAATTAAATCACTAAGACAATGAACCATTTCTTTTACAGAAAGACTTTATGATAATTAAATCACTAAGACAATGAATCATTTCTTTCACAGCAAGACTGTGTGAAAATTAAATCATTAAGAGAGAGATATTGGCATGATACTGCAGAGTACTGATTCCGTGCTACAAAAATGGAATGCTGTAAGTCTCAGAGAGAAGTCTCTGAGAGGATCCACAACCATATTCCACATGTTAAACATATTTACATTTCTTTTGTTGCAAGAATTAAATGTGGTTATCCTCAAATATGATAAATCCTAAGGGATTATTTTTATTTTGAAAGTACATTTTCGGAGACAATACACAACCACAAAATAGAGCAATCGTTTCTTATATTACTATAATTCTAAAATCATCAATAATGACATACTATTTTACCTTTATAATTGTATTTTGTATATCAGTATAGCGGTTTCAATCAATAATGATAAATTCTTTTGCTTTTATATTTTGACTAGTATTTCAGTATAGCTGTATCAGTCAATGATGGCATAATAGTTTCCCTTTATAGTTAGATTTGTACATCAGTATAGGTTTGTCAATCAATAATATTTTTCCTTTATAATTTGATTTGTACATCAGTATAGCTCTGTTAACAATAATATTTTTCCTTTAAGGTGTGATTTGTATATAGGTATAGATAGCTGTATCAATCAAAGATTTGTATTTTGCATCTGCCTCAATGTAAAAGTACAATATATGAAAATATTTTATAATGTTTCCGTATTTCTGATGTGGATATAATGCTTGACCCCTAACTTACAATTTTTAATTTGTTAAGCACAGTTAATTCTCTTTTCAGTTTTGTAATTTTCTACAAATATGCTGATCTAATTTGAAGTGAGAAAATTTTGTTAACTGCATTTTTAACAAATAATCGTATCGTTTACTTATTATTGCAAGCCATTTCAGCCTTAGTAATGTTATGTCGCTGTAGAGAAATATTTATTATTGCAATCCGAGCTGAACTTTAATAATGTTATGTAGCTGTAGAGAAATATTTATTATTGCAATCCGGGCTGAACTTTAATAATGTTATGTCGCTGTAGAGAAATATTTATTATTGCAATCCGAGCTGAACTTTAATAATGTTATGTCGCTGTAGAGAAATATTTATTATTGCAATCCGAGCTGAACTTTAATAATATTATGTCGCTGAAGAAAACTGTTTACTATTTTCTAGACTTTGTAATCAATTACCTGTAAGTGATTCATTGTCGTTAAATAGCCACTAATATCGTTCAAAAACCGTTTGCAATCTATTTACTATTTTAATTGCATTTTAGTTTGGGGAGGAAGAATATATTGGTAATGGTGCCTCTCAGCGATTTATTAACTTAGTGTTAAGTAAGCAGATTTGCAAATACTATTATTGGAGTGTTTGTTTTAATTATGCAATTACTGTTGTTCGATGTTCGAATGTTTGTTTTAATTGTGCAAATACTGCTGTTGGGATGTTTGTTTTCATTATGCAAATACTGCTGTTGGGATATAGTTTTAATTATATATGTAAATACTGCTATTGGGATGTTTGTTTTAATTATGTAAATACTGCTGTTGGGATATAGTTTTAATTATGTAAATACTGCTGTTGGGATATAGTTTTAATTATATATGTAAATACTGCTATTGGGATGTTTGTTTTAATTATGTAAATACTGCTGTTGGGATGTTTGTTTTAATTATGCAAATACTGCTGTTGTGATGTTTGCATCACATTACTTCTGCTAGTCCAATCGTTCCGTCAACAGCGTTTAGTGGCATATTATGGGATGTCTATCAAAAACGATATGATGTAGCTCTCATACAAACTGTAGGGTACATCTGCAATTTTATTCTTCACTGTTCGCAAGGTGTTTTGGGTGCCCGGTTACAACTGTGTATCACTGGACACCTGGCTGCTCCTCAACCACTGCCCTAGAGTAAGAAGATGGCCGACAACTGCCCATCTTGCAAGTGACCAGCCTCAACCCAAAGTCTTCATTTGTACGACAATGTACAGAGAGGTATTTTAGTGTTAAATAATACTGCCGGAAGGCTAGGTTTCAAAGTAGATTTTTTTTAAATTGGTTATTATCATTTCATTTCTGGCATAAAAAATAAAATAAAGATAAAAAAATGATCCAATCTCTTCTTAGGATTTTATATAAAATTTTCCCATTTGTTTCTTTTTCATTTCTGCCTTTACTTGCAATAATCATTCCTCTTTAACTTATTAATTTAAATGTGATTATGTTTATGGAATTTTGATGTTAAGTAAATATTTTGGTGTGCTGTAAACATATGAAATTTATTTTAAGAGGCAAAAGATTAAACTACAGGTTTTAGACACTTAATATAAAAAAAAATACTGACTTTGGTTTGATCATTTTTTTAATATTTTACAATAAAAGTGGAAAATTTTATTACACACTTTTTGAAATATTTTCAAAAAATGCTTTTTTGAAAAAATCATATCATATGGAGATCTACAACTAAAAAGACATCTTATCAAAAGCTGCATAGCGATACAATCCTTTTGTTGTAGAAAATAACACTTCCTTTAATCAAGTGACATGGACATTCACTGAAATATTTATTTAAGAACATAAATATTTATTTTGTATACAGACTATTTACCAAAGTTAAACTCCTGTTTTATTATCTGCTATTTCTCGCTAATTATCTTTTATTAATTTACTTTTTTTTTTACAATTAATTGTGCTCTAATTCCTTTCTCAAAAGATTTTTTAACTGTTCCTCTTCGACTTGAATGCAATTACAGGAAGAAGAAGAAATGAGACAGGTTCTGGAATCCATCAACGAAATCAACAAAGCTCAGACGGCAGGAAAACGCTTCTTTGAATCTCACATCATTCTTGACGGCGGGGTGCGGCAAAAGGAACCCACAGAATTTGCACTTCAGCTTATCTCCCTTCTTAAAGAAACGCTCGGTAAGTCAGCTCACAGTTCTTCTTAAAAACTCTCGGTAAGTCAGTTCACAGCTCTTAAAAAATGTCGGTAAGTCAGCTCACAGTTCTTCTTAAAAACTCTCGGTAGGTCAGTTCACAGCTCTTAAAAACTCTCGGTAAGTCAGTTCACAGCTCCTAAAAAATGTCGGTAAGTCAGCTCACAGTTCTTCTAAAAAACGCTCGGTAAGTCAGCTCACAGTTCTTAAAATACACTCGGAAAGTCAGAATAATTCGTTCAAATTACAAAATGTGATACTTTATGGAATATGATTCAAATGTTTGTTTCGTTTTCACGTATCATTTCTCTTAACGTTTTGTTTCAAAGGTGTGACGCCAGAACATTGCACTAAGGTAGAAACGCCATATGGACTCAAACTCAGTTGGGCTTTACCCGGAGACAGCTCAAAAATTATGCCCTTTAACATCCATCTTAAGGATAACTTTTTGGTACAGTTTAATTATTTTATAGTGTGTGGTGTGAGTGTGTAAGCTTGTAGTGTAAATGTGCGTGCATGCGTGTGGTGTGTGTGCAAGCTTGTAGTGTAAATGTGCGTGCGTGCGTTTGGTGTGTGTGTAAGCTTGTAGTGTAAATGTGCGTGCGTGCGTTTGGTGTGTGTGTAAGCTTGTAGTGTAAATGTGCGTGCGTGCGTTTGGTGTGTGTGTAAGCTTGTAGTGTAAATGTGCGTGCGTGCGTTTGGTGTGTGTGCAAGCTTGTAGTGTAAATGTGCGTGCGTGCGTTTGGTGTGTGTGCAAGCTTGTAGTGTAAATGTGCGTGCGTGCGTGCGTTTGGTGTGTGTGCAAGCTTGTAGTGTAAATGTGCGTGCGTGCGTTTGGTGTGTGTGCAAGCTTGTAGTGTAAATGTGCGTGCGTGCGTTTGGTGTGTGTGCAAGCTTGTAGTGTAAATGTGCGTGCGTGCGTTTGGTGTGTGTGCAAGCTTGTAGTGTAAATGTGCGTGCGTGCGTTTGGTGTGTGTGCAAGCTTGTAGTGTAAATGTGCGTGCGTGCGTTTGGTGTGTGTGCAAGCTTGTAGTGTAAACGTGCGTGCGTTTGGTGTTAGTGTGCACGATTGCGCGTGCGTTTGTGCGAACGTATAGATTACCGATATTATGTTTCAGACATTTATCTCTAGGGTAATTTTGCATATCTATGTTCGCTTTCGTTGGGGAGAACTGTGAATGTTGTTTTTCGTTGGGGAGTTAGCTGTGAATGTTGTTTTTCGTTGGGGAGTTTGCTGTGAATGTTGTTTTTCATTGTTCTTATTATGCATTGTGATTATGAACTTGCAAACAGAACTCTAAAGTCTGTTGACTGAATTCGAAATGTAATCATAATAGTTATGAAAAATGAAAAAAAATGGCAGAAATTGAACATATGTTCTTCCAACCCAAACCGTTTTACAGAAGGAAATTATAGGGAACTATTTCATAGACAAGAGATCATAACAATGTCTATAACCCCGGAAAAGTGCATACATGACATACATATACAACGTATAATGAAAAATGTCTTCAGTACAATTAGATTTTAATATTTTTGTTATGTTGAATAAATATGTGCGGAAATTCATTTAGAAAAGATATTTTTTTTAAAAATCAATCTAATGATACGTACTGAAATGATTACTTCGTCTTGTCATTTTAGCGATATAACAGGAATGTGAGTTAAGACAAAATACATGGGTATTAACGTATACTAACTGGATGACAGACTGCTTACATAACAATGTATTAGAAGGATTATTCTCTTTATATTTTATTTTCCTTCGGTCAAGGTCAAGAACAAGAAACGGTGGAGTCAAGTGATGTACATGTCATACGTCTTGGACTTTCTGGCTGCTGATGGTACTTGTGGTTTGTTTCTAAAAATAGCTTGTTTTGCTGTTGTACCGTTTTTGTGGCTGCTGATGGTACTTGTTGTTTGTTTCTAAAAATAGCTTGTTTTGCTGTTGTACCGTTTTTGTGGCTGCTGATGTTACTTGTGGCTTGTTTTGCTTACTTCATATGTACTTTTTTGTCCCTTTGTACTTTTGATTTGTTTACCATCATTTACCATAATTCTGTTCTTTGTTTTGTTTCGTTTTACTTCTGCTGTATTCTGTTTTTTATATATGTTTTGTACCTTGTTTTTATTCCGTTTTTTCTTTGTTCTGTTCGGTTTCACCTTAGTTTCGCTTTGTTTTTCCTCGGTTGTATTGTCTTATCTAAATTATGTTCCACTTAGGCCTTGTTTGTTTTTCGTTTTTTCTTTGCATTGCTGAGTTCTATCTTTCTCTCATTCTGTAATCGTTCTGATTGTTGTTTTGTTGTAATTCTTTAACTGTCTTCTTAATTTGCTTTTTATATTCGTTGTTGTTGTTTTGTTTTCTTAATTTGTTTTAATTTTGTTGTTCTGTTTTCTTAATTTGTTGTATTTTTGTTGTTCTGTCTTCTACTTTCGTTCTTTGATTTTGTTTGACAAACCCATTTATTGAAAATCCAGAACAAATTTTACTTTTTGCAGTCAACATAATTATCATATTAACCACTCTTTAATGTTTTTCTTTTACATCTTAGGTACATAATCTTTCGTAAACTGAAAAAAATGTAAATGCAGAAATGAGGGCAAAATGAATAGCGATTACTGGTTATTATACGCAGCACTAAATTAAGCGATTTATAACAAAATATATTATAAAATATTAAATACGTCATGTACAAAATTACATAAAATAATTAATTTCAATAAAATATCGAGTTCTTCATGTGATGCTACAGCCATAGATTTCAAAGTTGTTATTTTATAAGTACAAGAACAAATTAAACCGGATGTAGAATACGTCTGTCTTTCTACCCGAAATCAATAAACCATGTGTAGCAAATGCCTCTTTTCTTAATTCAATAAACCACACATAGCATACCATAATCTTCCCTAAATCAGTAAACCACACGTAGCATACCATAATATTTCCTAACTTAGTAAACCACACGTAACATAACGTAATCTTCTCTAAATCAGTAAACCACACGTAGCATACTATAATATTCCCTAAATCAGTAAACCACACGTAATATAACGTAATCTTCCCTAAATCAGTAAACCACACGTAGCATACCATAATATTCCCTAAATCAGTAAACCACACGTAGCATACCATAATATTCCCTAAATCAGTAAACCACACGTAGCATACCATAATTTTCCCTAAATCAATAAACCACAGGTAACGCAACGTAATCTTCCCTAAATCAGTAAACCACACGTTGCATACCATAATCTTCATTAAATCAGTAAACCATAACTGGCACGAAACCGTGTTAAGCTGGGAATGCTTCTTGTCAAATCCGAATCAAGTTTAAATAAAACAGATTCAATGTGTTTTCTTCATTGTACTAAACATCTTTGAATATATGTACTTGTGAAAGGAGTGTTTATTCTCCATGTAAAAGAAATGTTTAATCTTAATGTCAAAGGAGTGTTTAATTTTCATTACAAAGGAGTGTTTAATCTCCATTTCAACTGAGTATATAATCTCCAAATCAATGGAGTGTTTAATCCCTACGTGAAAGAAATATTTACTATTGATGTCAAAGGAGCGTTCAGTTTTAATTTCAAATGAGTGTTTAATCTTCGTGTCAACGGAGTGTTTAATTTTAATGTCAAAGGACTGTTTAATCTTCGTGTCAATGGAGTGTTTAATTTTAATATCGAATGAGTGTTTAATCTTAATGGCAAAGGAGTGTTCAATTTTAATTGTTTAATCATAACGACAAAGGAGTGTTTAATGTCAAAGGAGTGTTTAATCATAGTGTCAAAGACGTATTTAGTTTTAATGTCAAAAGGAGTGTTTAATCTTAATGACAAAAGAGATTTTAAATGTAATGATAAAGGAGTGATTAATCTTAATGTCAGTGTTTACTCATAATGTCAAAGGAGTATTTAGTCTTAATTTCAATGTTCATGTCATGTGTATTCATCAGAAAACGAAAGTTTTATTTTGACCACTGACGCAGACGTCGTTTTTAAACCGGGGTCGGTGGAAGCGTTGCTAGATCTGATGACTCGTGATGGCAGCATTGGTGCCGTATGCGCGCGCACCCACCCAATGGGCAGTGGGGCTCTCGTTTGGTATCAGATCTTTGAGTATGCTATCGGGCATTGGTTCCAGAAGGTAGTATGATTTTATGTTAACAAATGCGTTTTATTATTTTCACTCTATTTGTAAACTGCTTTGAGAAATGTCATTTACATGAATACCTTACGGTGTCGATATTTTTGGGGAATGGGATGTGATGTGATGTGTACATTGATTATTTCTTCGTATACCGATAATAATGTCTGTTTGGTCATTTGAAAAATCTTTCTTTATGATGATGATGATAATATCTAAAATCCAAGCTAAATGAGGCTAACAACATACAAGCTCTGAATGCATATGCAATATCTGTAATTAGCTACACTGGAGGTATCATGAATGAAAAAATGAACTGGACTATTGGACTACTGATTAAGAAATCTACTCACAATACAATCCTTACACCCTAAAGCAGACATAAACAGGTTAAATGCATCTCACAAAATGGGAGGCAGAGGAATCAAAGGCGTAATTGAAGGAGAAGTTAAGGGATCGGTGAAATATATTTGGAATAACAACAAAGATGAGCCACTTGTCACATAATGGCTAAATGTAGCCACACCCACCCCTCTTCTAAAAGTAGACTACACGTAAACCTATCTTCTAGAAAGACTGGTCCTTATACTCACATTGGAAACATCCCTGAATGTTCCATACAACTCACTAAATTATCCAGTCAAAGCACAGCTCAATTGCAGAATCGAACGGACTAGAAACTCACCTGTAAATAGTCAGTGGAATGCAGTTAACCATTCAGGCAACACATATTTTGGTTCCTGGTATTAACAAAGTATAATCCTACTATTAACCGTATTGCTGGATATCAACACAGCAGGAAATCATCCTCTGTATATGTTACTACCGAAGATCGTTGCTTTATCTGAGACATTGATCATCGAGTGCAAACGTCGAGTCATGAACCATTGCCAGAACAGAACCACTTTATCCTGGATGTTGGCTCTGATGAGTATTGCACCACAATGCAACACCAGAGCAGAACGACCCATGTGCCAAGGACCAGTTCGACGGACCACATGTGCATCAGCTAACAATATTCATTGGAACCCAGATGACATATTAGGCAGACTAAGGTTATGTATTTATAAATTCAAAAACCACAGTTTCAGTCAAGATACAATTGAATTCACTCAAACTTTAATATCAAAGTATTTTTAGAGTTCATTCAGAAAAATTCAGTGTGTGGTAGAGTAAATTTGAGTATCCTTATTTCTAGACTTAATTGTTATATAAATTGCTAAATTGTCGAAGTTAGCTGACTTTGGGCACTCCTTATGATGGTATTTTTGTAAGTGTCAGGGTTAGCAGTAAACAATTCGAATTGAGAATGACCACCTTTGTTTGCTAGAAATCGCAGAAGCAATCGAAACCAGTTCCAACTGGATGGGTAGTTTTTATTATCCAATGATTATGATTTACGAGAACAAGACCAGCTAATGGGCTGAGATCAAAAGTTTACATGTGTTGAGAACTCTATTGTCTAATCACTTGAATTTGGAGTGGCAAGAAGTCCAGTCATGAAAGATGGCCATTAAGATTCTCATCACTTGTAATTAGTTAATTAGTTAAGGTTGATTAAGTAATAAATAATAATAACTATTAAATAGGTGGCGATGGCAACACACAGTGTTCTCTTACAAACTCATTTATAGTTTGCTCATGTGAACGAACTAAATACCTACTACATTGCTATAAGACTTTACTCATTTATAGTTTGCTCATGTGAACGAACTAAATACCTACTACAGTGCCATAAGACTTTACTCATTTATAGTTTGCTCATGTGGACAAACAAAATCATGATAGAAACATAAAAATAAAAGAAAGAGAAAAAATTTTAAAGTAACAAGACCTCAGATTAGAAATTCAGAGACTGTGGAATGTAAAATGTAGTGATAGGAGCCTTTGGGAACATAACATGGTGAGTGTTTCTTCTTCTTTATTATTATTATTTTTTTTTTTAATTATTATTTTTATTATTATTATTATAAAGAAGAAGAAGAAACACACCACTCACGAAAATCGAGAGAGTAAAGACTGGATTAAATTTATTTAAAAACTTTCTTTTATTTTTAAAGAGTCTGTCTGAATTACAATGCAGTTCGCTCCAATTGGTAAGATGCTGATGTGAGAAAGATCTATAATCATTGGCTAGGGCTTCATTAAGGGTTCATAATTATAAGCAACAGATCATTAATCAGTTGCTATGGTTTCAATAAGGGTACAATAATTGTAAGTAACAGAATTTTAAAATTGAATGAATTCATTTTGTGTTTATTTAACTATATATTTTGCAAACGTATAATCCATTTAATAAAATCTTTGTGATGATTTTCATCCCTATCAGACAGGGTTTAGACGTTAGCAATTGATCTGTCAGACTGCATAAGTTCAGTTGTAACAATGTTCATTTATATTATTTTCAAATGTCTCCATGGTTACGTGTTTTTTGAGTGTTTGCATGTGTGTGTGTGTGTGTGTGTGTGTGTGTGTGTGTGTGTGTGTGTGTGTGTGTGTGTGTGTGTGTGTGTGTGTGTGTGTGTGTGTGTATGTGTTCTGTATTTATTATTTTAGACGGCAGAGCACATGTTGGGTTCAGTGTTGTGTGCGCCCGGCTGTTTCAGCGTGTACCGGTGCTCGGCCCTGGCCGATGTCCTGCCCATTTACGCTGGCCGAGTGGAAACAGCCTTCGACTTTCTGACCAAAGACATGGGAGAGGACCGCTGGCTCTGCACGCTGCTGGTCAGTAGACAACATGGGGCCATATGTTGAAAAGATTTATTTCCCTTCATTTCTTGAACAAGTTGTGCAATGTAGTGTCAACCGGTTGGTATTTTCATCCAGGCTTTGGCCAACCATAAACAATAGGTGCAATGATCTGTGACGATAATTTGCATTGCACCTGCATACAAAGAAAATCAGGTCATATGATCGATGAAGAAAGAAAAGAAAATGTGTGTCTATTTCGACACCTTACCAAAGAAAAAAGAAACAGTGTATGCATATAAGGGGTTAGCAACAGAGATTTGGTTTCTGGTACGAGAGATCTATTCTTGTTGTTCTTTCAGTAATAAGCATTTTAAAACTTTTTAATTGTAACTTAAGTACCTGTATGAACACACTACACTCCATTGATGTATAGTGGCCAGGTATGCTGACTACATCGAGCAAGTTCTGGATGGAGGAAGTTACTAAAAATTGCTACAATTATTGTCCTACTTTGAAGGAATTGGTTAGCTTCAAGAGAATAGCAGCGAATCAGTGTTTTCCATATGAGGAGAGATACACTAGAATTGATGTGGACAATAACTTGTGACATTGTTACAAAAGCATGCAAAAGACTATTGAGACAACACCTAAATCAGGTTGTGTACAAACTATTATCAGATATCTCTAATAACTCCATTTCTGTTCTCTAAGAAAAACTATCATGTGTAATTGAATTGTAATTTAGGATATAAGCCTGTGTAGTATACAAATTATTTGAATGTGGTTTCATGGAAATACTGAATGTAAAGTAATCTTTTTCATTGTATTTGTCATATGTATATTTGATTGTTGATTTAATAAATTGATTGTTAAATTTACCTTCTTACACACATTAATAACCTTATGTTGGAAAAGAAAATGGGTGAATGGAGGCTCGCTAAATATAGATTAAAGATGGATTTGTCTTCTCCTTTAGTAAGAAGTTTTCCCCCTACGGAAATATTGTGTGACAGTAAATGGTTGAAGATATATTAAAACAAATGTTGTATTTTTGATAACCTTTTTCATATTATTAACTGTTTCTCCCCATGACAGGTTCACATGTTTCCTCATCTTTTAATAACAAAACAATGTTTTCGTGACAGGTTCAAATGTTTCCTCATCTGTTACTAACAAAACAATGTTTTCGTGACAGGTTCAAATGTTTCCTCATCTGTTACTAACAAAACAATGTTTTCGTGACAGGTTCAAATGTTTCCTCATCTGTTACTAACAAAACAATGTTTTCGTGACAGGTTCACATGTTTCCTCATCTTTTAATAACAAAACAATGTTTTCGTGACAGGTTCAAAGCGGGTGGCGGATCGAGTACTGTGCTGCCTCTGAAAACAGCACAAACTGTCCCAACGAATTCGAGGAGTTTTACAAACAACGACGTCGCTGGGTTGCATCGACGATCGCCAATCTGATGTTGATCATCAAAGAGTGGAAGTTTGTCCGGATGTTGAACCATCGCGTCTCCAACCTGTTCCTGATGTACCAGGGTCTGTTACTGTTTTCCACCCTCATTGGGCCAAGTACCATCATTCTGGTAGTTACGGGTAAGACAAGCGTTATGTTCCCCACACTCATTGACGCAACCCCCCTTATCTGGTAGTTACTGGTAAGACAAGCGTTATGTTCCCCACACTCATTGACGCAACCCCCCTTATCTGGTAGTTACTGGTAAGACAAGCGTTATGTTCCCCACACTCATTGACGCAACCCCCCTTATCTGGTAGTTATGGGTAAGACAAGCGTTATATTTACTGTTGTAATTATAATTATAATTTTGGCTGAAACTTCGAACACAGAGAGTTAAAAGGTATTTCATAGAAATTCATTCTTTTTTTATTTGTTAAACATAAGTGCCTTGTGCATTGGAAAATGATTTTTTTTTGTTGAAGAACGGAAATTATTCATCAATATTTTCTCAGCTTCTCGGTGGTCTTTCAATCAGAGTTGTAAACCTAATACATTATGTGTCACCATATTGTGTGTAGCTATACTGTTGTTAGTAATGTGATATTTTCTCTATGATGAATTTTAAACCAACATATTATTTTTAAACATAGAACCACTCCTTTTCCTTGCTCATGCTTTTACAAGCCACAATATAACAATTCTGGATGTGGTTTTGACGAGCGCTGAGCTTCAAAGCAACACCAGAATGGAACAACCCATGGGCCAGAGACAAAACCATGGATATCACGTGCAACAGTATATAGATAGATAGATAGATAGATAGATAGATAGATAGATAGATAGATAGATAGATAGATAGATAGACAGACAGACAGACAGATAGATAGACAGACAGACAGACAGACAGATAGATAGATAGATAGATAGATAGATAGATAGATAGATAGATAGATAGATAGATAGATAGATAGACAGACAGACAGACAGACAGACAGACAGATAGATAGATAGATAGATAGATAGATAGATAGATAGATAGATAGATAGATAGATAGATAGATAGATAGATAGATAGATAGATAGATAGATAGATAGATAGATAGATAGATAGATAGATAGATAGATAGATAGATAGATAGATAGATAGATAGATAGATAGATAGATAGATAGATATGACACTGGAACCCCAGACATCTCGTCCGGGAACTTAAAGTTAAATTACTATAAAACCAGCAAGCTGAGTGGTTTCAGTCAAATTGTGGATGAACACTACCAAAGTACTTCAGAGTTCACTCAGAAGCGTAATAAAATTAAAAATCGATAAAGCATATTATTATGTATCATTGACATTCAAACCTTCCGTTTTATTGGCAATCGATTTGATGCTGACAAAGTCGAATTTTTGTGTGTGCGCGCGCGCGTGTGTGTAGTGAGACTATCATCAATTAAATATTCAAATCATAGACCTTTGTTTATATATATTTGTGTATGTGTTATATGTGCAGGTGGCTTGGCCTATGCCTGGAATGTGGACCCCGTTGCAGATGTGGTTGTGCAATACCTGCTGTGTATCAGTTATGCCCTGGTCTGTATTTACACCACACAGCCAACACACCTTAAGGTAGGCTTCTTGAACAACACACCTCAAGGTAGGCTTCTTAATCTTTTGTTATTTACACCACACAGCCAAATCATTCTGATTGGTCAATATTAGTACTCAGTTTTGTCATTGGTCACTTGGAGGTTCCATCTATTTGGCTAATTGTCACCCAGTCTTACCTTTCCTAAGGTCCCATCCATTCCCATTCTACTCACCCATAATCAACACCTATTTAATGTAGCCTATGGATCACTCATCACTGTCATCCATAACTTACTAAACTTATTTTGTCAGTCAGCTTCATCTATTTACCCTTGAACGAAATTAGGACGCCATGCTCCACAAAGCTTTCTATCAACTCATTCAACTACTTTTTGTATTGTGTAGCAAAATGTATGTTATTAATGTGCAGTTGAAACCCAATGTTAATTGTTAATAGTGAACTTTAATTAATTGCTGGGGTTAGCTGAGGTGGACCTACTTAGTCTTTACAATGCATCAGACAGCTATAGTCCATAGGTCAAAAGCGGGTATAAAAGCCTTTGAATCAGTTTTGACTTTTATGCTAGGGGTATGTATTGATTTCGTTCGTAAGTCACTTCTCGAAAATTAACACATCAAAAATAAATATTTATTTCTCATCAAATAATGATTTATGCAGAAAACTTACATAAATATATGTAATCGATATCTTCTCTTTCAGATTGCAAAAATCTACACGTTTGTGTACGCTATCGTCATGACAGCGGTTGTTGTGGGAACGGCAATACAAATCGTTGGAGACTTTCAAGGCAGCATCAATAATGCGCTAGTTCCCAACCGCTCCGAGTCCTTAGCAACCTCAACCATGACACCAGCGCGGAATTTACGTCAGTTCTCTATGTGCTAAACACAATTTAAGACTTCTTTATTTTCTTCTTTCTACTTAAAATTTAAACTTTCCTTTAGTTCTTCTTGTTAACTCACACTTTAAACCTTTTCTTAATTTGCTGCTTTGGGCTTACACTTTTGATCTTATTTAAAAATTACTTTCGTTTTTATATTCTGATTTTGGTTTACACATTTTTTCTTTTGTTTTCAGTTTACACTTTTAATTTGTTTTCAGTTTAAACTTTTATTTTGTTTTCAGTTTACAGTTTTAATTATTTTCTTTTACTTTTGAGCTTACACTTTAAAGCTTTCTTGTTTGTTTGTCGTCCTTGGATGTCAGTTCTAAAATAGTTCCTATTTCTTTTCGTGTACATTTTCATCTATTTTTCCTTTAGATACCATTTTCAGTTTAGATTTTCAAAGTGGCCAACTATTATAATTCTTTCAAATATTTTTGAATATATTTTCAGTTCAGTTAAATAAGAGTAACTAATTGATCCGATCTGTTTGTTCAGCATGTTAATATCAGAGTATTTAATTGATCTGATTTGTTTTTTCTACATATTAAATAAGAGTACCTAATTGATCTGATTGGTTTGTTCTGCTTGTTAATATCAGAGTACCTAATTGATCACATCACTCTTGCAGATATTAGCGTCGACCTGCCGATATCTGTCGCTACTCTATACTTATCAATTCTCGCGGGAATTTTCGTGTTGGCGGCAATTTTACACCCTCGTGAGTTTTTGTGCTTGTTACATGGCATCTGGTATTTGTTATGCCTTCCGTCAGGATACCTTATTCTGACTATCTACAGCGTGTGCAACATTACTGATTCCACTTGGGGTAGGTACTACCCGTTGGCTCAAAATCAGGATTAAGTTATATTTTGTTGAAGTGTTTTCTAAATATGATATGTAATGAAAAGTTGAAAAAAAGAATAGCCTAGAACTTAATAAGCTTTCATTCTTATTTTGTTTGCTGAGTGGCAATGAATATAATTTCTTTGTGCCCAAGACCTAAGTGATGTGTAAGGATTGTAAATTCTCCTAACTGGAGACGTGAATACAAACAAAATATTTGCATATTTTAACCAAATAAGTATCAGAACGTGTCCTCATATGAATGATTTATTTTTTAAACATAAGAAGTATTTTTAATGTAATGTAATGGTCATGGTATCATACAATTATAATATAAAGACATGAAATTGTTTGGGTTCCATTCTTAAGGCAATTCTTTGTCCAGTTGAATTTTGTGATTTATTTTTCTTCATACAATTAACTGTGTTCTAAATTACCTGTGTGATTTAATTTTTTCAGGCTTTTATCTAGGTTCTAATTGAGTTTTGTGACTTATTTACTTCAGGCAATTATTTAGTCCTAATTGAGCTTTGCATTTCTTTTTCATCAGACAATTATTTAGATTCTAACTAAGCTCTATAACTTGTTTTACTTCAGGCAATTGTTTAAGTTCTAATTGAGCTTTGTGACTTGTTTTACTTCGAGCAATTATTAGGTTATTATTGATTTGTGAGATTTGTTTTACTTTGGGCAATTATTTAGGTTCTAATTTATTTTGTGAGATTATTTTACTTCGGCCAATTATTTAGGCTTTGTGATTTGTTTTACTTCAGGCAATTATTTAGGTTCTAATTGATCTGTGTGATTTGTTTTACTTCAGGAACGAGAGAGCAGAACGATGCCAAATCAGCCGTGAAGCGTATTTCTTGGCAACAAAGGGTTAAAGACTTCATGGGTGAACTATTTTTGTACGTATTACTGTACACGATATCTATTATGTGTTTTATAACAAAATTAAATAGGACGATATTATGATATTGTGAGAATGTTTCTATTTGACTACTTGACATTATGAGAATGTTTCTATTTGACTGTTTGACATTGTGAGAATGTCACTGTGCAGCTGTTGTATTCAGCAACGAAGAATGCTTGACGCCGACACCCAGACAGAAATGTTTATGATGACACCACCTTCCGCCCCACAAGATTTCCCTACCTCTTCGGAGATCCAGATTAAAATTCCACCTGCCCCACAAGGTACTTAAATCCTAATACTTTAACTTAACATCATAATCCTAGTACATTATCTGCATTCTAACTTCAGAATCTTTGTGCATTATCTTAACAACACAATCCTAGTATATAATCTCCATTTTAACATTATAATCCTAATAAATTATCTTAACATCATAATCCCAGGACATTATCTTAACATTTCGATCCTGGTACATTATCTTAACATCATAATCCTAGTACATCATAATCCTAGTGCATCATCTCCATTCTAACATCATAATCCTAGTGCATCATCTCCATCCTAACATTAGAATCCTAGTTCATCATCTCCATTCTAACATCATAATCCTAGTGCATCATCTCCATCCTAACATTAGAATCCTAGTGCATTATCTCCATCCTAACATAATCATGAGTTTCATAGAATAATTTTATACTTACTTTTGCGTTTTATTTATAATTTTATTTCTGCGATATCTTCAGATCCAGAGCAGGAAAATTTGAGTGGTGATGTTTCTCCGGAGCTCGAAACGATGCCAGTTGAAGATTGGCTTCCTTTGGAAATGAGGGTAGCTATCAAGTAGTCCACATACTCCTATGTGTTTATTGTCTTATTAACAATATTACTTTGGAAATGAGGGTAGCTATCAAGTAGTCCACATACTCCTATGTGTTTATTGTCTTATTTTCTATTACGGAAATATAGCCTGCTAAAGTATAGATTAAAAATTAACAATATTTTATATCTTGGGGCAATCTAACACATGACTGAGAGAGGATGTGGAATAGGACTCTTTAGATATACTTTAATAAACTCTGCAAGCAATATGGAGCGTGTATAATTAACTCGCGCATTCTGAGGCAATATTCTGTAAAAGATGAAAGTAGTGTTTGTGCCCGAAATTAAATTACATGTACTATGTTTCCACGACTATTTAAAATGTATGGATTGTGTATGTTGTGCGTCTTAAACACATCAAAGCTGCATTCTACTTTACTGTTTTGACAGTAAATTACTGGGTCAAATATCATTTATCGAGCACAAACTCTGTGGGCATCTTCATTGTTTCAGCAATTCTGCAATTGTCTAATCATGCACAGTCAGCCAACAGTGTACCCTCATATTTTGCATTTATCTAATCATGTACAGTCAGCCAACAGTGTATCCTCATAGTTTGCATTTAGTTTAAAAATGGAAGTTTATCATTGTACGATAAATTGTAAAGGAATTATGTGTACCACCTAATAGGGATAGGGCGCTGTGCAAATTAATTTGAAAAATATTTATGCGTAAAATTGGACGGTAATTATGTGTTCCAATTGACGGTAAGTATGTGTTCCAATTGACAGTAATTACGAGTTCCAATTGACAGTAATTATGTGTTCCAATTGACGGTAAATATGTGTTCCAAATGACAGTAATTATGTGCCCCAATTGACAGTAAGGATGTGTTCCAATTGAAAGTAATTATATATTCCATTTTTTTGACCGGGACTGTGATCATTTGAGAGTAAGTATTGTGTTACAATTAACAGTAATTATGTGCTCCAATTGACAGTAATTTGTGTTCCAATTGAAGGTAATTATGTATTCCATTTGACCGGGACTGTGAGTATTTGAGAGTGAGTATTGTTTTCCAGTTAACAGTAATTTGAGTTCCAGTTGAATGTAATATATGTATTCCATTTGACCGGGACTGTGATCATTTGAGAGTGAGTATTGTGTTCCAATTGACAGTAATTATGTGTTCCAATTGACAGTAATTTGTGTTCCAATTGAAGATAATTATGTATTCCATTTGACCGGGACTGTGATCATTTGAGAGTGAGATTTGTGTTCCAATTGACAGTAATTAAGTGTTCCAATTGACACTAATTATGTGTTCCAGCTGACATACTTATGAGTTCCAAATGACGGTAATTATGTGTTCCAATTGACAGTAATTAGGAATTCCATTTGACCATTTTCCACTGTGATCATTTGAGAGTAATTTTGTGTTCCAATTGAGAGTAATTATGAATTCCATTTGACAGGGATTGTGATCATTTGAGAGTTATTATGTGTTCCAATTGACAGTAATTATTAGTTCCATTTGACAAGGACTGTGATCATTTGAGAGTAATTATGAAACCGGAATTGTGCATCGTAGCACGCTCGTTTAACAGGTTACTGTGAAAATATGAGAATAATTATGTGTTCCACTTGAAAGGTTACTGTGACTGTTTGAGAGTAATCATGTGCTCCATTTGACAGGGATTATACGTCAAATCCTTCAAGGAACATGGGTTCGACAACACGCTTTTCATTGCAGGGATGACTGAAAAGGAGTTGCGACGACTTGGTGTGACGTCACAGGGACATCTTCACTACCTCTTATCCCAGATAGCACTTATACCCGCTTTTGAGATCGAGTACGCTGTGCCGGTCAGTCGCTACTTGTGTTGGTTTGCGCTTAAGTTAGAGACTGCATTAGTCAGTTAGCTGTGAAAACACTAAATAGTAAGAAAGAAATAGACTACGGCTATAAATAGTAAGAAAGAAATAGACTACGGCTATAAATAGTAAGAAAGAAATAGGCTACAGCTATAAATAGTAAGAAAGAAATAGACTACGGCTATAAATAGTAAGAAAGAAATAGACTACGGCTATAAATAGTAAGAAAGAAATAGACTACGGCTATAAATAGTAAGAAAGAAATAGACTACGGCTATAAATAATAAGAAAGAAATAGGCTACAGCTATAAATAGTAAGAAAGAAATATACAGCTATAAATAGTAAGAAAGAAATAGACTACGGCTATAAATAGTAAGAAAGAAATAGACTACGGCTATAAATAGTAAGAAAGAAATAGACTACAGCTATAAATAGTAAGAAAGAAATAGACTACGGCTATAAATAGTAAGAAAGAAATAGGCTACAGCTATAAATATTCATATGATACAAAGTGAAAAATGAAAATCACCACACTATTAATATGGGCCTTCTACTGATAAAGACTCCAACAAAATTAAGTTTATATAGATTCGTTTGACATAACTTCAGTTTGATAAATTTCTATAGCTGTTTTCAAAGTTTACTCAAAATGACATAGAATTAATAGGCGACAAAGAGTGAGGAAAAAAACTGATATTTTGAAATCATACATTGTTGTCGTCGTGTTTGCACCAAAAACTTTGGGATGTGTTAGCAATGATATGCTAATCAGATTTTTAATAATTGCTCACAGCATTTAAACAATAAATAAATAAAAGATTGTACTCCGAGGAATTATAATCAGCTTTATTAAAATAGTTCATAGTACTTTCTTTTAATAATTATTGGTGTTGATCAGCTTGATTAAAATATTTCATGACGTTTCTATTATTAATTCTTGTTGTTGATATGCTTTATTAAAATAGTTCATGGTGTTTTCTATTAATATTTCTATTTATTCTATTTATTCCAGACGAATGTAAATGAGTGGCTGGAGGACATTGGTCTAGAAATGTACCGAGACAACTTCAAGCGAAACAAGATTCATCAGCCAAAAGAGATGGAAATCCTGAAATCTTTCAGCCGTGAAGACATTGAAAAGGAACTCGGCATTATTAAGGACGGTAATTGTCATTTTAATTTACTAAATAAAATTATAATTATGAAATTACTTATCAAACTCATAAATACTGAAATTTTGCAAAGCAAATGGATAATTAAATACTGCAACCACACACACACACACACACACACACACACACACACACACACACACACACACACAAGTATGAGTATATAAAATACTTAACCGAAACAATAATGTTGAAAATAATTACTTCAACTATACATATTGAAATAATAACCATCCACAAATTATGTACTGTGAAATCTTGTTTTAAAAGTATAACTGCTCAAATTATATTATGCTTGAAGAATAAATTATTAAACTGCTTGGTGGAAGTAAATATGCACCCATTATTTAAAGGTAAATGTTAAATATCCTTCCTAAAATTAAACATATGTAAATACATTTTCTAGAATTAAACATGTTCACAATATTTAAAGGTAAGTGTTAAACATTCCTCCTAGAACTAAACATGTTTTAAATACCTTTAGTAAAACATTAAATGTTCACATGATTTACATGTACATGTTTAGTATTGTTATTAGAATTAGACAATACGAAGTAATTTTTGCAGTATGATAAGAAGTATATTTATATTTAATATAAGAAGTATATGTGTTTGGTTTTAACTCATATAACTTGGTGGGGTTTTTTTGGTTCTGGTTTTGCTTCTTTTTAAAGATACACTAGAATTGTTGTGTATTTTAGGTGCAATGCTAAATATTTATTTATGGTGTTTAAATAAGTGCGTCTTTCTGCATGCAAAATGAGGGGTTTTAATGGAACATTATGTTTCATGTTTCTAGGTCACATAAAGAGGCTCAAGTACGCAATTTCCAAGCTCAAAGATCCAACAGAAAGTACGTCACTTCTTTTTTAATAATTTCCGTTTACTTTGTTTCTAATTGTTCTTGCAAATTACAAGAATCACCACATATATGAAATTAAAATATACAAAATACTGGCAAATACTAAGGTGGAAGCAGTGTATGTGATGATAACCTTTAACCTGTCTGTTCACTGTATGCTCTTCACTAAAAGGGCTGATAGAAAGAATTATTTATCTGATGCCTTATCAATCACAATGAGGCAATTGAAGAAAATTAGATGAGTCTCCATCATTCATTGTCTTAATATGTGAACTTTTCCTGTAAATAGTTACAAGAACTGAAACTTAAAGTGCCTTATCGTCGACCCAAATAAAAAAATGCAAATTTGAATTGTGTGAACAATTCATATTAGGCTAGAAAAATCTGCCATCCTTCACGCTCACGTCTACTGTTGATAGGACTTAATTTCATATGTCGTAAAGCTGTATGTATTCTGATCATTTATGTGTCATATAGACTGTTTGCATCCTGATCATTTATGTGTCATATAGACTGTTTGTATTCTGATCATTTATGTCATATAGACTGTTTGTATTCTGATCATTTATGTCATATAGACTGTTTGTATTCTGATCATTTATGTGTCATATAGATTGCTTGTATTCTGATCACATTTCATCTAGACTTGAATGAAACTATCCAACAAACTAGCAATAAAAGACAAATATTAAAATTCCAGTATGTAAATGAAAATCAAAACCAGGAAGGAAATGAACGACAAATGACATAAAAAAAATAGAACGATTTACTAAGGATAGGTAATGATAATTTGACCGAAAAACAGATTAATGAATTAATATATCAAACAGTTAAATAATGTAGTCTAATGAGATGTGACGAGATATGACAGTATATGATATTACTGACACAAAACAAAGTTGTCGAACTTGCCAGTTCTGTGCGTGTCAGCCTTGCTTTTCGCTTACAGGACAACAAAAAGCTATGCGCATGCGCCAAATAGTGGATGAAATGGCCGTACATTACTTGAAGCAGTCGAACGCCCAAGAGCATGCATTCTGGGATAAACTGATTAAGACCTGTCTGAAACCGGATCTCAAGGCCTTTGGTTTGGAAGGAGAAGTCAAGTGTAAGTATATTATTAAGGATTTCTTCTCCACCAAAATCTCACAAACAAATAAATAAGATCTAAGTAGGTGGTTAGAATCTAAAACTTCTCGCATTTGCTGTTTTATGCTTGCTCTGATGAAGTGGAGAAAAGAAATAAGCAAGTCAATGAACAAAAACAAATTTTATGCTACATTGATGTTTGATTGTATCTGTGTGAAAATCCTTTCATGGCGGCAAACAAAAAACAAAGCAAAAGCAGGAACTACATTGCCATAATCCTAAGTAGAATCCTTTTTATGCTAGACAAAATAGATAGGACTTACTTTTTTTATGGAAGACGTGGTATTCTTGGGACAAATAAGGCCCAACGAATGACCAATACTTTGTTCACGCATGCACCCGAAGGTTGCCTCTCGCCTAAATGTAATAAAATTCAGTAATTGTTAATTTATTCAGATTTTCAACAAGAATATTCATACAACAGGTTGAGAAGATAATTTGTACATTCGTCTCGATACTGGAATATAAATAAACGATTTTATGTAGGTCGTTATTTTTACCGGCTGTTTAAGTGTTTATCCTCTCTTGCTTGTCTTTGAACACTGTAGTCTTATAATTCAATTAGTAAAGATTGAATTTATATGAAAATATTAATGGAAACATCATCATGACGTCACTCGTTTAATTTCACAGCATACAATAATTTTAAATTGTTACTATGTCTTTTGTTTTTAAAATAAAGGAGTTTTGGGTTTCTTTACAATAAATATTTTTTCTGCATTAAAATAACAACAACAAAAATAGTTACGAACAGAAAACTAAACCAGGGAACCTTAAGTCACTGTTTTTTTTTCTGTAATTGATTGCACAGTATATTTACGCCTTAACTGAACTAGCTGTCCTCTGTATTTTAGGCTGGGGGCTGACTCTCAGTATAACTAATTTTACACGATATTTTTGTGTTAGCTAATCTGGCTGATCTATATAACAACTGGTTGCTGATTCTGGCTGTCAGTAATACTATTTGTGCACATTATTCTTATGTTACAGCTAAACTGGCTGACTTACGTAACAACTGGCTGCTGATTCTGGCTGTCAGTAATACTCTCTGGCTCATTGTCATTATGACGCTGGCTGCTCAGAGCTCTCTGACTGTGCTTGACACCAATCCACTAGGTATGTCATTTGTGTTTATTTGCCCCTCCACCTCTACCAACTGATTAGTGTTTGTGTACCCCTCCCCCCACTACCAACTCATTAGGTATGTCATTTGTGTTGTTTGCCCCTCCCTCTCTACCAACTGATTAGCTCATTTGTGTTTGATTACCCCTCCACCTCCACCAGCTAACGGCTACCTTTCATGACCAGACTTCTAATCCAAATTCAAAGTAATTAGACAATAGAGTTCTTTACAGCAGATAAACTTTTGATCTCAGCCCATTGGCTGGTCTCGTTCTTGTAGATCCTAACCATAGGATAAAAAAAAACTACTCATCCACCTAAAACCAGTTTAGATTAAATCAGCAAGTCTAGCAAATTCTTTACCTGAGTTGTTTACTTCCAACTTTGACAATAAAACTATCAGCACAAGCAGTGCCCAATGTCGGGTCACCTTGACATTTAAGAACTTATATAACAATTAAGTTTAGAAAAAAGGATAAGCATATTTACTTTATTAAACAATTCATCATTACATGACCAGCTTCTAATCCAAATTGGATGTCACTTTATCTTGGACATTACTTTATCTTGGGTGTCACTTTATCTTGGACGTCACTTTATTCTGGATGTGGTTTTGAGCACTGAGCTGCAAAACAACACCAGAATGGAACAAACCCTCTGGACAGAGATACAGTTCCATGGACCTCATGTGAGACCGTATATATTCACATCAATGGGCCCCACATGTCAGGGAACCAAAGCTAAGTGACTATAAAACCAACAAGCTGAACAGCTTCAGTCAAGTTGTAGACAAACTCTACCAAAGTACTTTTAGAGTTCACTCAGAAACATTCAGTGTTCTCTTATAATCTCATTTATAGTTTGCTCATAGAAACAAACCAAATAACTACAAAGTGCCTTAGGACTCAAAACGAACATTCTCTTCATATGACACCATATGGGTGTGTTTATGAACTTAAATAATATTATATATAAACACTAATTGTAACTGTTGAACTATTTACTATATGTGATCATGCTGTCTTATGTTATTTCTTTTTTAATACAATTATTGTTGATACATAGACCACTCATTTTAGCAAGACTCACATATTATATGCTGTAGTCTGTTACATGTATTTACTTACTATCCTTGCTCTATGTATCAGGGGGTTCGAGCTATCTCCTAGAACTATCATTTTTCTATTTGACATTATTTATCATTCATATTTCTAACACGTTTGGCCAGCCAAAAGGTGTGTTTGGGGATTAGCCTAAAGTTACGGGCAGCCCCAGGTGGTGGAGAATTAAAATCTTGCCAATCTCCCAGCAAAACGTCACAAAAATCAGTTAACAATTATATAGAATGTAGCTATATTTGAATGTAGTTGTCAAAATAAGTTAACAATTATACAGAATATAGCTGCATCTCATTACAGTTGTCAAAATCAGTTAACAATTATACAGCATGTAGCTGCATCTGATTACAATTATCAAAATCAGTTAAACAGTTACACAGAATGTAGTTACTACATATGATTACAGTTGTCAAAATCATTGAACAATTACACAAAATGTAGCTACATCTGATTACAGTTGTTAAAATAAGTTAACAATTACACAGAATGTAGTTACTATTTGTGATTACAGTTGTCGAAATCCGTTAACAGTTACACAGAATATAGCCACATCTGATTACAGTTGTCAAAATCAGTTAAAAATTATTCAGAATGTAGCTACTGTATGTGATTACAGTTGTAAAATTCAGTTGACAATTACACAAAATGTACTGCTGTATTTGATTATAGTATCAGTTACAAATATTATTAAATGTCCAGTCGTAAATAATTTCTGGGGAAGAATTAATTGTCGCGCTGTATTCGCATTTACAATCAGAATCTTAGTTATATAATTCTTTCATTTTTGTTACGAAATGATATATTCCACTGAATAATTTTTATTATGAATGATACTTATCTGTCATTTCTATTATGATATAGCTGGCATCACAGCAAGGGAAGTAATTCATTTTAGATGCTGAGTTTCCAACATAAATATTCGTTGTCTGTTTTAATTTGTATTGTACTAATATAATTTTAATGCTATTAATTTTAAGTGTTGTTTTGGAAGTAGTTAGAATATAAAGAGTAGTACAGTAAATACAGATCAAAATAGCAAAACTATAAGTAAGCATTTGTAAGTGAATATTTTTTATTTTTTTTAAAGAATTGCATTCCATTTAAACTTCAGTTATTGTTTGTTTGCTCGCATGATTGTTGATTGACTTTGAATGACTGATTGATTGTTGTACTGATCGAATCTTGTTTCAATCCTAACTGATAAAGCCTAGGGAACGATAGATAGATTGATGGTGTTCGAGACGCTTTTGTCTGAATTAAATTGTTTGAATACAACTGATTGAATTCTGTTGACACGTGTTTTTTTCTCTGGTCTTTCGAAGGGTGTGTGTGTGTGTGTGTGTCTGAATTTAATTAATTGACTGATTGAATACTTTGAATTCTGTTGGCAGGCTTGTTTTTCTTGGTGGTGTTCGGGGCTCTGTTTGCAATCCAATTCTTGACTATGCTGATGCATCGCCTGGCGACTTTCTCACACTACCTGGCTCGAGCCCCATACAGATGCGGTGAACCGTTTCAGTCAGACTGGTCGTTCCGCTCTGATACACTGGAAGATTCGGCCGACCGGACAGCTCAGCTTCAGCTCAAGAGAGACTCCGCAAATGCGCGGACACGCTTGCTCACTCACGGAAAAAGCAGACGTGGACGACGTTCCCGACTACCTACGCCTGACGAGTCATGCGAGACATTACCTCTGATTGGTCCGTGACCTTTATAAGAACATGTGACTGGTCATACGTGACAGCATCTTGTTTAGATCTTGATGCTTAGTTCGAAACATTTACCAATCACGCAAGAAAGCATCTCTTTGAAAACATCCTACCACTATTGTGAGACCTTGTCTGGACAAAGATTGATCGTCATTTCCTAATGTCCATTTCCAAAGTTCGTTGATTTCGCGGACGGTTTCACTAAAGACTCTTTCATGTATGCAGCGGACTCCTTGTTGTATCTGATGGTTGCTAGACATTTTGGTACAGTTACAACGTTTGTTATACTTAATGAGTCTGACTATTACTACAGTAATTGCTACAATGACAACATTTATCGGCTTTAAATAAATAAATGTGTTTTATACTGAAATTTATCTCATAGCCTATTCCATATCTCTTATCATCTGTGATAGTAGACTCAGTTATATTAACATTATTTATAACACAGGGGATCAGAGTAGGTTACAGAGACAAATGTATGTGTTGACTAAGTATTTCAGTGCATTACATTGTTATCTGTCTCTTCGATCATTTCATCATTCTCCATCTCTCCGTCCATTATCTACCTCTTCGTCCATATCAACATTATCCATCTCTTCGTCCATTTCATTTCTTATTTCTTATTTCAGAAAAAACAGTTTCATATAATTTCTATTACATACTTCAGACACATGTTCCAAACAATAATACTATGTACAGTGTTATCTCGAATGAATAGACATACTTCAGACACATGTCCCAAACAATAATACTATGTACAATGTTATCTCGAATGAATAGACATACTTCAGACACATGTCCCAAACAATAATACTATGTACAGTGTTATCTCGAATGAATAGACATACTTCAGACACATGTCCCAAACAATAATACTATGTACAGTGTTATCTCGAATGAATAGACATACTCGTGGACAGATGTACCTTGGCTTTAAAGGCCTAAGTGGATTGGATTTAAAAGAGTCCAAATTAACTTGACCGTAATTAAGATATACCTTTTCCTGTGTGGACGTTATCTCTATTATACTGTAAGTGGGATTGAAATTAAGAAAGATATACCTTTACTGGTACAGGCATTACCTTGAATATATTTTTGAATACATATTAAGTTTGTATATGTATATGCATAGATAGATAGATAGATAGATAGATAGATAGATAGATAGATAGATAGATAGATAGATAGATAGATAGATAGATAGATAGATAGATAGATAGATAGATAGATAGATAGATAGATAGATAGATAGATAGATAGATAGAAGATTGCGTGCTTGTGAACAATTGTTAATCACTGAAACAATAAAATACATAAAATAGTATTTTTTTATATATGCCAACAGACACACACACACACACACACACACACACACACACACACACACACACACACACACACATCAATCAAGCGTTTATAATACATGTAAAGAGTTTTATTAATATGGCAGTTATAAGGGAGCTAACCTTTGCATCCACAAGGTAAAAATGAAGTTGCCTCCTATAGACTTCAGTCTCGGCAACTATCGTTCTTGTCTGTCTATCCGGGACTCTATCCAGACGGAGCTCGGATTATTGTTCAGTTTTAGCTCTTAGTCAAGGACCTGATTGTCTGAACGCCTCATTGTTTATTATATTTAATTACTTTTAAAAATTTTATTGACTCTTTTTTCTTTTCGTAATTTGAGCAATTCGTGCTTAATTGTGGCGAAGTGACTTGGCAAATTACATAATTAAAAAAAAAAAGAAATCAATAAATGTATTTCTTTAAAAGCTGCGTATCCATCATGAGAGGGTAAGGTCCATGGTAACAGTGGATCTGAGGTTCTGTCTTCTGTCGCCGATACGGACCAGTATTAAATTTATAAATAATGCAATCTAACCGTTATGGACTTGCACACAACTTCTTTCGTCCTGTTAATATTTACTTAGTGTAAGAGTATTATTAGCGATGTTCTGAATTTTAATGCATACTTAATGTAAGAGTATTATTAACGATGTTCTGAATTTTAATGCAAATTTAATGTAAGATTATTATTAGCGATGTTGTGAATTTTAATGCATACTTAATGTAAGTGTATTATTAGCGATGTTCTGAATTTTAATATCGCGATCATTAAAATTATTTATTCTACATCTATATATAACAGACGTCTTCCATATAAAATAAATGACGTGTTACTTGAAATAAAGAGAGAGTTTTTTTTTTCCTAAGTTTCTCTTAAACCTTAAGCACTTTTATCAGTTCTGTAATGACTTGATTGCAGTTATGAGAGAAGAAATAAGTCAAGCCAGTAAACATTTGATGAATTGAACTGTTGGTGTGAGAGAAAGAACAGGAAATACACCTAAGAAAAGCAGTACTGCGTCATTCTCTTTATTTTTGTAAAACAAATTATTGTTACTTGTGGTGTATGAAACAAGTATACAGTCTTAATAAATTTGCTTTATCAAATTGTGTTATAGTTATGTATGAAACTTTATATTTGTGTACACGTACTAATGCTGTTACAACATCTTAATAAATTTACTGTGAAATATTGCTAAGAGAACCAACATCATTAAACTTCCTAAGAACGCCAAAACCGTTTCAAGATCCTGCAAGTTCATGTAGTATAAACTGAGGTTTTTTTTTAAAGTTCAGACATCTATGGATTCTAGGCACAGTTTTGATTGTGGATTATCACCTTCTTTCTTTTCTTTTTCATTTTTTCGTGGGTGAAGGTGGCATATATTCATTGTCAGAATTTTGACATTTGCGACAGTTTGTTTCATGTTTAAAATGAATTATCAGTATTTTTAATTTGCTACTCTCTTTCAATTCTTTATCAGATACATCATTTGACAGCTATGGAGTTGCATTTTATCACTAAAAGAATATTACTTATTTCTAATGAGAGCCATTATGCTAACAAGCTTCTGTAAAACAAAATCAATTCAATAAGAAATTATATAATACATTACAAGATAATTATTATTTTCTATGAAAACCCTTCTTTAAACATTTATAAAACAATCTCCATCAAATGTCAGTGACACGTAACGTTAGTTGGAGTACTCTAAGCAAACACTTATAGACACGTTCCATCAAATGTCAGTGACAGAACGTTACATGGAGTACTTTAAACAAACACTTATAGACACGTTCCATCAAATGTCAGTGACAGAACGTTACATGGAGTACTTTAAACAAACACTTATAGACACGTTCCATCAAATGTCAGTGACAGAACGTTACATGGAGTACTTTAAGCAAACACTTATAGACACGTTCTATCAAATGTCAGTGACAGAACGTTACATGGAATACTTTAAGCAAACACTTATAGACATGTTCCATCAATGTCAGTGACACGTTACGTTAGTTGGAGTACTTTAAGCAAACATTTATAGGACCTACTCCATCAAATGTTACGTTAAGTTATTTGGATTACTTTGATGAGAGCGATTCTTTATCAAACGTCTATAAAAAAAAAATTATAAAAAAAAAACCATTCTTGTAACATGCACTTGTAAGACAACATCCGTCTAGTTATAACTGACGTAATATTTTACAACTGTTATTATCGTTCCCGTTGAGAGTCACAGTTTTTTTTAAAAACAAACATTTGGATGTCCAACTTCATTTAGCGTCAGGGTGTGATACGAAGACCTGTAGGAAATAAAATGCACATGAAAGAGAGTGGGTTATGAATATTATCTGCAAGCACTAAGAACAGGGGCTGACTGTGTGATGACCGTATTTTAGATGTGTAATGGCTATAAAGGAATGGTTAGTCTCGTATTCATTTACAGTCCAGGGGTTGACTGTGTGATGACCGTATTTTAGATGTGTAATGACTATAAAGGAATGGTTAGTCTCGTATTCATTTACAGTCCCTGACTTTTCACGAGTTTTGTAGGTATTTGAATCGATTTTTGCTGTCGTATGAATTGATTTCTTGCGGGTATATAATTTGCTTCTTGAATTTTTGGTAAATTGACTTCTTGCAGCTATATGGATTGGCACTTTGCATTTATATGAATTGTATTCTTTTAGTTGTAGGGTTCGACTTCTTGCGGTTGTATAAATGTATTGACTTCTTGCAGCTGCTTGTTTTGATTTTATTGCAGATATTGGGAAGTGCATCTTGCAGCTATAGTATTGACTACTTCCTTTATGAAGTGACGTCTTAACTTTATGAAGTGACGTCTTAACTTTATGTGAACTGACTTCTTGCAGCTATAGAATTGACTTATTCATGTGAACTGACTTATTGCAGCTATAGAATTGACTTATTTCTTTATGTGAACTGACTTCTTGCAGCTATAGAATTGACTTATTCATGTGAACTGACTTATTGCAGCTATAGAATTGACTTATTCCTTTATAAATTGATGTCTTAACTTTATGTGAACTGACTTCTTGCAGTAGGGATTGATGTGTAATCCTGTACGGCAGATTGATTTCTTGTAAATGTATGGATTGACATCTTGCAGCTCTATGAATTTATTTGCTATGGTTTAATGAATTAATTTCTAGCAGTTTTATGGATTGTGCAAACATGCTTTTGAAATGAATTCTTATTATTGAAGAGCTTTAAATAGTTATGATATCCTTCATTGTATTATTCATTCAAAGTCCTGCAGGCAAGCTGTCGTGCATTTGGTCCATGGGACTGTCTTTGGACTGTGGGTCGTTCCACTCTGGCGTTGCTCAATGGCTCCATGCTCAATGAATTCAACAACCAAGATAATGTGGTTCCATTCTGGCATTGCTTTACGGCTCAGCACTTGTAGAATACAACATCTCAGATAAAGTACCAATCTTCCAGTAAAATGCACATGGGGTAAGAATTCCTCCTCATGTGCTCTCTGACAGAACACTCTTACTTACATGGTCATCATGCATTTAAATATCATAGGTGAAGTATGACAAATTTCAATAGAGTTAATGTTAAGAGATAAACATGAATATAAGATTAGTTACGCAAGCAAAACCCACATACCTTTGGCAGTAATATATACAGAGGATAGTTTCCTGCTGTTGATAACTGGCAATAAGAGTTGTTGCTATGGGAACACCTTATTAAGTAGGGAGCCAAACATGTGTTGCCTCTACTGTCAATTTGCATTGGACAGCTGAATACAGGTAGATTTATGGCACATTCATTTGTATGCAGTTGAGCTGCGCTTCCATTGGTTAGTTCAGTGAGTAGAAACTCAGACATTTTTCTAGCCTGGGAATAAGATAAGAGTCAGACAGTCTAGAATGAGGTTTGCCTGCAGTCTAGTTTTAGAGGAGGGTGGGTGGGTGGGCTACATAAGCCGTTATGTGACACATTACACATGCTGTATTTCGTTACATTATTTATCTCTGGAGAAAGAAAATTAGTTCTTTTTAAACACTGAAGTATTCAAAAGAATATAGACTCATTCCTAATGAAGTTCCTTATATAGTCTTTGTGGATCCAGTGTACTGTATATCCACCTTAATCAAGTGAATATTGTATTTAATTACATCCTATTAATTTAATTTAGTAAATGTAGTTTGAGGTATGTCACTGATTGGATTCAAGCAATTAGTTCCACCTCAAATGTGGATGTCCACTACAATCAAATATTGTTTTGGAGATATGCACTGAGTGATATTTTGAACCTCCTAACATATGCAAAAGTTGGTTTTTTTATTGCATAGTAATATTCAATATAAAAAGTTTTTAACATTACCTGTCTCTTTATTTGTCTTCTTATCAATATTGTTAATCATATATTCCTATTGAACCCTTTCCCATATTATTGTTACCGTCTTCTGATCAATATTGTTAATCATATATTCCTATTGAACCCTTTCCCATATTATTGTTACTGTCTTCTGATCTATGGTGCCTATCATATATTCCTACAGAACCCTTTCCCATATTATTGTTAAACTGTCTTCTGATCTTTGCTATCGTAAATGGGGGTGACACACACAGTTAAAGCTACTACTCATACACATTAACTTATTAACTTTCTTACCCAAGGTGCAACTCTCGGCCATTGAGACTCCTTAAAGCGTATCTTCTAGTTGTGAATTAATTCCGACAGTGCAGCTCTCGGCCATTGAGACTTCTTAAAGCGTATCTTCTAGTTATGAAGTAATTCCGACAGTGCAGCTCTCGGCCATTGAGACTTCTTAAGGCGTATCTTCTAGTTGTGAAGTAATTCCGACAGGTAGCGACTATGACACTCGCGATGTTGAGTCCAATTAGAAGTGTGTATGTATTTCGCAATCTTGCATTTTGATTCACCTTACAGCACGAATTACTTTCTGACTCTAGATATTGAATTTTGTTTTTTCTTTATTTTGTCCTTGTTTTTGTGATATTTTGCAAAGTCAACTGGCAAATTGGCAATCATGACAGTGATACAAATTACTGTTTCTAATCGTCTGTAGACAAAAGTTGACAGGTGTAAAGACAAAATAGACAAGTGACTTATAGTACAGTAAATTTAAATATAAATAACATAGTAATTGTACAATTTGCATTTGGCTCTGTAACTACTCCAGCAAATATATATTTTTTTCATTATAGCCACAACAACAAACGAAAATCACCAAGCAAATTTATAATTTTAAATAAATAAATACATATATATATATTCCCAAAGAAAATTCATAATTTGTATATATTCTTCAAGTGTGCTGCAATTTCATAATGGCAGAACTAGGTTAATGTCATAAATTCCATCGGAAAATAAACAGTACATATTTTTAATATAAGTATATATTGTGCATGCTTTGAATGCTGATCTTTAAACCTCATTATGTATAGATAGTTTTACATTTAGTTTTAATGACTAGTCATACATTTCTGTACAGATAGTTTTACATTTAGTCTGCATCACTGTTTTAATAACAAAGAAATGCTAAACTATAGTCTGCATCACTGTTTTAATAACCAAGAAATGCTAAACTATAGTCTGCATCACTGTTTTAATAACAAAGAAACGTTTTCAATGAGAAAGTACACTTTAATAAAAAAGAAACGTTATTAATGAAAAATAATTCAAAAAGATTGAACAAAACCTATGTCTTTTTTGGATCCAGCACAATAAAACTGTCATAAATCCGTCAAAAAATCTTAGAAAATTTGTTGTTGCCCAGTGTAATATTACAAAATCCTTGTCTTCTCTCACGATAATATTACAAAATCCTTACCTCTTCTCACAGATAATATTACACAATCCTTGTCTTCTCTCACGATAATATTACAAAATCCTTATCTCTTCTCACAGATAATATTACAAAATCTTTGTCTTCTCTCACAGATAATATTACAAAATCCTTGTCTCTCTCGGTTTGATCCTTGTTTTCTCACTGTATATTTTGACACATCCTCCAAATATTTAAAACTCTTCACCTGTAATCAATCTTAATGCTCCAATAACCGATCGTGTCACTAACTACAACCTCCCCTGGCTATCAAACCTCAGCCACCCCTGGCTATCAAACTTCAACCTCCCCTGGCTATCAAACCTCAGTCTCCCCTGGCTACCTAACCACAACTTGCTCTGGATATCTAACCACAGCCTCTCCTGGCTATCAAACCTCAGTCTCCCCTGGGTACCTAACCACAACCTGCTATGGATATCTAACCATAGCCTCCCCTGGCTATCGAAGATCGTTTTTCTTTATAATATTTTGACTCCAGTTATAATACGTACGTCATCTCATACGTGGTCATTCCTGCTAGGAATTTGCGCTCATCATCAACTACAACATTTTCAAGTTTCTGGAAGTAAACTTGTGTTTTATGGTCTATGTTTATTTGTTTATCAGATTCCAGCATTATTTAAATGCACTGCCAAATGATCGGAAATAGAGAGGTCAAAGGTCAGTGGAATTTGCTCTTAAGAAGCATCTATTTTTTTTTCATCAGAAAGACATTCAGTATCAATATTTGTTGGAATAACAGGGTGACTTTGTCGCTTTGTGTTATAATTTCTTTTTTTTAAAGTGTCACTATTGTTTAAAGATTTTGTAATAAAAGTGCCACTTCTGTGTCATAATTTGCTTGAACTTCACTGGCAACTTCTGTAGCAAAAACTGTTTGAACTGTATATTTGAAAATCCAATTTATTTATGTTTATTTTTTATATGTATGACTCGTGTTGTTACTTAGCAGATATATTCATCAGTTTTATATTATCTGTAAGAGTTCTTAATTGTAATGTGTTGATATTATCCTCAATTTGTCTCACATGTGTTGAGCAGTTGTTAGTTTTTGTGGATGTGGCTATTTTTCTCTGATCATTGATAAGCACTTTGTTTGTATAAGAATATGCGCTATCTAAATTAAATTATCTTTATTGTAATTATAGTATTATGATTATAAATAATATTATTATTATTATCACTTCTTAGCCGACGGATATCAGTTTTATCTATTAAATCACAAGTTCCCACTAAAATCTCATTGATATATATTTCATGTGCTCCTATGAACGATTCAATGTTTTCAATTAAGTCACGAGTTTCCACAGACGTGCCAATGTTATCCATGACGTCACGGGTCTTAACAAACGTGTCTTATCTATTAAATCTCATGCTTCCCACAAAAATGTCAGGCTCCATGCAGGATCATGGGTCCCACAAACGTGCCAGAGTTACCTATTAAGTCAATTTTCCCATAACTCGTGCAAATGTGACATATTAAGTCACGCTTAATGTGCATTTTCTATCTCTCTGACAACTTGCCAGTAACATTGCACACTCCTTTTAATATAGTAAACTGTCTCCACCTCCCATCTTATTCTCAAATAATGTTAGCCAAAGTTTCGCTTTATTTGGTTTTCACGTCCACCCAAAACTGCAGTTTCAAATGTTAACGATTATGTTCCTTTAAATTTACTGTTTACTGCTTCAGAGTCGACCATGGCTGCACACTCCCTTTCCTCCAATAAAAGTTGCATCCTGTTGTTTATTTGTTTTACACGTATGCCATGCTGTGATTTACAATATATATTCCCTCTTTCTAATCTTATGTCTGCTGTTTTCCTCTTCTTACTTATTTTATTTTTTTTACTATCCTCCAGTTTAATTATATATGTTTGATTAATTTTGTAGATTTGATTGATTAATTTGGCATTTGTTTATTCATAGGTTCTGCATGATATAACCGATTTTACTCGATGGTTCGATGACTGACTTGAGCAATATTCTATTGTATGTGAAGGTTAATGATGTCAAAAGAAAAAGAAAATTTCACGAAGGGACAGTCTACGGAGAACACGAATTGTTTCGCTAGTCATGAACCAAGAGATCTTGTCACTGCCTTGAGTCTTGCCACTACGTCTGATGGACAAATTTTGAGTTTGCATTCACACCCATTTTTAGCCCACCACCACCTAACCCAACACACAGCATCCGCCCACACAGATAGTCTATAAACACGTCGAAGCCTGCACAGTTGTCCCCTTCCTTGACTTTACTGACAGTTACCTGCTTAATCTTCAGACGTTCGCAGACATGAATTTTTTCTCTCTTTGTACCTATCCAATGACTCAGGTTGATGACGTCACCTTCTTCACTGACTCGGCGTGGTCTGTAACAAAATGACCCACCCACAAGCGTAATAGGCGGCTCGATGTGAGGTGATTGCCTGACTCGACACGTTAATGACAATAATAGCGGTTGATAGCTTTAGTACTGCGCTAAATGTGTCGGTAGTGCCCGAGAATGGGGCAAAACTCTACTTTCAAGTCGCTGACCCGCCCAGATGTCAGTCATACTATGCCACGCCTAAGGACCGCCCAGGTGTCAATCATCCGGTCAATACAAACACTCTATGTACGACAAGCGATCGTGAAAATAGAGAGGGTTTCCAAGTTGAAAATAGGCGACAGAAAAGTGAACAACAGAGATGAGGCACGTTTTTCATATTTTTCTGTCAAATTTGAATTCATCTACACACTGAGTCGTAAATTTGAACTTCAATCAGACGACTTTCTACCCAATCTCATGCATACGGTTGTTTCATCACTGTCATATGTTCTTCGTCTCACGCACTCTTTCTCTCTTTCTGCCCCCCCCCCCCCTCATCGCGCTCATGCACCTCCCTCCCTTCTTCACCCTCCCCTCGAAAGTGGAAAACAATTGCATGGGTCAAGAAGCCTGGAACTATGTCTCTATTTCTTAAGCGCGCGGTTTCGCTTGTGATGGACGCTCTGCTGGGCGTGTTTTCAGCAATTAGAGAAGAAGAAAATATTTAAAGTGAGGGAGGGGGGAAGGGAATGGACTGTGAGGTTGGGTTGGGGGGGTTCACAGCCAACAGCCAGTCACATCGGTGTAGCACTGTTACTCCTGCGATTTGCGGCGAACCCGACTTGGCACCGCGCCTCCTAACGCGTACAATCCCCAACAGACACTGACTGAAGTGCTCTCTGCATGTACAGCCATTGCTGCTACATAATATACAAAAAGTAGATTACAGTCACACGCGCCCGCCAATTACTGACTTCGACACGTCCAGCGACGACCACCACTTCACCAGGAGATTCTGCAGAACCTGTGAGAAAATGATGTCTTCTGAGAGAGATCAAGTCGGAATTGAACAAAGTTCGTCTAACGTACTGTGAGCTGGGATATCGACGTTTTATACCGTTCAGCTCTCCGCCGGAACGTGATAGATTTTATTGTGCACGGAAACAGTAGGGAGCAACGGATTTGCAATTTTAAACAAGCAGTTTTAATTTTCTCTACAATCTTTTTAAAATATCAAAAAAGTACTTTCGTTCTTCTTAATTCATGTGAACCTTCGGCTTTCTGTGGCAGGACTCCTCTTTTTGGATAATATTTCTTGTATTTTGGGTAATATTTTCTTCCTCTTCATTTCTCGTGTGATTCTCACCCCCCACCCTCCATAACCTCTTGGTGTCGAATGACGTGAGCTAAGTGATGTGGATCGGTTGCTAATGTTCAGGATGTTTCTGCGGAGTCCAGGATCCTGTTGTCAGGGTCCTTGCCCCACGGTGTGCGCTGCATTGCATAATCGGAGCTGTGCCCAATGACCACACTGTGCGGTTTAGTCATCTGCAACACATACAAAGAATCGCACCAGTGGCAGGAACCGGATTAAAAAGTGTCGACGTGGTCAGTGGCGGTGGGCAGCGGGTTCTGGGCGTGGAGGATGCGGGAAGACCGCGCTATACAGTTGTTTTTGCTTCTCCTGCTAGCATTAAACCTTGCACGCACCCCGGCCGAGGGAGTCCGCTGGCTGTGAGTTTTTTCTTGTCATATACAATCCTTTTCTTTTAAATGTTATAAAATAGTTCAACTGTAGATTTTATATATATATTAAATGTTTAACATGATGTATTGATCAAATATATGCATGGCAACGAGTTTGATGCTTTTTAATGAAAGAAACTATTTATTGTTGACATAGACCTTTGTAAAGATTGCATAAATACATACTTAGAGGGTTATAAGATCTGATCAAAGATGCTAACACCTACGGCCTATGTCAAAGATGTGAGCACAGGACCAGACGCGTGTGACGATAGCATTCTCGACTTAATTGTAGTGGTCTCCAGAGTCCAACAATTGTCCTTCCAAAAGTAGTTCCGAGTTCCAGCATGCATTGCGTCCGACTAGTGTTGTTGGTGAAAATAGAGAGAACAGTTAAGAACTCTTCTTTCGTCGTTGGACACAAATTCAGAGAAAATTTACCGCCAACCATACATTTATCTTACCTCACTCGGGATTAGGTAGTGTACATTAATCTTACATCAGTCAGGATTAGGTCGTGTACCAATCTTACCTCAGTCAGGATTAGGTCATATACAGTATTCTTACCTCAGTCAGATTAGGTCGTGTACATTAATCTTGCCTCCATCAGGATTAGGTCGTGCACATTCATCTTACTTCGTCCGGGTTTGTGAGATCTAAGCTGTTCGTTCATTGAAAGGTCGGCAGTATCGGTGAGATCTGAGGTGTTTGTGTGAGATCAGACATGTCCTATTTTGTCAGATCTGGAATGTCCCTGCCCGTGACATATGAGGTGTCGGTAGATCTGAGGTGTCAGTTTCGATAAGACCCTGGGTGTCTATAACGATGACATGTTTGTCCCTCTCCGTAACAACTAGGGTGATCTTATCGGTTCTGCTATAGACTTTGGCAAAACATCTCATAGAAAAAGACAGGTAATACTTGTAAAGACTCGTGTTAATGTGTCCGTTATTTTGTTCCAATGACGAAGCACTTGTGTGCCAGCATTACAATTCACCTAGTTTGCGTGAAGTTCTAAATTTGTTGCAAAAAGACTGTCGTTATACACTTCCTAAGTCGTGCCCCCCAGAATGTAAACTGAAGTGAACCAAATCCCTCCAGGGCTGGGAATGTCCTAAGATAATAGACCACACACAAACACCAAACCAATCACGACCAGGGCTACCCAGGGCTACCCAGGGCTGGGAATGTCCTAAGATGACAGACCACACACAAACACTACCCATTATGTAGCTATTGGTATTAATGGTAAAATTATTATTACTGTTGTTATTTTTATTATGACTTGCTATTTCGCTTGTCTTTGCTGCATATTTAAATCTATCGATCTATTTTAAAACACAAGTGTTTCAGTGGTATACTATGGAATAAAATATTAAGTAAAACATGTCGAAGTGCTTTTCTCTCCCTTCACAATCTCCATCCATTGTTTGCAATTGTCATCCATATTTTGACTGCTACTGAAAATTGTCATTGAAATTCAGCAAGATGAAAGTTAACCCAGCTCAGGCCGGCTTAGTCACCTAGTACATTATTTTATCTTTTGCCTGAGAACAAAATTGAAACATTCTTTAGCTAAGATGTGGCGAGTAAATTATAAATAAGAGTGACTTAGCAATGGAAGTATTGGCCTTTTTATAACTTGACTTGAAGTATAATAATACTTCTACGTGTTAAAAGCAGTCACAACATTTTGTGAGATAAGGAAACAAATGTAACTATCATTTTTTTTTTAATCCTAGCAAATAAACACTCATACTGACAAAGTAGTTAAAATACGAAATAGTTAGATCTGATTGTCATTTTATTTGTCGTTTTCCCTATTGTTGTTTGTTTTGTTTTGTAGTTGTTTTTTTTAAATAATAACTAATGTGAAGGCTAGAGCAAGTAATATATCTCAGGGAAAAGAACTGTTCTAATGACGCGGACGAAATTCTAAGAGATTCTTTTGTTTTGTCTTTGTTTTGCGTTATTACTTTTTAGAATTTATCAATTTTTAAATAACGTTTTATTGCCAATATTACCACTACTTCGCTACTTATTGTAGTTATTAATATGTTGATACATGAATATACACACGTTTTTCTATCTCTACATCTTGCACTATAATTACAGTCACAATCACAACTACCAGTGCCATTCACTTTTCATGCTCTAGTCTGTGTTGTCAGTACTTTTATTGAATGATTTCATTGTCTTTTCCATCATATTTCTACATCGTCATTACTACACCTCCATTCCATATTGAATAAGAATTATACTACATGACTTATTCTGACTGCAAAATAATAATAATAGTAGTATAGAGGTATTAGTATAGAGGTATTCTGACTGTTATAATAGTAGTACATGGTTATTAGTATATTGTTAATTCTCATTATTAAGTGTAGTACACTAATGCTATTACTGACTGATACCATTAGTATGTCCTTAGTGATAGTAGGTTACTAGTGGTGAGTTATTGTTAGTAATTGTGGTATACTAAGTAATTGCAGTTCACTACTGTTCATAATACTATGACGGCAATTTTACAAATCACTTATTTTTTTAACAATTGTACTACACTACAATATATAGTACTATTGTGACAATACTACCAGTCGGTTATTATTTAGTAATTTAATCACTAATAAGTTTGGTGACAAAACTGTCAGTGAGTTATTGTTTAGTAATTGTAATACACTTTAACGAATAATACTTTTGTGATAATACTATCATTGATTTATTGTAAGTAATTGTAGTTCACTAATATTGAAAGTACTATTGAAAGCGCTGTTGTAGCATTTCTCTCAGTCACTTATTGTTTTATCATTCTGTCAGTAATTGTAAGTAATTGTAGTACTACTATAGAGAGTATTGTAGCGGTACTACTACCAATTAGTTCTTGTTAGTGACATGTATTCATAGTGCTATGGTGACAACACTACCATTTTGTTATTGATAGTAATAAACTGTAGTACACAAGTGGTAATAGTGCCAAGTCAGCGGTGGCAAAACATCTCGTCAGTAATCGATAAAACTGCAATACTCTTCAATTCAAAGTACTCTGGAGTAAATAGTTCTAGTAATTTACTCTTAGCAATTGGTAGTACTCTGGAGTAAATAGTTCTAGTAATTTACTCTTAGCAATTGGTAGTGCTCTGGAGTAAATAGTTCTAGTAATTTACTCTTAGCAATTGGTAGTGCTCTGGAGTAAATAGTTCTAGTAATTTACTCTTAGCAATTGGTAGTACTCTGGAGTAAATAGTTCTAGTAATTTACTCTTAGCAATTGGTAGTGCTCTGGAGTAAATAGTTCTAGTAATTTACTCTTAGCAATTGGTAGTGCTCTGGAGTAAATAGTTCTAGTAATTTACTCTTAACAATTGGTAGTGCTCTGCTACATGTCATGGTGATGGTAATACTACCATTCAATTTTGTTATAAGTGTAGCGCAGCACTATTGACTACTTGTGGTCCATCTATCTGTAACACTTGTAACGTTACTGCTTTATATAGAGATTTTGTTGTCTTACGCATTTCTATTTGTAACACTCGTAACGTTACTGCTTTATACAGAGATTTTGTTGTCTTACGCATTTCTATTTCTAACACTCTATTCTCAAATTTATAAAGCAAGGGTAGCCATCAATAATGATTATTATGTAAATATCACTGCCATCGATATAATCTTTGCGTCGTTATAGTCAGTATCAGCATAATAAACATTATAATCATCATACAATTACACTTATTCATAGCATTATCATTATACTATCTTAATAATTAATATAATGGTAATCGTAATTTTGTGCTAATCAACATTAATATCAATTTCATTGTTAGCATCTTGCTTGGAAGACAAACACTTGAAACAGTCAATGACTGCCACAAGCAAGGAGATGAAATAGATTGATGAATTTCTGCAACTCTGTCTAAATCTTCCTTTGCTTTCATCAGCGTCTTGTCAAATAAGCGAGGTGTTAGAACTCGTATCTGAGAATTTATTTCACTGTAGTCATCTGCATCTCATACCCAGCAAGACAATGTATATATTTAACTTTGCTTGTACCAACATCTGCCTCTCAAACCCAGCAAGACAATGTATATATTTAACTTTGCTTGTACCAACATCTGACTATCAAACCCAGCAAGACAATGTATATATTTAACTTTGCTTGTGCCATCATCTGACTATCAAACCCAGCAAGACAATGTATATATTTAACTTTGCTTGTACCAACTTCTGACTATCAAACCCAGCAAGACAATGTATATATTTAACTTTGCTTGTGCCAACATTACTCTTATTTGGAGAGTTTATTTTGCTGTAGTAAGTGACTTATTTAATATTTAACTGAACTAATACTAGTAGTATAATTATATTACTTATTTTGCTGTAGTAAGTGACTTATTTAATATTTAACTGAACTAATACTAGTAGTATAATTATATTACTTATTTTGCTGTAGTAAGTGACTTATTTAATATTTAACTGAACTAATACTAGTAGTATAATTATATTACTTATTTTGCTGTAGTAAGTGACTTATTTAATATTTAACAGAACTAATACTAGTAGTATAATTATATTACTTATTTTGATGTAGTAATTGACTTATTTAATATTTATCTGAACTAATACTAGTAGTACCATTATATTACTTTGTCTTATTCCACTAAAATCTTGAAGAAATTAGGAAACAACTGATTTATTAGTAATTATTGTAATGCCTACAATTCTTTTCTTGTGTTGTAAATGCATAGACTAATTGTCTTTTGTATTATTCTAGTAAAAAAGGAAACCCATGAAACTTTCAAACTCTGCTAGAAACTAATTTCAGTATTCAATCCTGCTAATATTAATAGCATATTTATCTTAATTTACTTTTCTGTTTCCTAATCTAACTCGGATGACTTAGTTATTTAACTTATCATTCTTTTATCGCTGGATCTATATCGTTTAAATAACGGTTGACTTAACTCTAATAGTGATTATACACCTCCTTTGTTTTCCTTTATAGTCAATATAATTGTTTGTCAAAATAACCGAGATAAATTACTTATTTAGCCTTGCTAATATACTAATGATACAATTATCTGATTGCTTTAACTAAACAACAATATGTGAAAATGACTTAGGCAAATTATTTATTTAGCTTTACTAATACTAATCGTGCACATATATTCGGTTTTCTAAAAAAAATGCGCCATTTTGGCCTTTAGAGTTTCTTAAGGTATCTTATAAAATAAAATTAAAATTTACAAAAAAATATTTTGTATCGGTATCGTTAGGTCTAATGTATGGAAGGCCTAGAAACGAGCAGTGGGTTTCCTTAAGCGAGAACCATACCATTGTCTCAGTGTCTAGTCTTTCCAGTTCAACTGTAATCTTGGCATTGGCAGATCTAGTCTTTCCAGTTCAACTGTAATCTTGGCATTGGCAGATCTAGTCCTTCCAGTTCAACTGTAATCTTGGCATTGACAGTTTTAGTCTTTCCAATTTAACTGTAATCTTGGTATTAGCAGTTTTAGTCTTTCCAATTTAACTGTAATCTTGGTATTGGCAGTTTTAGTCTTTCCAATTTAACTGTAATCTTGGTATTAGCAGTTTTAGTCTTTCCAGTACAAGTGTAGGCCTTGCATTAGAGTTTTATTCCTTCCTACTTAAGAATGGTTGAGACTATTAACTTAAGTTTCCCGAACTATTAATAACTTCCTAGCTTAATTAAATGTACATGTGTCATTTATATTTATACTATAACTACAATTTCTGTCAGTGATTACATTTATTTTTCCTACTGTTACTATAATTATTATTCTATTATATCTATTCCTACTTTTTTTTTTTATCTTACTACAAGCGTCACGTTTATGGAGCAAATTGCTATTGTAATAAATGCATTTAAACTTTTATTGCTTTTACTTCAAAAGTGATTTCGACATCGACTATTACAACATGTTAATACATGGGTTTACTATTACAACGGTTCTTTATATAGTGAATGACGCTATTATAGCAACTAATCTACTTAATAGTACATATATTTTATGTTGCGAATGACGTTATTATTGCAACTAGTCCAGTCAATAGAATATATATAATGTTGCAAATGACACTATTAATCCAGCCAGTAGGACATATAATTCTAAAAAATTGAAAATTGAAATTTAAAAGTTGAACTCTTCTAAAATACGACTGTGGTTGCTATAGTTATGTTTTGCTTTTTTCTTTTTGTTTGAACTGCAGATTAACTTTCTTAAAATACAACTATTATACAATGTTTTATAGAATTCTAGATCATTATTTCTACAACTATTGTAACAATGTTACTTTTGTTATTAGCCCTATTTTGTTCTGCACTGCCCATATAATTATTACTGCGCTTATTATTATTGTAGTGCGTGCAAAAATAATGTTATTTATATTGTAATTGTCGTATATTACAACTATTGTGACCATTACAACTTGTTTAATTACTTGATTACTTGATTACTACTACAACTATTGCTACTGCCCAATTACTTTACTACTGTAATGTATTTGTATGTGTTATAAATGTTGCCACATCTACAATTATTACTACTGCAATGTATTTGTATGTGTTATAAATGTTGCCACATTTACAATTATTACTACTGCAATGTATTTGTATGTGTGTTATAAATGTTGCCACATCTACAATTATTACTACTGCAATGTATTTGTATGTGTATTATAAATGTTGCCACATCTACAATTATTACTACTGCAATGTATTTGTATGTGTGTTATAAATGTTGCCACATCTACAATTATTACTACTGCAATGTATTTGTATGTGTGTTATAAATTTTGCCACATCTACAATTATTACTACTGCAATGTATTTGTATGTGTTATAAATTTTGCCACATCTACAATTATTACTACTGCAATGTATTTGTATGTGTTATAAATGTTGCCACATCTACAATTATTACTACTGCAATGTATTTGTATGTGTTATAAATGTTGCCACATCTACAATTATTACTACTGCAATGTATTTGTATGTGTTATAAATGTTGCCACATCTACAATTATTACTACTGCAATGTATTTGTATGTGTTATAAATGTTGCCACATTTACAATTATTACTACTGCAATGTATTTGTATGTGTTATAAATGTTGCCACATCTACAATTATTACTACTGCAATGTATTTGTATGTGTTATAAATGTTGCCACATCTACAATTATTACTACTGCAATGTATTTGTATGTGTTATAAATGTTGCCACATCTACAATTATTACTACTGCAATGTATTTGTATGTGTTATAAATGTTGCCACATCTACAATTATTACTACTGCAATGTATTTGTATGTGTTATAAATGTTGCCACATCTACAATTATTACTACTGCAATGTATTTGTATGTGTTATAAATGTTGCCACATCTACAATTATTACTACTGCAATGTATTTGTATGTGTTATAAATGTTGCCACATCTACAATTATTACTACTGCAATGTATTTGTATGTGTTATAAATGTTGCCACATCTACAATTATTACTACTGCAATGTATTTGTATGTGTTATAAATGTTGCCACATCTACAATTATTACTACTGCAATGTATTTGTATGTGTTATAAATGTTGCCACATCTACAATTATTACTACTGCAATGTATTTGTATGTGTTATAAATGTTGCCATATCTACAATTATTACTACTGCAATGTATTTGTATGTGTTATAAATGTTGCCACATCTACAATTATTACTACTGCAATGTATTTGTATGTGTTATAAATGTTGCCATATCTACAATTATTACTACTGCAATGTATTTGTATGTGTTATAAATGTTGCCACTACTACACCTATACTGCACGTATTACATTTACTGATTTCTGTGATTCAAATATATTTTTTTCTTATTACTACTTCAGTTTTATTACTATTTGTGAGGGTGGAGGTAGGCGTGTTCCTAACATGAGCTTATTTTTCGCTGTAAATTACAGTGTGAGGCTCCTATAACTCAGGTATTGTTACTACAACCATTACCGTTATATTACTCACATGTCTATTGTGGCACTCTAAATCTCACGACTATTATAGTATACACAAGACTATTGTAGCTGTACTCTCACGACTATTGTAGTAGTACTCTACGACTATTATAGTATTCGCCCGACTACCGACTATTATGGTACTCATACGACTATTATATAGTATTCGCCCGACTATTTTAGTACTCACATGATTATTATAGTATTCGCACGACTATTTTAGTACTCACATGACTATTATAGTATTCGCACGACTATTTTAGTATTCGCACGACTATTTAGTACTCACATGACTATTATAGTATTCGCACGACTATTTTAGTATTCGCACGACTATTTTAGTACTCACATGACTATTATAGTATTCGCACGACTATTTTAGTACTCACATGACTATTATAGTATTCGCACGACTATTTTAGTACTCACATGACTATTATAGTATTCGCACGACTATTTTAGTATTCGCACGACTATTTAGTACTCACATGACTATTATAGTATTCGCACGACTATTTTAGTATTCGCACGACTATTGTAGTACTCGCTTTATTGCTCTTTCGTTTCTGCAACAAATGTCACTGCTGCTACTCCAACAACCCCTCCTCCAGCTACCATTCACCAGCTCCACGGACGCACCAGAGCAGAAAAAAATGTCTGGAGAGCAAAAAAAGAAGGAAATAAATGCTAGGAACGATGGCTGGCGCCTCCTCCCCTCCCCCACCTTCCCCCTCTACCATTCAGAACCGTCATCGGCGATGGAAGAAGCGGCCCCGAACTCACTCTCTGAATTGACAAGCATTACTTTGCCATAGATTCATAGAACATGTTATAAGTGTGTACTAGAAATACAAATTCTACAACTATTGCTGCCATAGAACATGTTATAAGTGTGTACTAGAAATACAAATTCTACAACTATTGCTGCCATAGAACATGTTATAAGTGTGTACTAGAAATACAAATTCTACAACTATTGCTACCATAGAACGTATAAGATTTAATGCAGTTTTTAAAAAAATGTATTATAAATGTCAAATCTACTGCAACTATTCTTTTATAGAATGTGGACTTGATGTTGTAATACATCTGGCACATCTGCTATAAACATTTCTTCTGCATTTCAATAATTCGTACTATTTTCTGTTAGAAATCTCACAATTACTATACATTTCAATTATTCGTACTATTTTCTGTTAGAAATCTCACAATTACTATACATTTCAAGTATTCATACTATTTTCTGTTAGAAATCTCACAATTACTATACATTTCAATTATTCGTACTATTTTCTGTTAGAAATCTCACAATTACTATACATTTCAAGTATTCGTACTATTTTCTGTTAGAAATCTCACAATTACTATACATTTCAATTATTCGTACTATTTTCTGTTAGAAATCTCACAATTACTACTACATTTACCGCTAGAGTACTTGAAATCATACCATCTTAATATTTATATATGTGTATTACTTTTCAGTGCTTGCTTTAGCCCTCATAATATTTTGCTACTACAAGTGTTAAATCTATTGCTAATATATTTACTTTAAAATCTATTTCTAATATATTTGTTGTAAATCTATTCAACTCTGTATACAAAAACATTAGCTAAAAATATGATATTGAGTGGTACTGTAATAATGATGCTATAATGTCAAGTTTCTAGTAATCATCGAGATGACCCGGCATATAACTCAGAAAATGTCCATACTAGAGTGAATGTTAATTATTTCAGTGACAGCAGCAAGGTTGCTGATTTATCTCTGTTGTTAGTAGAGATCAGGCCTCCCATTCAGTCCGAGTTCAGCGAGATGAATGTGTTAACAACATACACAATGGCTGCAGTAAACTTTGACAATAGTGATGAATGTGTTAACAACATACACAATGGCTGCAGTAAACTTTGACAATAGTGATGAATGTGTTAACAACATACACAATGGCTGCAGTAAACTTTGACAATAGTGATGAATGTGTTAACAACATACACAATGGCTGCAGTAAACTTTGACAATAGTGATGAATGTGGTAACAACATACACAATGACTGCAGTAAACTTTGGCAATACTGATGAATGTGGTAACAACATACACAATGGCTGCAGTAAACTTTGACAATAGTGATGAATGTGGTAACAACATACACAATGGCTGCAGTAAACTTTGGCAATAGTGATGAATGTGGTAACAACATACACAATGGCTGCAGTAAACTTTGACAATAGTGATGACTGTGGTAACAACATACACAATGGCTGCAGTAAACTTTGGCATAGTGCAGGATCAGGGATCAATCCTCGGCGCATGCTGGAGCGTGTAGCTATAGTGTTGTTACATCTGTTGCATGCTGCCGTATGAGGAAAAGGAGTCACTTTTAGTACAAGTGTACTACCTCTCTCTCTCTCTCTCTCTCTCTCCCTCTCTCTCTCTCTCTCTCTCTCTCTCTCTGTGACTAAAAAATATACATGATAACTACTGGTTAACACACATAACACACAAGGTTATTCATTAGGGGTTGTTTAAAAGAATGTGATAAGACATTAGTTGACATGATACGACACTCCTTTCAGTCATTATACCAGTTAAATAAATGTACAGTACTTAAGCATTTGTACAATATTTAAGCACAATCAATACTATTATTATACTAGTTAAATAATGTACAATACTTAAGCACAATCAATACTATCATTATACTAGTTAAATAAATGTACAGTACTTAAGCATTTGTACAGTATTTAAGCACAGTCATTAATTTGTTAAAGAACACGAATTTATAAAACAATATTCATTGTGTATTAGACAGTTTACGATTATCAATGAGTCCATTGATTTATTACGTTAATCACACAATGAAACAAGTAAAAAAAACATTGCTGTAACAATTGCTGGAAGAAAAGAGTTTCATGTAGCGTAACTTACTAATAATGAAATAATAATGTGTTTATAATATAATGCATAATTCTTGCATTGCATATGAGATAGATTTACTCAAATTGGTGTAGCAGAATTAATCCTTTAGGATCTTTTATACCTAGGCACATGTATTAATTAGTCAAGAGAGACACAGTCTGCCCAAATCGGGGACAGTAAAAAATGTCTGCATGAGTTTTGAAATGGTGCTGGGAAACTTGGAAATGATTCCACTCTTAAAACCATAGTTTTCAGCCTACCTGATAATCTATGGAAATAAGAAAAAGTTATTCCCCTTTTAATCCAAGAGTTAACTATACTCGCCCACTCAGTACAAGCTTCACCATAAGTGTCATCAAGTTGTGTTGGCAAGTTGTGCATCCCAAAATATGCTAGTGTAATTGACACTGAGTTTAGTTTCCAGAGATATTCTTTGCAAGGATACATCACGTCTGGTGATAGAATTTTGTAATGTAATTGTAAGCAGCTTCATTTACATTTTTAATGTAGTTATACAGGAGGTGGTGGTTAGAACATGGCAGTATTGTGGACCTGAATAAACCAGTGAAGCATGACAAATAAAAGAGTCCTAGAACAGGTTGCCAGTGAAGGCTGTAGAGAAGTGGAATTAAATGATCGGTTCTTGATGCTTTAAGAATGAGTGTAATGTCAGTATTTAGAACTTGTCTAGTTTCTTCACAAGACAGAGAACGTCACTTTAGTCAGAATGAGAGAGTACCCGTGAAGATGCAAAGTTTTTTATAGCATCATGCGTGAGAAATTTGCGAATAGTGCCAGACATGCTGCTTTACCAATATGCTTCACTGACTGACTAAATTTAATGGAATCATCACTGATAGCCATTGGTTCTTGTAGAGGTAAGATTTATGAGAATGAATGTTGGCTTCAGAAATGATGACAGTAATGTGATTGAAGACACGATGAGAAAGAACTGGAGTTTTGTAGTGAATCATCAGCATATAACTCCTAAAACACGGGAGTTTTATAGTGAATCATCAGCATACAACTGCTAAAACACTGGAGTTTTATAGTGAATCATCAGCATATAACTCCTAAATCACTGGAGTTTTATAGTGAATCATCAGCATATATAACTCCTAAAACACTGGAGTTTTAGTGAATCATCAGCTTATAAGTGCAAAAACACAGGATAGCAACTATGACACTGGATATGGGGTTGTGCATATAATTGTTTTTAAAATGGTCATTCCAAGATAAAAGTTATTTAATTTTATTTTATTCACTCTTTAAAATTATTATTTGTTTTTCTAGAAGCTCGTGTACAGTCTTCAGACTGGTCAGTTGTTTCGTCATTTAAGTATTTTTTTCATTTATCCTTCTCATTGTGTCTTGAATCTGGTAGGTTGTCTCATCATTTATCCTTCTCGTCATGTCTTTTATCTGGTCAGTTGTCTCATCATTTGTCTTTCACGTCATGTCTTCCATCTGGTCAGTTGTCTCATCATTTGTCTTTTTTCGTTATGTCTTCCATCTGATCAGTTGTCTCATCATTTGTCTTTCACGTCATGTCTCTCATGCTGGAGGAACACTAAGCAGGAGTGGACCGCAAAAAGATAGTTGTCAATTTCTACGACACTGTCTTGAAGATAGTCTGTTATTTTCTTCATTAAGGGTGTTCTTCATCCCAGATATGTTACCTCACAATCAGGTCTGTGACACAGCATGATTCTATTACATGGCAGCCATTCCTCATGAATGTTTTTTTTCACAGTGAGGTTGTTAAAATACGTCACGTTAATTTTTTGCAGGAATGCTCCACGTCACGACTGTTACGTCACAGCTTATACTTAGTATATGTACACCACGAGAGTTGAGGGGAGACAAGCATGCTGAATGTAGTCTCGTGTTCTTACCAAAGCATATTTGTTTTCATTTCTGTTTTCTTTGCTCGCCATGATGAATTCTGCACATTTCACTGTCGCTTCACACATTTTAGTGTGCCTGCTTTCTGGCGTGATAGCGAATTTATTTGTTTATTCCTCTATTTCTGACACTTTTTGTCTGGCAATATTTCACTCTCAAATCCACAAGCGATCTATATAGCTGTATTGTAAACAGAAAAAAGAGACAAGGAAGGAGAGGGGTGCATGTGTTCTTTTTTTCAATTAATAATTTAGTAACTTCACATCATTCTTCCAAAAACAATTTCATCCTTTGATATCAATAGGTCCTATGTTACAGGTCAAGTATGTGTGCATGTTTAATTATTGTTTAGTTGTGAGTGTACATTTATACGAACGAACAGTCCCAGGATGTTTGCAATATTACTTCAATGAATTAACTCTGCTTATTATAAGCGAAATATATAATAACTAGATTTCAACTATGCTTCTTAATATTTTTGCCTAATAGTTATTTTAATCTTTTACTCAATAACTAGCGAATTTCATGCACACTTTATTAATTTGTTACTCAATAACTAGCGAATTTCATACACACTTTATTAATTTGTTACTCAATAACTAGAGAATTCCATACACACTTTATTAATTTGTTACTCAATAACTAGCGAATTCCATACACACTTTATTAATTTGTTACTCAATAACTAGCGAATTCCATACACACATTATTAATTTGTTACTCAATAACTAGCGAATTCCATACACACTTTATTAATTTGTTACTCACTAGCTTTTTAAAAATCTAATAATGTCGATTTAAAACAAAAGTATACGCTAATTGAAATATTTATAGACTCATTCAAAAAAAAAAAATGTTAAAGTCAGTGCCCAGATGACTGGGATTCCTGGGAGGACAGCACCAGTCGCATCCGAAACACTTTCCATTCATTCTTTGGTTAAGGATCCAACACACTAATTCTCATAGACTTGCTATATAATGATGGAGATATAGTAGGTTTAGCTTGTAACATGTTTTATTGAGGAGCCACTTCAAGAAGTAAGCATTTGGCTAGTTTAAAACAGTGTAAGCAGGTGTAAGAAGTAAGCATTTGGCTAGTTTAAAACAGTGTAAGCAGGTATAAGTTACAGTTTCATACAATTTTCAGCAAATGTAAATTGCAAATTAATACAGTTGTCAGCAAATGTAAATTTGAGTTTGCTACTAGAGTAATCAAGTGTAAAGTGTTTTTCTTTCTTTCTTTCTTTCTTTCTTTCTTTCTTTCTTTCTTTCTTTCTTTCTTTCTTTCTTTCTTTCTTTCTTTCTTTCTTTCTAGCTGTCTAGCTGTCTGTCTTTCAAATGTTTGATCTTTTCGGATCTGTGGGCGTGGTTGGTAGAGGTCGGAGCATTATTCAGTGATGGGAATTGTTTTATTTTGCTACATCTTTAGGACATGAAATACCTATCTAAGACCATCGAGATAAAACCTAACGTTATTTTATAAACAAAAATAAGCTTTGTGGCCAGATAATGACAATTGTTTTGATATAATAAAGATACCAAACAGAAATAAGATGGCTGAGTCCAGGAAAAGTGTTCTAAACAGTTTTGATATAATAAAGATACCATAGAGAAATAAGATGGCTGAGTCCAGGAAAAGTGTTCTAAACAGTTTTGATATAATAAAGATACCAAACAGAAATAAGATGGCTGAGTCCAGGAAAAGTGTTCTAAACAGTTAAGATGGTGAGTTCAGGAAAAGTGTTCTAAACAGTTTTGATATAATAAAGATACCATAGAGAAATAAGATGGTGAGTTCAGGAAAAGTGTTCTAAACAGTTTCGTTGCTTTGAAAGAGGAAGAGGAGGTAGCACAGTTCCTGGAAAACGATTTCCTCCCGACATCCAAAAATTCCCAGAGTTTGAAAATGAGTCTTGGAATCAAGATTTCGTATATGTTGTGATATTACCTGAATGATATTTTTTAAAGTTCCACTTACGGGGAAATAATCAGCCTATGTTTCAAATGCCTGCAGTGGTGAAAACTTTCAAACTGAAATTGAAATTGTTCGAGAGTCATAAGTGAAATGTGTTACTTTCCCACTTGCACACAAAGTAGTCATCTGCACAAAAGCACGCTGAGTTAGGAGAAAAATATTCAGAGCAAATTAAATTTGGAAGAATTTAGCAGAAGACTTAATTTTAATAAACAAGAAGACATCCAGCTGAAGATATGTGTGGATCCAAAGGAAGTGCTACAAGATTGACAGTTGGAGGTTATTGAACTTTAATGATCGGCAGTTTACTGCAATAGGCACAGAGAAGGCTTCTACAAAAGTCTGGACAATGAAAAATCTTTTGGATTTACACTGAAAACATTCAGCATTTTTGGAAGCACTTATATTTCGTTCCACTATGAACATGAATAAAAAATAAAAAAACAATACACGTTTTATCATTTGGGACACGTTTTGAAAATATACTCTTCAAATATGACTCCCGAATATTGCCCAAAAGATATAAAATATCACATTAATTTTGTAAGGTAGGTCCAATAACGAAATTATTTTTTTTTAATTTAACAGATCTGATGCTTTTCATTCTTCAATGAATCAAAAGAAATCAAAATAATTGCCACACACACACACACACACACACACAGATGTACATGTTTTAATTGAAAAGTTCATATTAAAGTTTTCCTGCTCCCTGTATGATTGCAGTCCGAGGCTTTCTTTGGACTAATCTTGCCCTGGGCGCTTTCCGCGTTGTGTAGGCCTGGGAATATATGATGCGACAATCCGGAGTGTCACAAAGCCATCTTTTTCCTTCTTTTTTTATTTTGTGGGAGACAACTTGTGCGCTGATTTCTTGATAATGGGATGAGATGAAAAAGCTTCGTGACTGCTCGTAACAATTACATGATATGTTTCTTAACTTAATTGTTAACACAGACTTCCCAACTTCATCATAAAGACGAAGTCAGTTTTAAAGAAACCCTGTTTTAAACCCTCATTTTCTAACTACCTTTGAAAGGCTTGGATAACGCTAACGGTGACACTTGACAATCAAAAATTAGGCATTCAAAGCAGCTAGTTTGACAATGGCGACTTTACAGAGCTTGGAGTCAAAACTTAGGCATTCAAAGCAGCTAGTTTGACAATGGCGACTTTACAGAGCTTGGAGTCAAATGTCACGAATGTCACAGTCTGGGAGAGTCTAAAAACAGGACAGCAGACCGTCGTGAGCTGTATTTTCATTTAACCGGCCAACGGTCTGGGAAACAGTGCATTTTAACTTTCCAATACCATTTTAGTTTTAATGTCTGTATCATGACTTCTCAATACCATTTTAGTTTTAATGTCTGTATCATGACTTCTCAATACTATTTTAGTCTTAATGTATGTATCATGACTTCTCAATACCATTTTAGTTTTAATGTCTGTATCATGACTTCTTAATACCATTTTAGTTTTAATGTCTGTATCATGACTTCTTAATACCATTTTAGTTTTAATGCCTGTATCATGACTTCTCAATACCATTTTAGTCTTAATGTATGTATCATGACTTCTCAATACCATTTTAGTTTTAATGTCTATATCATACTTTAAATGCGAATTGACACTACGTTTCTTTCTTGTTAATTTCTTTGTTTTAAATAATATTTTTTAAAAAAATAACCTGTACTTTTTAATTTAAAAATTATTGCGATAGATAGATAGATAGATAGATAGATAGATAGATAGATAGATAGATAGATAGATAGATAGATAGATAGATAGATAGATAGATAGACAGACAACCGTCATTTAGGGAAAAAATATGTCCATAGGGGAGAGAATTAAAGAAAAAGAAAAATTGCGTGACAATATAATTACATATAGTGGAATAGTGCGACAATTATTAATAAAATATATAATATAATGAAATTTTGTAAATGAAAAGGAATGAATTGGATTTAGGCCTATTTGATATGTACTTTCCTCACAGAGAATAGTTACTGGACATGTTCCTCATATGTAAATATATATGAATGCATGTCATAACTGTATTTTAATCAACAAGAGTGGGAGAAGAAGTGAATGCATTTCATAACTGTGTATCTAAATCAACAAGAGTGAGAGAACGAGGGAAATGGATGACATCATCAATCAACTTGATCGATCGAACGATCGATACCAGGAGTCAATGGTAGTGGAGACAGGATGATAAATTACGTCGCGAACTGGTGTGTAGGTCACGTGATTTTCAAAGACGCGATCTGAGTAATGGGCCCTGAACAGGACAGAGCGGGCAGAAGAGTGATGAGAAAAATGAGCTTGAAAAAAAAAACAGTGGAATCGCTCGAAAATCCTTAATATTTTCAAACAACTGGTTATCGTAAACAACGTGAACCCACATGAAATTTTTCTTTGAATTTTCATTGTTTTACTATTTTTTCTTCCATTCAAAGTGAGCGCGTTAAATAACAAATTGTCTTTGAATAGTGGCTTTTCGCGTGAATTTTAATGAACATCAGACTATTTTTCTCACATATAGCATCATATATCGAATTATAATCTGAATTTAGATTAATTTAATTGTTTATGTTTTTAAAGTAAATTATCTATTATTTCATTTGAAAGTAGTTTAAACTTCTGATATACTGGTTTTAATTTAAACTGCTTAAAATGATAATCATGCACTTTTAGTTAATATACTTCATTTTCAGTAATGTATTCATTCTTTCTTCCTTCTTTCATTCCATTCATTCTTTCTACCCGTTTGTCATTATTTCTACCCGTTTAACATTAATCCACTTATTAGGTAAGATTACACGTTTGTCTAACATTTCTAGTGTCTCTATAACTATGACGTATTTATTTATAAATAATCATCATTTACGTATAAGCACAATACGCCTTTACGTCCACAATGAAGTAAATACATGTAAGCGAGTGATAAGCAGCAGTGTCCAGACTGGTGTGCTTCTAGACATCTTAAATTCGTTTTCTTTTCGGTGGTGTATTAATTAGATTTCCAGTAGTGCATAGACACCGGAGACTTTCTAAGGTGTTTCCCAAAGCTTGCGGTCCTCCTTTATAGACACCTTCCACACTATAATGGTGGCATTCTTCAACAGGAGAGCAGAGATGTATCGAACTACCGCCTGCTTTCACCTCAACACCCGGTCGTTCTCTTGTCCGATGCTATCAGCACAAGCGAGAGCCTATGCGTGGCCATTTGTTCCCTATCTCGCCATTTATCAGGCGTTACGCTGCCGTATCGGGCACAACTTTTATGAACGGAGCAACGTCATCGGAAGGCGGCCGGGCCCTGCTATCTTGCTCCACAGCTCCCAAGTCTCAAATTATTAATGCTCCTTTAATCACTCTCCCTCCTCCCAGCGGCTACTTCAAAGAAACAGGGTGTGTAAAGGCCGCGACTACCCTGGGAGGGAACCGTCCGCAATTATGACTACCCGGGTTAATTGCAGAGAAGTAGAGCAAGCATTTAACATAGTAATGTTACGTTGAAAAATAGCATGGTTATATCCTTCAATGGAATGGCCGCTACGGCTTGCGTGAACAGTTATAAATAATTTAACATGAGGGTTACCCTCGAGGGTTTACGATGAGGGATACACTGTGATGGCTAGACAATGAGGGTTACATGAGTACGGTTTTCGATGCGGACTGCACAAAGGAGGCCAAAAGATGTGGGTTTTCGATGAGCGATGCACTACACAATCACATATTATAGATCACGTCCAAAGTGCACCAGCAAATAAAATATACACGTCGCAGTAATCGGCACAATGAGATTATTTCCCCTGGTTAATCCTGTATGGGCCATTACTTGATACATTCCTCATTGTTTGCCAGTAATGGGCCAATCAATAGTGCATGCGGTAAAGAAAATACTCCATGCGCTAATAACCTATCAACTAATGCGTTAGGAATGAAGTCATTCAAACTAAGACAGGCAAGCCTTGTTAGGGTAAGTAGTTGGGAGTATATTTTACTATGAATAAGTACAAAATAATGTTTAGTTAACTTTCTGTAAAAAATTGCAATGCAGATAATTATATATGATTTTAATTCAAGCAGGCGTACAAAAATCCCTTTGGCAAAATAATAATAAATTTTGTCATTTTACATAACTTTTACTCCGAGACATTAACAAAATGCATGCATTTCTTAAAATTTAGTTTAAGAAATATACATGTATTAAATAACTGAGATATGTGAGATTTTAAAGAAACAGATTTGTATTACATAAATTAGAAGTTTTAGATTTAAACAACAATTTAAAAACATGAGGTATACAATGTTAAGCTGTTTGACTGTCCTTATTTATTTTTGCATTAAATAAATATTTTTCACTATGGTTTTAACTTTACAACGTATTATGTAAGAGCTTTATAATCTTCAATGAACTGTTCACAAAATAACCTGTATCTCCGCACATTTTGTTGTGAACAATGCTTGCTCTCTGCAGTATAGTCGGCTACATGATCTGTAAAGTGCAATATACTTGCTCTCTGCAGTATAGTCGGCTACATGATCTGTAAAGTGCAATATACTTGCTCTCTGCAGTATAGTCGGCTACATGATCTGTAAAGTGCAATATACTAGTTCTCTGTAGTATAGTCGGCTACATGATCTGTAAATGGTAAAATACTTGACAAAGTGCTTGCTTTCCATAGTGTAGCTGGTTTCATGACCTGTACGTGTCAAAGCTCATTGACTGTTTGTATAAATAAGTTTACCAGCTTCGCACAGTTACAACTCGTAAAAATAGGTCTACGAGCCGAGGAAAGTCAGAGCAGGATAAACTACTTTCGCAATCACTTGATTTGAACATCCATCAACGCCTACATTGCATACACACACACACACACACACACACACACACACACACACACACACACACACACACACACACACACACACACACACACGCACACGCACACATACACACACATGCATGCACACAATATATCTTTAACATTTTCTTTCTTCTCTTTTTCCCCTTCCTACTTTTGTCCTTCATTCTTGCAACCGATGATAAAATGAATAATTTGTATTTTATTCATACGATTTCGAATACACTTATGAACTTGATCGTGAGTTATATCGATTGGATTTGTTCTCGTTTTGCTGTGTGTCCCTTGCTCTAGTTTTGTGCTCTTTAATCACTTGTTCTAGACTTGTGATCTCTGTGTCCCTTGCTCTAGTTTTGTGCTCTTTAATCGCTTGTTCTAGATTTGTGATCTCTGTGCCCCTTGTTCTAGTTTTGTGCTCTTTAATCACTTGTTCTAGACTTGTGATCTCTGTGCCCCTTGCTCTAGGTTTATGCTCTTTAATCACTTTTTCTAGACTTGTGATCTGTGTATTCCCTTGTGACACAAAGCAACTCTAGTTATTGGTTATGATTATTATTAATTAATCACCCAAAACTAATTACAAGAGATAAGAATCTTAATTTACGTTATTAATATTCTCCAGAGGACACCACACGTCTCTCTCGCTTGGCGGATATGTGTAAACGTTTTCTGTCTTCCTTACATTAAAGACACACAATATTTCCATAGGTGGAAAACTTCTTACCAATGGAGACGATAAATCCGTCATTTAATCTATATTTAGCAAGTCCCCATCCACTCACTTTCTTCTCCAATATTTAGTATTAATATCTGTAAGAAGGTCAATAAATTTAACAATGAATTTACTAAATCAACAATCAAATAAATTAATACATGAATATAATCAAAAGAGCATTGACATTTCCATCACTTCCCTACAATGTTCAATTAATGCTAGACAATCATTTAGTTTATCCTAGCATAGATATAAACAGTCAATTAATACATAAATACATAATCATGTTGATGAATATCATCACGGAAATGAGAGTAGACTTTGAGAGAAATAATTAAAGTCAATGCATATAACCTTTTCAAAGATGGTGGCTGTCATTGGTGCATGTCCCAAATCATGTAGTTTGCAACCAGTCATTGTCTTTCTTATTCAGGTGAATCCCCACATGCTCTAAAGGCACATTACACAAATGTTCCAGAACCTTCAATGAGTTCACCAAGCACATCCTAAAGCAGGGGTCACCAACCTTTTCGATACTGAGAGCTACTTCATGGGTACTGAGACATACGAAGAGCTACCAGTTTGATACACTCTTCTAGTTTGCCTTTATACATTATTCATAATGTAAAGACTTAGAAAAAGGCCTGCAGGCGACTTGGTGCCCACTGTCCTAGAGAATTGTCCTGATTTTCCCTGCGCTATCAAGCACATCAGGAGGAATGTTCTTGAATTTCTATTTGCGTTTACTCAACAGAACTTGAGGAAAATTCAAAATAATCTTCATCTATTCAACGAGACCAAACTCAAACCACAAATTTCCACCATTTGGCTCTTGAATGGAATTCACAGGAATCAACTTACAGCAACACATTTTATTGTTAAGATTTATGACAATGCTGGACACATATGCCAATGGAATCAAGTAGATTACAGTAGTCACCATAGCATGATATGACAAAAGAGAAAGGCTTGCTCTGCTCTGAAAAAGTCAAATTAAGGCAGCACTAAATTTCAGATATATTTCATCTTTAACTCCCTCTTACAAACATTCTCAGCTTACAAATCCTGCAACAATTTTGTTAGCCCAATACACACAGAGCATAAGAAACATCAATCAAAATTCACAAGTATAATGTACAACGTTATCCAATTAGTGAACATAGAAATAATGGTTCTATTACATAAAACATTCACCAATTCAAATTATAGATCAATAGCAAACAGGAATGATATATTCTAAGTCCATTCTTTCTTTATCCGTCAGTTAACTTACCATAAGCTAATGATTGCCTTTATGACCTGATTTGAGTTATCTTCAGATTCAAGTGATTAATAGAGTACTTCTTCAACAAAGAAATTTCCAGTCCATCTCCATTGGTTGAATTTGTTATGAACACGTGTGAGACTATTAGTCAGAAAAAACTACCCATCCAGTTGAAACTGATATGGGTTGCATCAGAAATTTATAACCTATTCTCCTACTGAGTTGTTTACTTCCAATTCTGACACTTAAAAAAATACCATCATACCGAGTACCCAAGGCTGGGTCACTTTGACAATTTAATAATTTATATAACAATTAAGTTTAGAAAAAGGGATAGGCAAATTTACTCGGCCACACTACTCATCCACAGCAAGTTCTAACACATTCTTGTTTACTCAAACACTTCACTGTATTAGTTCCCTCATGCATAACAACAATGTAGCAATTTCCAATAATTTCCTTGTACTAGAAATTCCATGAGTTAGTTGAGCATACTTTGCCAGAATATATCACTATAGTTCAGTGTAGCCTTATACTTACACACTGGGGTAGAGTCTTCTTGAATCTACCATGGTCGTAGAGGATCATAAATAAAAAAATTCGGGAAATTCTAGAGATTCCAGATATTCTGGTAAAAAAAACCTTCTTCTTTTCTGTAACATCTAATCAGGGCAACAATGCTAAGTTTTCCAGTTTATCATTCCTAAGTCCATTCTCTTTTACTCTCAAGTCTCAACGTACAGTTTCCTGCAAGTATTTATTAGCCATATACATATATATAGCATAATAAATACAACGTAACAATTTTGTGAACGTATTCACTAGAAAGAATGTCAAATGCTTAGCACACTATACAAGCATCATAGTTCACAATTTGTAGAAATAATAGTCTACTCACATAATACATCTCTACGTAAATTCAAGTATATCAATAGCCAAATGCATGAACTATTTCTAAATCCAATCTCTTTCAATCAATCAATCAGTAATTCGCCATTAAGCTAATGGCTTTGAATAATAAAAAAACAATCATCCACATAAGACCGGTTTAGATTGCATTAGCAAGTTCTAGCACATTCTCTACCAGAGTTATTTACTCCAACTCTGACACACAAATATTTCATCATAAGCAGTGCCCAAGGTCGGGTCAGGTTGACATTTAACAATCTATATAACAATTAAGATTAGTAATAAGGATAGGCAAATTTACTCCGCCATAGCCCTGTACTAGATTTGTGCTGTTGTATCTCTTGTAGATTTGTGATTTGTGTATCCCTTTTTCTAGGTTTGTGCTGTTGTATCTCTTGTTGTAGACTTGTGATTTGTGTATCCCTTGTTCTAGGTTTGTGCTGTTGTATCTCTTGTTGTAGACTTGTGATTTGTGTATCCCTTGTTCTAGGTTTGTGCTGTTGTATCTCTTGTTGTAGACTGTAATTTGTGTATCCCTTGTTCTAGGTTTGATATTCCTACAGCTTTCGAACTTTATTTCGATTTTGAACATTTTCATTTTTGATAAGAAGCCGCCACTTGTGTCTATGTAACTTGTGCGCAAGTTCCAGCAAAACCTGTTCCACTGAAGCACACTGAATTGACTGGTTGGTTGATCGACTGCCAGATGAACTGAGTGTTTGATACATCGTTGATATGCTGCTTGCTTGGATAATTACGTATATGGTTGGACTTATTATTCATGGATTGGTTGAGCCTTTCATTCATTTCATCGATTTACTGAATGCTCTTAACGAGAATTAATGAGGCATAGCACGTGTCTACTGTGTTTTAGACCTAGGGCGTGTCAACTAAGTGTGTTTTAGACCTAGGGCGTGTCTACTAAGTGTGTTTTAGACCTAGGGCGTGTCTACTAAGTGTGTTTTAGACCTAGGGCGTGTCTACTAAGTGTGTTTTAGACCTAGGGCGTGTCTACTGTGTTTTAGACATAAAAGTGATTTACCTATTACGTGTCTACTAGTTCATGTCTACTAAGAGTTATTTACCTAAAACGTGTCTACTAAGAGTGTTTTAGATCTAGTAAGCGTCTACTAAGAGTTAGTTACCTAGAATGTGTCTATTAAGCATGTTTTAGATCTAGTACCTACTAAGCGTACTTAGACCTAATGTGTCTACTAAGCATGTTTTAGACCTAGTATATATCTTCTAAATGTGTTTTATATCTAATACATGTTTAATAGGCGTTGAGGTTCTTTTTTAACAATGCAGTTTATTGGATGTTTTGCCTGTAGGTTATAGTTTTGGTATGCTAACGTAACAGTAAAAACAACTAGAGGAAGAAACATTTTTTAACAATGCAGTTTATTGGATGTTTTCTTGTAAGTCATAGTTTGGGTATACTAACGCAATAGTAAAAACAACTAGACGAAGGAACACTGTAAGTCATAGTTTGGGTATACTAACGCAATAGTAAAAACAACTAGACGAAGAAACATTTGTACTAATGGATTCGTGTTCGAGGATTTCTTTAAAACGAACTGCTTGAACTGAAAATGTCTCTTGAACTTTCATTTTTTTCGCACTGTGTATCCCTTGGTTGGATGTGTGAGATGTGAGTTGTAACGAGCTATACCCACATTGAAATATTTCAAACGTTGAAGCTGATGAAGTGATAAAATGCAAGTCTTGTGGCGTGCTAGGACTTGCCAGCACATTATTATAACAAAACACAAAAGTCTGCTTAAAGACATGCATTATGGAACTAACTTCTCTTTCTCTCCTCCCTCCCTCCCATCCATCCATCCACCTATAAATCTATCTATTTAATTATTTATCTGTCTATATATCTTTATATCTATCTACCAATTTACCTATTGATTTGCAGTCATCTATTTATCTCTCCATCCATACTTCTGTTTGCATGTCTGTTTACTTATTATCTCACTCTATGCACGTTTGCTTATCTATCAAACAATCTATCTCAAACAAAGGACGTACCGCTAATATTATTTTTCACTTCCTGTCTCTCACGCTCTCTCGCTCTCTCTCGCTCTCACGCCCATACTAAATTTTACATTCACGTTGGCTTGAAGGTGAGTTTAAGTGTTGGGTTAAAGGTGGCTTCTGAACTCACATCGGTTGTATTCTCAGAAAATTCTTGCAGGAATGAAAGAGCTCAGCAGTTTGTGGAAAATACTCTCGCACTATCCTCCCACCATTGTGAGAAGCATGAATTGTTAAATCCCAGCTGGTCCAACAAGGTGTAACTTATATAGGTGAAAAGGGAATGTTAGTGTACAAACGAAGCAAAAAAAATAAATATGTATGTCGATTACGTATGGTTTCTTATATAAACAAGGATTCGATTGCTCTGGAGTCAAATGGTGAGATTAAACTGTTGAGATTTCCGATATTTACAGAACGGAGGAACGGGTATATCAAAGCCCATCTTTTTGCTCCTTGCTGTCCAATGATCACATTTCACTTGCGTTCCAAGCGTTTTCACATTCTCTCTTTCCTTTTTCTTCTATTTTATTTTTTACCCTTCTTTATCATTCTTTCTTTTTTTCTTTTCTTTTCTAAATAAAAAATCACGATGTTTAGTTGTAACTTGTCAAGTCAGGCAAGTCTCAAACGAAGGAAATTAAGTTGTCGGCTGGGAATGCTATGTTTCGAAGAAAGTTAACTCGCGGACAAAGGTAAATTATCAGTCTTGGAAATTAGTGGAGAGACATTTAAACGCATAACTCACAGACCAGACTAAACACCTCGTTCCGGTAACTTTGGCGCTTGAGACAATTGAGAAACTTTCATGTATGGTGCTTGAGTGCACACATGTGTCCATGCGAGTGAACGAAGGCAAGAAGTATTCTTAGATCTCGGAAGTGTGTTAATGAGAGCGAGTAGACACGAAGTACTAAGGGACGTACAATACATGCATGGGGACTTCAATCAACTCGTTATAATAAATGGTATGTATGTGTGTGCGCTCGCACGGGATGGTCTGTGTGTGTGGGGGGGGGGCGGGGGTTGTGTGGGGGTGTGGGTGTGTGTGCGCGCGCGTATATAAAACACCCTACCCACAGATCTAAGCGGAGCGAACCTGCTTAAAAACCAACCTTATGTCAACCCACAGCATTAGTCAGACAAATCTATGGTCTGCCTAAGTATGGTGTTATTCATTCGAACAAATAAACCTCATTTAGCCATTTTCCCCACTTACCTTTATCTTTATTGTTGATACTTTTGACATAAGTCACTATATTTCCTATTGAAATAGCTTTATCTTAGAGTTTTCATTGAAATTTGAGTGTGGTTTTGAAGGTTGTATATATTCACTTAGGTCCACAAAATGCTGGATTGTCTGCCTAATGCTGGAAGTAGGGTTATATATATATATCAGAGGTATGCTTCGCGAATCATTAGCGTATTTCGTACATGATGGCGGTCACAGGCCAGAGTTAACGAGTATCTACAAATGAAATCCAAAGATATCGGGCCACGACCTTGTTAGTTATGATTATCATAGAGAACACAATGTTAGCAATATCGGGCCACGAACTTGTTAGTTATGGTTATCATAGAGAACACAATGTTAGCAATATCGGGCCACGAACTTGTTAGTTATGGTTATCATAGAGAACACAATGTTAGCAATATCGGGCCACGAACTTGTTAGTTAAGGTTATCATAGAGAACACAATGTTAGCAATATCGGGCCACGAACTTGTTAGTTATGGTTATCATAGAGAACACAATGTTAGCAATATCGGGCCACGAACTTGTTAGTTAAGGTTATCATAGAGAACACAATGTTAGCAAGGTAGACATGGACTTCCTAACTATAGCTGAGATCAGTTTATAAACATGGTGATATCACTTTGTAACTCAAGTTAATAGAAGTTTGTATGTCAATATGCATTCTGAGTGATATAAGTTTGCAGCCTGTTTTTGATGTCAGTTTGTAAAGCAAGTTGATAACTGTTTGTAATCTGAAAGTTGTTAACAATGTATTCTTTTTACAGGATATGCTGTTTGTGTTGAGAATGCATGTTTACAAGTACAAGCTTACATAGAGCTATTTGTAATTGACACACTTGTGCAAGTTTACACACCTGCAACAGTAGCGAAAAAAAAAAGAACACGGAAAAAATAAAAAGGAAAAGAATAGTTTGGAACAGGAGTCAGATCAGACAAATGACAAGAACGTTTAAAAAAATGGAACGTATCAGGTCAGATGCGAAGAATCGGGCTGGCTAGAGACTGACGTGACGTGACGTGACGTGGGGCGAAGAGAGGTGACGCTGATGGAAAACCCACACGCGCTTCAACCGCAAACACGCGCTAAGCGTTCTGTACGGCGCACGCCTTTTGCTGCACAGCGATCCTTTTACACTCGCTCACGTACTCAGAATTACTGAAGTAGATCTTCCAGTGTTCCTTTTACACTCGCTCACGTATTCCTAGTTAGTGAAGTAGATCTTCCAGTGTTTTTTAACACTTGCTCGTGTACTTCGAATTAATTAAATGTTCCAGTGTTCCTTTTACACTCGCTCACGTACTCCTAGTTAGTGAAGTAGATCTTCCAGTGTTCTTTAACACTTGCTCATGTACTCCGAATTAATTAAAGAAAATCTTCCAGTGTTCCTTTTACACTAGCTCACGTACTCCTAGTTAGTGAAGTAGATCTTCTAGTGTTCCTTTAACAATTGCTCACCTACTCTGAGTTGATCTTCCAGTGTTCCTCCAACAAATTTTTTATTTGTTTAATAGATTTTCAAGTTTTTCCTCAAGTTGAAATTTCAAATTTTGAAATGTTTGCTAGGCAGATTTTACAGGTTTTCTCAAATAGTTATTTTAGTATTTGTTTTACAGATTTTCCAGTTATCTTCAAGCAGATATTTCACTATAATTTAAGTAGAATGAGACTTTCAGTTTTTGTGAAAAAGATATTTCATTGTACGTAGGATTATTCTTCAGTTTGAGCCAAATACATAATATCAACAAATGCACATTAGGTCTTTTTGTAGAAGAAGATATTCAGTGTATGCAGAAATCAAACTTTAAAGAAGTCGATATCTCAGTGTATTAAGAAATCTGTCTTTCAAGCAGTCGATATTTCAGTGACTGTAGAAATCGAACTTTCAAGAAGTAGATATTTCAGTGTATTAAGAAATCTGTCTTTCAAGCAGTCGATATTTCAGTGAATGTAGAAATCGATCTTTCAACCAGTCGATATTTCAGTGAATGTAGAAATCGATCTTTCAAGCAGTCGATATTTCAGTGACTGAAGAAATCGAACTTTTTAAAGAGGTCGATATTTCAGTGACTGAAGAAATCGAACTTTAAAGAGGTCGATATTTCAGTGAATGTAGAAATCGATCTTTCCGTGTTTTAGTCAGAAAGACATTTTAGTGTGTGCATAATCCATCTTTCTTTTTAAGATATATATTTCAAAGGATATCGAAATGGATTTTCAGTTTTCGTTAATTTTTATAGAGTAGGCCATTTCTCGTTTTTAGAGATTATACATCAGTTTTCATCAAGCTAAGGAGTTTGTTTTTGTTCTGCTTGCTTAGTTTTCAATCAGTAACATTCTTCAGCTCTTTGCGTTTGGAGTATGTATTCCAGTTTTAACAAAACAAATGTGTTCTAACTTTAATAAAGCCTACAGGAATGTTGTATTAAGGAGTTGGTGAGGACCATTTTGTAAAATATATTGCAGTTAGTTTAGAATAGCTTCTCTAGTGGATCATGTATTTAACTTTTTATTTTAAAAAAGTCTGTACGTTTCTTATGGATTAGGTGTGCTGCTAGTTTCTTGTGTCTCAATGTAAGGGTGTTTCAGTTTTAGTGGATGTGTAATAGATCTGACTAGTTTCTTGTGTCTCAATGTAAGGGTGTTTCAGTTTTAGTGGATGTTTAGTAGAGCTGACTAGTTTCCTGCGGGTTAGATATTTTGCTTGAGGTTGAGTTGTTTTAGACGGTCCATTATCCTAGAGCAGGGTTGCCCGAGACAGGGCTTTGTGCGACCCCCGGAGGACTTTAGGATGTTACCATTATTACGAATATAAAGCCAATATTTCATTATTTGTGTTGTTGTTTTTTCTACTGAGCCATCCATCTGAGCCATAATCTGACTTGACGCCCTCCACGCACTATCAATTGGAAATTTGGCCCTCTGGCCTAAAAGGTTTGTGCACCCCAGTCCTAGAGTATGTACTTCAATTTCTTGTGGAATAAATCTTCGTTTGTGAGGTAGATGTTTCAGTGGTTTTGAATGGTTGATCTCTCATCGGTGTTGTTTTGTTGTTTATGCGCTGATATCTGCCTCAGGTCCGACAGTCAGTAAATAATAGTTTCCTCAAGATACTTTGGAACAGGTCGTACTGCATGTGTTCTTGTCATCTGCTCGTTCTTCCTCATTGATCACTACGATTACTAAATGTTCTGTCTTCCTAGTCTTGAGAAAAGTTTCATCTTGTGACCTTTAAATTTTAATAGTAATACATTTTAGTGTTACTGTATTTATGTATTAGGTCAGCATCATCAAGAACAGCTTTCTTGAAAGCATTAAGTTTTTCTTTTGTTTAGAGAGGACGTCTTTCCTTAGAAATGTTTTCTTCACACACACACACACACACACACACACACACACACACACACACACACACACACGCACACACACGCACGCACGCACGCACGCACGCACGCACACAGGCATGCACACACACATACACACACAGAGAGACACACACACACGCCGTGTTGCTGAATTTATTATATTTATTCTCCATGTAAAACCATTTATTTTGTCTAGTTATGCATTTCTACTTTTCAATTGGTAAAATATACACAAAATCGGGATAATTGGTGGTAACAATTCCCGGAATAGAAGACACACAGACATCTCGAGATAACCGGTATTCACACATCTCATGATAGATGAGTACTAAAATATCTCGGGATAATGGTATTGACAGAACTCGACATAGCTATTCGCACATATAGGGATATATATTGGCATATCTCGGATAACTTGATATTAACAAATCTCGGGATAGCTGATACTGACACACCTTGGGACAGCTGGCATTGATACATCTCGTGATAGTTAATGGTGACACATACCATCTCTGGATAGCCCATATTGACACAATAGGGATAGCTGATTTGACACATCTTGAGGTAGTTGGATATTGACACATCTTGGGGTAGGTAATATTGACAAACTCTGGGGTAGTCGGTATTAACACTCGTAATAATAAGTACTGGCACATCTCTTGTCAGTTGTTATAGATTTATTGATAATGGTACATTTCGTGAAGCTGGTATTAACACTCCTGGTAATAGGTATTGACACATCTCTGGTCAGTTATTAAAGACTTATTGATATTGGTACATTTCAGGAAGCTGGTATTAACACGTGTGATGATAGATACTGACACATCTCTGGTCAGTAGACTTATTGATACTGACACATCTCTGGTCAGTCGACTTACAGATACTGACACATCAAATGGATATTGTCGCTACTCAAGACAGTAGCTATATATATTTATCGGGAAGATGTTTGAGTTATTCTTAAAAATAGATTTGTTTTGATATATCAGAGTACCAGGATATTCAGGTTTTAGAAGAGCAGGATACGGATATCTCGGGACAGCAGGATATTTACATTTCTGGACAGCATGTATTGATATTTCTGGACAGTAGGATATTGATATCTCGGGACAACATGATATTGACATCTCGGGACAGCAAGATATTGTCATCTCAGGATAGCAGGATATTGACATTCCTGGACAGCAGGATAATGACATCTCGGGACAGCAGGATATTGCCGTCTCAGGGCAGCAGGATACTGACATGCGTCTGGACACTTCATATCAACTGCTCAACTAGTACCCTACGATTTGGTTCATTCACGAAAAAAAACCACATAAAAACTCCTATTGCAAAAAAAATTTTTTTTCGTTTACACCTGCCAGCAAATGAACGACACCGGATGGTGCGAAAAGATCGGGGTGTTATTTTTACGAAAATCGACCTGACTTCAAACTCTACATTTTATTACAAAACGTCTACCTGATAATGACGACTGTTTCTCTTTACCACTAATGACGCGTGCAAATGTTGTGGAAATTGGGGTTTCTAGTCCGGAAACATTTGTTGCGAGAAACTGACTCCTGAGACCCAGTAATATGCAAGTCTAGTTCACCCAAGTCCAAAATAAACCGAGAGAGCCTCATGCTGGATTGGAACGCCGATTGTAAGGTTGTCGGGTATTTTACGCCGCTCCAATGTTCGCGCAATTAACATTTTCTTGTTGCATATGTGTTGTTTGGAATGTGTTTCATTTGAAGAAAGGAGAACATGTCTTGGGTCAAGGGTGCTGTGAATTGTAATGTTCAATGTCAGTTTGCTATATGATTCCTTGCTTCTGAACCGAGAACATATTTTAACGCCGTTCTTTCACTTCAAACTGCTATCAAAGGCACTCTCAAATACTTTGTAACCGAGACTTTCAGACAACATTTTCAGACGGATCTATCAAATATTTTGTAACGAGACTTTCAGACAACATTTTCATGACGGATCTATCAAATATTTTGTAACCGAGACTTTCAGACAACATTTTCATGATGGATCTATCAAATATTTGGTTACTGAGGATTTCAGACAACATTTTCATGAGGGAGCTATCTATTCTTTGTAGCATTAAAAACAGTACACATTTTCATCAGTACAACTGTCAAATACTTTGTAATTCTACTTCTAGTCACATTTTTAAAAAAGTAATTTGTATATATTTAAAAGGGTATCTTGTATTTTCAAAATCAAAGCACATAATACATACTAATTATGATACAATACCGGTACCCACTTGACATCGATCATGATGAGTATGGAATGGTAATAATTAAAATTAGCAAAATATCAGTACAAGGACACTAGAACTGGAGAAAATGCTCGTGTAAATGAAACTGGTTTATTCTGAACATGAATGAATTTTGGCAACACCAATTTACAGTTAGCTCTCACCGTAACGACTGTTTCATAAATAATGCTAATTAAAACCGATTCGGTAGCGTTAACTCTTATAGCTGTCAATTCTCAGTTAAACAATAACTACAATGAAACAAATAGGCTAGATCGATTAGGTTTTTGAAATTAAAACAAATATTGCAATTACAATGTACATATCATTTGAACAATTTTTCCAAATCCTTCATAAACAAAGAATTCTTAAGTAGACCGAGTAACATTTTCTACAAAGTAGAAACGCTTTACACGTTTACATTTCATTGATAAATAAAATTATTATCTGAAGTGATAGGCTTGAGGATATTTTCCCTTCTTGTTTGTCTTTTAAATTTAATTACATGTATAATTCATAAAATTTAGAATAAATATATCGAAAACGGTCGATGCCAAACACGCAGTTAACATAAACGCTACAATGCATAGGTCTTTTCAATATGGAGGACTTTTGGCGACAGCGAATTTGCCCTTGTGTCCTCTCCATATATAGAGCTGAGTTTATCCAATGCTTGTAATTAGTTATGAATGATTAATTAATTAATATTAATCACAATCATTAACTAAGTGGCATTAGCATCACACATTTCATAGCTGATAGATAACGGCATAAAATTATATTCCACTACTGCAGGATTCTGTCACACGCCGTAACCCCAGATTTATAATATACTCTGTGCTTTTAACACCAGAAAATAAAAACATTTTTGTGAAGTAGATTTTCTCTATAAATCGACTTTAACAATCAAATAGTAAATACTTTGAAGCTTGTAAATTTAGCAAAAGTGGTGGTTGTCTTCATCACTTAACTATTTGGTATTTGATATGTGGCTTTGTTTTCATCACTAAACTATCATGTATTTGATATGTGGCTTTGTTTTCATCACTAAACTATCATGTATTTGATATGTGGCTTTGTTTTCATCACTAAACTATCCTGTATTTGATATGTGGCTTTGTTTTCATCACTAAACTATCATGTATTTGATATGTGGCTTTGTTTTCATCACTAAACTATCCTGTATTTGATATGTGGCTTTGTTTTCATCACTAAACTATCCTGTATTTGATATGTGGCTTTGTTTTCATCACTAAACTATCCTGTATTTGATATGTGGCTTTGTTTTCATCACTAAACTATCCTGTATTTGATATGTGGCTTTGTTTTCATCACTAAACTATCCTGTATTTGATATGTGGCTTTGTTTTCATCACTAAACTATCATGTATTTGATATGTGGCTATGTTTTCACTAGTAAACTATCTAGCACTTTGTATGTGGTTTTGTTTTCATCACTAAATTAATGGTATTTGATATGCGGCTGTTTTCACAACTAACCTATTTAGCAATTTGTAAGCGGCTATATTTTGATCACTAAACTATCTAGCACTTTGTGAATAGCTATGTTTTCATCATTAAACTATCTAGCACTTTAGGTATTGCTTTGTTTTCACCACTAAACTATCCAATACTTTGTATATGGTGGTTTTCATTACTACACTATCCAGCACTTGATATGTGGTTTTTTTTTTTCATTATGAGTATTGAGTCTTTAAGTTAGCATGGATAAATACTTACAATTATGATTGCGCTTAAGTCATGGTGGAGATATACTCACAATTATAATTTCGTCTTCAAGTCATGGTGGAGATATATATTTACAATTATCATTGCGTCTTTAAATCAGCATGGATAAATACTTGCAATTATCACTGCGTTTTTCCATTCAACCTGGAATCGTATTTACAATTATCACTGCGTCTTTTCATTCAACCTGGATACGTATTTACAATTATCATTGCGTCTTTAAGTCAGCCTGGATACGTATTTACAATTGTCACTGCGTCTTTTCATTCAACCTGGATACGTATTTACAATTATAATTATTACAATTATTATATATAATGCGTCTTTAAGTCAGCCTAGATACGTATTTACAATTGTCACTGCGTCTTTCATTCAACCTGGATACGTATTTACAATTATCATTGCGTCTTTAAGTCAGCCTGGATACATTTGTACAATAATTATCACTGTGTCCGAGTAAATTTGCCTATCACTATTTCTAAATTTAATTCTTATATAAATTTTTAAACAGTCGAAGTAATCCGAACTTAGCACTCCTTATGATGGTAGTTTTGTGTCAGATTTAGAGTAAACAACTCGAGTTAAGAATATGCTAGACATTGCTGATGCAAGGAAAACCATTTTCAACTGAATGAGTAGTTTTTAGTATCCAATGGTTAAGACTTACGGGAACAAGACCAATCGAGGGTGAGAAAAATGTTTACCTGCTGTAAAGAATTCTATTGTCTAATCACTTGAATTTGGTGTGGAAAGAAGTCCGTTCATGAAAGGCAGCCATTAGCTTAATGGTGAGTTAACTGACTGATTGAGAGAGAAAGGACTTATTTTGCTATTGATATATAACAATTGTGATTTATGTAGACATTTATTATGTGAGTAGACTATTATTTCTACAAATTCTTGAAATAAGATGTTCGTATATAGAATGCTAAACATTTCACAGTGTTTCTAGTGAATGCACTCATTTTAGATGCTGTATTTATTATGCTCTATGTATATATTGGGCTAATAAATACTCTTGCAAGAAAGTTTAAGTTGACACTTGAATGTAAGTGAAAATGGAGTTAAAAATAAATAAACTGGAAACTTAGCATTTGTTCCCTGACCTTATTTTACAAGGAATAAGCAGCCTTTCATTGTTTTACCTGAATCTCCTGGTTTACTGATTATAAACTGCTATAACTGTAGTAGACTCGAGAAGTATCTACTCCAATGTGTAAGTGTAAGGAATACACTGCACTCCGTTGATGTATGATGGCAAAGTATGCTAACTACATGAGCAATTTCTGGTACAAGTAAGTTACTGGAAATTGCTACAATTGTTGTTCTACTTGAGGGACCGATTATGGCAGAAGTACCAGAAGGCCTTGAAAGAATATCGGATAGTCAGTGTTCTACAACCTGAGAAGGGAATCACGTGGAATTGACAGTAATAACTGAACAATATACTTGTGGCTTTGTTATTATTGAAACAGTGCCTAAATCAAGTTATGTACAAACTATTATCTCTAATAACTCCATTTCTGTTGTCTGATAAGTACTATCCTGAGATTTAATTGACAATAAATTATTGAATTGTGTGTTAGGATATAAGATATAGAGATAAGATATATAGAGATAATAAAATTATTTGCATGTAGTTACATGGAAATATTGATGTCAAGTAATCTTTTCATTGTATTTGTTATATGTATATTTGATTGTTGAATTAATAATTTATTGTTCTTTTTTTTTGGTCTTTTTTCTTGGCCTTTATGTTCGAGAAGAAAGTGGGTGGATGGGGACTCACTAAATATAGATATTTGTCCTCTCCTTTAAGAAGGCATTTTCCATTTACAGAAATATAGTGTGACTGTCTTTAATGTGGAATAAAGAAAATGTTTACAGTACCCGCATATACGCCAAATGACTGAGACGAATGATAGCTGCTGGTGAATTATTAAAAACATAAATTAATATTTTCATCACTTGCAATTAGTTATGCATGATTAATTAATTAATAATAATAACTAAATGGCGTTGACGTCACACACTGCGTCTTTAAGTGTCAACTTGCACAAAGAGTTACAGTTACCACTGCGTCTTCAAATCAGCCTGGATAAATATTTACAATTATCACTGCTTCGTTAATTCAGCGTGAATAAATATTTACAGTTATCACTGCGTTTTCAAGTCTGCCTCGATAAATATTTAGAATCATCACTTTGGCATTGTTAGTGTGGAAACATATTTACAATTATCGTTCAGTCTTTAAGTCAGAGTGGATAATTTATAATTATCATTGCCTTTTTAAATCAGCCTTAAATATTTACAATTTTCACTATGTCATTAAGTCAGCGTTGATAAATATTTACAATTATCACTGTGTCATTAATTCAGCGTGGATAAATATTTCCAATTATCACTGCGTCTTCAAGGCAACCTGGATAAATATTTACAATTATCACTTCGGCATTAAGTCAGCGTTGAAAAATAATGACATCATTCCGGTTTCAAGTCAGCATGGAAGAAAAATGTACAATTATCACTGCGTCTTTAATTCAGCCTGGATATATATTTACAATTACTATTACTATCTTTAAGTCAACGCGGATAAATATTTACAATTACTATTACTATCTTTAAGTCAACGCGGATAAATATTTACAATTATCACTGCGTCTTTAAGAGAGCGTGGATATATATTTACAATTATCAATTATCACTGCGTCTCTAAGTCAACGTGGATTAATATTTACAAAATTTTGATTGCGCTTAAGTCAGCGCGGAACATAATTACAAATATCTCTGCTTCTTTAAGTCAGCGTGGATATATATTTACAATTTTCACTATATCATAAAGTAAGCCTGAATAAATATTTTCAATTATCATTGCGCCCTCAAATCATCGTGGATAAATATTTACAATTATCAGTGCGTCTTTACTTCAGCCTGGATAAATATTTACAAGAATCACTGCGCCCGTAAGTCAATGAGGATATATATTTACAATTTTCATTGCGTCTTAAGTCAGCGTGGATATATATATATATATATATAATTATCATTGCGTCTTTAAATCAGAGCTGATATATATTTACAATTATCATTGCGTATTTAAGTTAGCATGGATATATATATATATATTTACAATTATCATTGCGTCTTTAAATCAGGGGGAACAATACTTACAATTATGATTGCGCGTAAATTGTCAGCGTGGATATAAATTTACAATTATTAAGAAATTACTTTTACTTGTTCTTTCTACACTAATGTTTGTTGATTAAAACACTGTAACATGGGGATTGTGTATAACAAGAACCTATTATTGTAGATTGCATTATAAAGAAAAGAAGTATTGTTGTAGACTGCATTATACAGAAAAGAAGTGTTGTTGTAGACTGCATTATACAGAAAAGAAGTGTTGTTGTAGACTGCATTATAAAGAAAAGAAGTATTTTGTAGATTGCATTATACAGAAAAGAAGTGTTGTTGTAGACTGCATTATAAAGAAAAGAAGTATTGTTGTAGACTGCATTATAAAGAAAAGAAGTATTGTTGTAGACTGCATTATAAAGAAAAGAAGTGTTGTTGTAGACTGCATTATAAAGAAAAGAAGTGTTGTTGTAAACTGCATTATACAGAAACAAAAAGTGTTGTTGTAGACTGCATTATAAAGAAAAGAAGTGTTGTTGTAGACTGCATTATATAGAAACAAAAGTGTTGTTGTAGACTACATTATATAGAAACAAAAAGTGTTGTTGTAGACTACATTATATAGAAACAAAAAGTGTTGTTGTAGACTGCATTATATAGAAAAGAAATGTTGTTGTAGACTGCATTATACAGAAAAGAAGTTTTGTTGTAAACTGCATTATACAGAAACAAAAAGTGTTGTTGTAGACTGCATTATATAGAAACAAAAAGTGTTGTTGTAGACTGCATTATACAGAAAAGAAGTGTTGTTGTAAACTGCATTATACAGAAAGAAGTGTTGTTGTAGACTGCATTATACAGAAAGAAGTGTTGTTGCATTATACAGAAACAAAAAGTGCATATTTACGCCGAATATTTTTTTGTTGCTGGGTGAAATACACAGCAACAAACAATGAATGTGTATTGAGACGTAATATTTTTTTTGTGGTTGACAGACACAAGCCCAGAAGAATGTATTTTATTATTAACGCGTAACAGTAACATACAGAGGCTTGTAGTTACAATTAAGTGTAGAATTCAAATGACAGAAGTAAAATGCGAGTGTATTAGTTACTCTTTATAAGCAGTTGTAGAATATAAGTGACAGCAGCAACACGCGGAAGTGGTGTAGGAACACTTCATAAATAGCTGTAGAATGTAACTGACAGCAGTATCACGCGGAAGTGGTGTAGTTACACGTTATAAGTAGTTGCAGAATGTAACTGAGAGCAGTAACTTCCGGAAGTGGTTAATCATACTTTATAAAGTATCTGTAGAATATAAATGACAGCATTAACATGAGGAAGTGGTGTAATTACACATTATATTTTAATTGCAGTACGTAAGTGACAGCAATAACATGAGGAAGTGGTGTAATTACACATTATATTTTAATTGCAGTACGTAAGTGACAGCAATAACATGAGGAAGTGGTGTAATTACACATATTTTAATTGCAGTACGTAAGCGACAGCAATAACATGAGGAAGTGGTGTAGTTACCCATTATATTTTAATTGCAGTACGTGACAGCAAAAACATGAGGAAGTGGTGTAGTTACACTTTATACGTAGCTGTAGACTATAACTGACAGCAGCTTGTGGAAGTGTGACGCAGACGTAACAGCTTGCATTTGCATGCACTTCTCGCTCTACATGTGGTCGCTCTACACACCCCGAGTTTCCGGTTTGTGAAAAATGGTTTTGAACGCCAGAAGACAAACAAACTATCTGTCAAGTCCCTGTCTTTATGAACAGTGTGAAAGGAAAGTGATCTCTATTCCAGAGTCCTTTTATAAATAGGAGTTAAGAGGTCGCTTTACATCTAGCGCCGTCACACACTAATTTCACTCTAACAGTAGTTGTGTATATTTCTTTAGGTTGCTTATTGCTGTTGATGAATTATGTTGTCTCAAAATAGTATTTGTTTTGTTTTAGTTTCAATCTGTGTTATGTTATCTCAAAATATTATTTGTTTTGTTTTAGTTTCAATCTGTTCAAGAATAATAAATTGTGGCTTTGAGATTCTTTACGAGAACTTCAGATTAAACAAGCCTCACCTGAAATTCGTTTTTTTCATTTCATTCTTTATTTTCCACTACCATATATAAATGTTTGTTTATATTTTTTCTTTCCCCTTTGTTCTTTCCTTTATTCATTCTTTCTGGGTTCTAGTTTCTTTATTTTCTTCTATTTTTGTTCTTTCGTTCTTCCTACTTTCATTTGTCTTTCTTCAATCGTTCTTTGTGCTTCTTTTCTTCCTTTATTTTAATTTCTTTATTCTTTGGGTTTTTCTTTAATCACTTTTTCTTTCGCGCTTTTTTTTTCTTTTTCATTTCTCTTTCATTGTCCTTGATATTTTGTTCCTTTCTTTCTTATTTCATTTATTCATTTTTCTCGCTCTTTCTTCTTTCTTTCGTTCGAACCTTCGTTTTCTTAAAAATATTCTTCTCTCTTTGCTTATTTCTTTCATTTATTAATTTACTCTTTCTTTCATGCTTTTTAACAGTTCTTTTTATTGCATTTGATCTCATCAGATGTTATGAATTCAAGTAGGTGTTTTCTCTTTATGTCTGTTTCTTGTATTTATATTTAATCTCATAATTCCACTTTATGGCTGTTTCTTGTATTTATATTTAATCTCATAATTCCACTTTATGTCTGTTTCTTGTATTTATATTTAATCTCATAATTCCACTTTATGTCTGTTTCTTGTATTTATATTTAATCTCATAATTCCACTTTATGTCTGTTTCTTGTATTTATATTTAATCTCATAATTCCACTTGTTCCCTTTCTTTTAGACGTGTCGCAAATTAAATTACCATCAGTAAATAATCTTTAACAGTGAGGAAGTTTAGTAAACATGAGCGAAAATTTCCAGCTCTCATTCAAATCGCTGTAGTAAGTAATTATTTTAACGCAGGATCTGAGCAACTATTTTTTATATTCTTACAGTTGATGTAGTAGTCCCAGCTGGTATACTGTTAGCTCTGTTCTGGCAGACATTGTTCTCCAGAACTTATCAAACACTACTAATTATGAAATCATTTCAGTAATGCAATGCATACATGGTTCTCTGTTTTTGTCCATAGTTATCAGACACTCCTAATTATGAAATCATTTCAGTCATGCAATACATACATAGCTCTCTGTTTTTGTCCATCGTATGAAATCACTAATTAATGCAAATGAAACCATTAATTTTTAGTTCTATAAAATGGCTCCTTTTTGGTATTATCCCCAATTAAAACAAAACCACAATAATATTTGTTTCTATACTCTACAGGGATAGTTCTGTTTTTGGTGTTAGACCCTATTAAAATAAAACTACAATATAATAAGCTCTGAAGAAATAGCTCTAATTTTTGTTGTTAGCCACTGTTCTGGAATTATAATAATTATTAATTTGACAACGTTGCAGTGAGTGTTTTCTGGGTTGGTATTTTACTGTCTTAACTTCAAACAAATGTTTGTTGACAACTGAACAGCTTTCGTAGCTGTGTACAACTATTTTAATGTTTTGTTGACTTATGAACAGCTTGTTGGTAAACTGTGTAAATTGTAATGTTTGTTGACTTCTGAATAGCTTTCTCTTGTGTTTCACTCAGTGACCTTTTCACATACTTATTATTCACCTCTATTTGTAAATTGTGTGCGCATGAATATTAATGCCCTTTAGCTTGCATGCAATCTTCATGTTCACTTCATTTCATGCCGGCAGGAGCGCTCGGTGCACACCAGTTTTTATGTCCCTTTGTTGGTCGGGAGTGAGGGTGGGGGGTAGGTGATGGAAGTTAACGGTTTTGTATGTAGATCTTTTCTGCTAACATTAAAGTTGTGTTGTTAAACACACCATGAACGAGACTGAAGGTTGGCGGTCATTTCGAGATGGTCACATTTCAGACGCTGCCCTGAATGAGTGCTGTTCATTAGTGTCCTTGTTTTTTAATCGCTGTTTCGCCTACTCTCTCAGATTGCTTGTGAGTAACGGCCAGCTTTGTGTTGTTTTTTTTAAAAGATGCACTCTTTTATATTTTTATTTTACGAATGTCTAATTGTGAATAATGAGATGGGGAGGAGGGATGGAATGTGTGTGGTGGTTTGGGGAGAGATGGAGAGTGAGAAAGGAGCCCACTGTAATTAAAAAGAATTTAAGACTTCAGACTTCGAGTTTTAAGCTTGTCTGAAGCATAATGAATTTAATAATAATGGATTTTAATGGATTTCTGTGAAATAAACTCCATTCTAGACTCCGTGACATTCTGCATGGAAATCCTTTGACAAATACTTATAAACTGTGACTTAAGACATTAGGTTCGATATACTAAGACTTAAGCATTCTCTTTGCTATGTTCACACATTAGGCACACAATACAATTTCTTTTATCCAACTAAGTGTAACAGGCACTGACTTTGTCATTTGGACTGAATTGTTATTCATGCAGTAATAAACCTCTTATGCCAGAAGAAGCATTCTGGACATTTAAGAAGTAATAGGCCTTCATTATATACTAGTTTGACACTACTAATACTCCAGCAGTAATTAGTCTCTTGTGTAAATTAGATATTATTAACATACTAGCGGTACTTGACCTTCTGTGTCAGGTATACATTATAGACTTTTTAGGCAATAACTTCCTTAATTTCTAATAAGCCAATAACACTAAGAACATTAGTAATAAACCTTTATGACAGACATTATTAACATTATGTTTGTAATTGATAACTTTGGCAATATGCATTTCAGGCATTTAAAACAATCTGACTTTAAAGTTTGAATTCCAAAGTCATTTGAAAATGTTTTCTCTCAGATTTAAGATTTGCTTCTTGTCACATAGATAACATGATGCACAATACAGAAAAGTAAAATTAAATAGTCATCTTTACTAAACTAAGTTTAAACGTTATGAAATACCATATTCAAATACACTGTACAAGGATTAGATATATATATATATATATACTTTTTTGTAACGTACCTACTTGTGACTGCTTGGAAAATTATATTCTGGTGATTATTCGTGTGATGCGCCTAATAGTGATTGTAATGTGACGTATCTTGTAGTAACTGAATGAATGGAGCACGTACTGGAGTCTTTATATGTAAGCATCTTTTTGGTGACTGCATTGTGACGTATCTTGTAGTAACTGTATGAATGGAGTACGTACTGGAGTCTTTATATATAAGCATCTTTTTGGTGACTGCATTGTGACGTACTTACTCGATATATACGCACATTTTGCTGACTATATTGTGATACAGTTAGAGGAGATTTCTTTTGGTGACTGTAAATCCGAAGTATCTAATTGTGAACACTTGAGATCTACCTGCCTCTTGCAGTCATTTGACACTGCCAAATGCATTGTCCCCCATCTTTGAATACTGTATTCTACACCTCAGCAACAGTAGGCTCTGAGAGTATCTGTTAAAGAAGATTTGAAATTGTGATCTTGGTGAAATAGTTGATCACAAATTTCAGCCTGTCATCAAAAGGACATCAATCTGTCATCGAAAGGACAGCAGCAAGTAATGCGAAAAGCAGCGTTTTAAGTCTGGATGAGAACTCGTTTCATCTGACGGTGTTTAAGTCTGGATGTGAATACGTCACACCTGACAGCGTTTTAAGTCTGGATGTGAACTCGTCACACCTCACAGCGTTTTAAGTCTGATGTGAACTCGTCACAACTTTCTACGTTTTAAAGCTGAATATGAACTTGTCACACCTTACAGAGTTTTAAGTCTGAATGTGAACTTGTCACACCTTACAGCGTTTTAAGTCTGAGTATGAACTTGTCACACTTTACAGCTTTTTAAGTCTGAATGTGAACTTGTCACACCTTACAGCGTTTTCAGTATGAATATGAACTTGTCACACTTCACAGCGTTTTAAGTCAGAATGTGAACTAATTACACTTTATAGTGTTTAAGTATGAATATGAACTCGTCACACCTTATAGTGTTTTATGAATGTGATCTCGTCACACCTTATAGTGTTTTAAGTATGAATGTGATCTCGTCACACCTTATAGTGTTTTATGAATGTGATCTCGTCACACCTTATAGTGTTTTATGAATGTGATCTCGTCACACCTTATAGTGTTTTATGAATGTGATCTCGTCGCAGTTTCCGTTTAGATAGAGGCATTGGAAGCATGGTAGAGCAAATACATTTCTTTAATGCCCTTTTCTCAACCTATACGAGGCGGTCTACCTAGTCATCAACCTTTCCTGCATAGCATGAATTAAAGAGTCACCGTAACCACCTGTCTGATGGAGAAGATCCATATCAGTTTTAACAGCGTTGGTACCGTACTTTAAGAGAGCTGGAAAACAGAGAAGTGCAATGAAAGCTTCCATTGTGCATTAAGTCACGATAACCGCGGATCCCGAAACATGTACGAGTTTTCGTTCCTTTTCTTCTTTTCAAAGTCATGCAGGGAGCGGTGACGTTCACGCTAGTCCCGTGAATGCGGCGCATGCCGACAAGAGCGCTTATCGATAAAGGGAACAATTCATCTCTACTTTTATGAACGAAGTCGCTGGCGCGGCAGCAATTTATATCAACCCAATGTCAGAAGCAGAGATCAAACTGTTGGGCCGCTCCAGTTTGAAATGGGCGCGTTGTGTCGATGCTATGCGGTATGCAGTGGGCTGAGAATGAGGTCCCAGTGGCATTGTCCAGTTCCTAGGAAGTTCTGCTCTTCACAGAAATTACAGTGCATATAGCAGTTTAAATTTTAATCATTGTATTTGTTGGTTATTTCTTTTTTTCATTTTAGATTTGTTTGGGGGGGGGCGGTTGTCGTAGAGAATGTATAATCTAGTAGATGACCTTTCTCAGTCAGAAGTGTTATTCTTTTAGGAATGTTTTCGCTTGTTCATTTCTTGATATTTGGAAGTTGTGAAAAACGAGCGCTTTGGGCTGTATATGCTCCTTTATTGGAAACAATTTCAGTTTTGCATGTGATGAGTAATATAGTGGTGATATACGTTCCTTTACTGAATACAATTTTAATTTTGCACTAGACATGTAAAATATCTGTTGGTGTAAAATACGGGGTTCAAGCTCTTTTACTTCACAAGCTTTTCTGTTCATTCGGTAGGTAGTCACTACCATGGTCTTCCAAGTCTGAGAATCTAAAGCACATTCTATGTCACTACCATTCTTCTGTTTGTCTGAGTATCAAACACGTATTTTAAGTCACTACCATTCTTCTGTTTGTCTGAGTATCAAACACGTATTCTATGTCACTACCATTCTTCTGTTTGTCTGAGTATCAAACACGTATTTTATGTCACTACCATTCTTCTGTTTGTCTGAGTATCAAACACGTATTTTATGTCACTACCATTCTTCTGTTTGTCTCAGTATCAAACACGTATTTTAAGTCACTACCATTCTTCTGTTTTTCTGAGTATCAAACACGTATTTTATGTCACTACCATTCTTCTGTTTGTCTGAGTATCAAACACGTATTTTAAGTCACTACCATTCTTCTGTTTGTCTGAGTATCAAATACGAATACTGTATCAGTATCAGTGTCTTCTAAGTCTGAGTATCAAACAAGTATTCTATATCACTATTTATGTCTTCTGTGTGTGAGTACCCAAGATGTGTTCTAAATTATAATCAGTACCAGTGTATTAATTAAATATCTGCATACCCAAGACTTTGGTGAAAGTATTTTTTCGATTCATTATTTTTGTTTGTATGATATACTTGTAAAGCATCATAGAAAAGGAAAGATAAGACATCATAATTTATATTATGTTTCACTGTCAGAGCTACCACCCATCTAAGTGAATAAACGTCATTACACTGGTAAACAGTCTGCACAAGCAACACACATTCTAATATTATAGCCGATTTGGGATGGTCTTGGTTACAGTCGTAGGAACTAATGTGTAGTTTCATTTTAAGTAGTTTTGATAGCGATCATAGAATCTTATGTTTGATTTTCTCTGGTAGTTTTGAGAGGTCGTAGAGTTCTTTGTGTAATTTTGATAGCAGTCTTAGAATTCTATGTGTAGTTTTCATAGGGGTCATATAGTACTTTGGGTAGTTTTTTATAGCAGTCATAGAGTACTTTGGGTAGTTTCTGATAACGGTCATTCAGTACTATGGGTAGTTTTGATAAAATTTTATGCTTAAGTTGATCTTAGGTGAGTAAATGTGATCAAGATTAATCAGATGGACTTAGGCCTGGATGTTTTTGTGGCCAAATTGCAAACAGAAAATATTTTCTCAGAAAACTGTGAGGAAATACCTTTGAAAATCCAATTATGCACAGAACATTTTTATGCTTGCGAATTGTATTGTATCTGAAGACGCCAATAACTTAAGGCATACTTACTTGGGTAGATTATACACGAGTAACTTCAGCTAGACTCTTTAGGCTTCCTAGCAGATAGGCAATATTTCTCGTTCTACACTCGCAGTTGCCCAACTAGTTCATGGCCATTCTAGACAACGGTTCATGAGTTCATATTGCCAAGAGTTTTCAAGTTTATTTTAGCCAGAAAAATTCCTTTAGTTCGTGATTACAGAGGTTGGAAGTTTTAGCCATCGCAGAACACGCACAGTTGTTAAAGGTTTTCTACCTAGACTATTTCAAACTCCACTGTATGTGTTCAAGATATATTTCATATTTTACACAACCCTTCCAGTGCCTCAAACTATTTCCTGCTGTGTGTAGTTCTCCTTTTACCATCCCAAGAAATTACTGTAACACTTCCTTCACTTCTACAACTCCTTCATGGAGGACTGCATTACTCAGTACAGGCTTTCTCTAGAATGCACTTCTCCTCATCCCAGTGTTTTTCTTCAACTCATTAATTTTCAGGAACATCCACTTCGTAATACAATGATTTTCTGGAACATCCCCTTCCTCACGCCCAGTCTTTGTGAGCTCTCCATTGAGAGCCTCATCACCCAGTCTTTCTGAGCTCTCCATTTAGAGCCTCATCACCCAGTCTTTGTGAGCTCTCCATTTAGAGCCTCATCACCCAGTCTTTGTGAGCTCTCCATTGAGAGCCTCATCACCCAGTCTTTCTGAGCTCTCCATTTAGAGCCTCATCACCCAGTCTTTCTGAGCTCTCCATTTAGAGCCTCATCATCCAGTCTTTGTGAGCTCTCCATTGAGAGCCTCATCACCCAGTCTTTCTGAGCTCTCCATTGAGAGCCTCATCACCCAGTCTTTGTGAACTCTCCATTGAGAGCCTCATCACCCAGTCTTTGTGAACTCACCATTTAGAGCCTCATCACCCAGTCTTTTTGAGCTCTCAATTTAGAGCCTCATCACCCAGTCTTTATGACTCTCCATTGAGAGCCTCATCAGTTTGCTCTAGAGTATGCTGTCAAAGACGTCTACATTTTCTTGTCAACAAATAACTTGACTGTCCCGAATTGTTTTGTGGACTCCTAGCCTGCTGATATTGGATATGATGTATAGTATATGTCGAGCAACTTGAGCTATTCATCAACAGTATACTATATGTCGAGCAACTTGAGCTATTCATCAACAGCATACTATATGTCGAGCAACCTGTTGATAGCAACATGCTTTATTGTTTCGAATTTAACTTTTGAAATAAACATTAATAACTAACGGATTTTCGACAGCTTTCTTATTATGTGTATGGCAATCCTCTAAGTGATAAGGTTTTTTGCGTACAGGAAAATGGGTTTTGTCATTTACCTTTTAAATTTTATGATTGATATGATTTTTGTTCTTTTATTGTTTAGTTTCTTGTATTATTTTTGCTCTGTTTTTTATTCATTGTTTGTTCTTCGGATTGTTTTAGGTACTGGCAGACTTTGTATTTTGCTGTCATTAAAATGTTACGCACCGTATCGTTGCTAAAAGTAATCCGTGTGAACAGTGCCTTAGTTTACTTTTGTATTGATGGGAAATGACACATGTTGAGACCACAGAAAATGACACATGTTGAGACCAGAGATAATGACACATGTTGAGAACCAAAGATAACTCCGGCAGTAAATGCCAACTCCTCAAAAGAGTGTTGATGCTTGTTTCCTTTTGCTGGCCCCTTTTCTGATCCCATTTCTGGTCCTTATCCTTTCTTGAAAATAGTTTTACACGCCATGCAGAGGTTTCAGACTTGCGATGGCAAAAGGCCCCCACCCCTTTTGTTTCTTGTAAAGTTATAGACACTTGTAAAAATAATAAATAGAAAGAATAAGCAGTCGTCACCGTTGTGTGTGCCAAAAACATGGAGGAATGCAAGTTACAACTCGTGTGAACTTGTGTCCCCGTTTTTTTTTTACTTTAAAAAAAAAAAAAAGTGAAATTAACGTTCCTGCAGCTATGGAGTCACGAGAGGTTGGTAAAGTTATTTTCATTTTCACTTGTCATTTTAAGATATTTTTTTACAAATTTATTTTTCTTTAAAAACGCTGATGCGAATTGCTGATATATACTTTAACATTGTCGACATGTCATACAAATTTGTCTAATGCGCGCTTTGCTTAAAAAAGCAAGTATAATATCAGTGTATCATGTGTCATTAATCCATTAGCTTGCGTTATCAGTGCATCGTAAAGTCCACTGATTATCAGATGTCTACTTTTACATATTTTATATTTGATCACTGAACATTTATGCACTCCCATCAGTATTCATTTCCTAGATACTTTCACACACAAATTAAGTTACAGAAATAATTACATTTTCACACTCATTATATTTTATCAATTAATTATTCACAAATATTAAAGCTGGATCAATGCTGATGCAAGATTTAATAACACATGGTGTAAACTATACCATATCAGTGATGAGGCAAGATTTAATAACGCTTGGTGTAAACTATACCGTATCAATGCTGATACAAGCTTTAATAACATTTGGTGTAAATATAGAGCTTGAATGCTGAGGCAAGATTTAATAACACTTAGTGTAAACTGTAAACTATACCGTATCAATGCCGATACAAGCTATAACATTTGATGTAAATATACCGTGTTTGAACAGTAAGGCAAGATTTAATAACACTCTGTGTAAACTATACAGTATCAGTGCGGAGGCAAGATTTAATAACACTTGGTGTAAACTATACCGTATCAGTGCGGAGGCAAGATTTAATAACACTTGATGTAAACTATACCGTATCAAGGCTGATATAAGCTTTAATAATATTTGGTGTAAATATACCATTTGAATGCTGAGCAAGATTTAATAAAACTTGGTTTAAACTATACCGTTTGAATGCTGAGGCAAGATTTAATAACACTTGAGTAGAGTAGACTGTATGGTGCGATAAATGAGAACAGCTCAAGATCTGGCAATACGGAACTTTTTGTTACTATCAGACACAACTGTATCTTATAAGGACAATAGTGGTCAAGGCATAGACTATGAAGGATTACTATAGATGACGTAGAGTTTCGTTCCTGTGACGCCAATGCCACCTAGTTAAGGGTTATTATTATTATTAATAATTAATCGGTCATAACTACTTACAAGTGATAAGAATCCTAATTTATGTTATTAATAATTCTCCAACATACACCACTCGTCTCTCACACTTGGTAGATATGCGGGCGCTGTAAACGTTTTCTCTCTTCCACGACATTAAAGACAAACATTTGCCGTCACACAGTATTCCCGTAGGTGGAAACATTCTTACTAAAGGAGAAGATAATTCCGTCTTTTAATCTGTATTTAGCGAGACCCCATCCACCCACGTTCTTCTCCAACACAAGGGTAGGTATCGATAAGTGTAAGAAGGTCAATAAATCTATTCAATCAACAATGAAATATACATATAACAAATACATTAAAAAAAGATTACTTGACATCAATATTTCCATGAAAACAAGTTCAAATAATTTTAATACCTCTACAGACTTATATCCTAAAACACAATACAACACATTAGTGTCAACACAAAACACAGGATAATTCTTATCAGAGAACAGAAATGGAGTTATTAGAGATAAGCGATAATAGTTTCCTTGTAACCTTGTCTAGGCGAAGCCACAATAGTCTTTTGTGGTGCTTTTCATAACTAAGCCACAATAGTCTTTTGTGGTGCTTTTCATAACTAAGTCACAAGTTTACTGTTCTTACTTGTTATTTATAAATTTATTACTTAGTTAATTAAAAAGTTATTACTTGTCAATTCCATGTATCTCCTTTCTCAAGTTGTAGAAAATTGACTTGCTGCTAATTTCTCAAGGCCATCTGGTGCTCCACCATATTAGCTCCCTCATGCAGAACAACAATTGTAACAATTTCCATTAACATCCTTGTACCAAAAGTTGCTCGATGTAGTCAGCATACTTTGCCAGCATACATAAACAGAGTGCAGTGTATTCCTTATACTTACTTACACACTATGATAGATACTTCTTCTGTCAACCATGGTCATAGCAGTGTAGAATCAGTAAATAAGGAGATGCAGGTAAAACAAGGAATGGTTGCTTAATGCCTGTAAAATATAATCAGGGAAGTGCTAAGTTTCCAATATATTCACCTTTTAGCTCCATTCTCTCTTACATCCAAGTCTCAACTTACAGTTCCTGCAACAGTATTTATTAGCCTGATACACACGCACATAATAAATACAACATACACAGTAGGTAAACTTTGGATCTTAGCCCATTGATTGGTCATGTTCCTATAAAACTTAACCATTAGATAATTAAAACTACTCATCCAGATGGAATTGGTTTGGATTGCCTCAGCAATTTCTAGCATATTCTCAACTCGAGTTGTTTACTCCAACTCTGACACTTACAAAAAGATCATTATACAGAGTGCCCAAGTTTGGGTCATTTCGACAATTTATATAACAATTAAGTCTAGAAATTGGGTTAGGCAAATTTACTCTGCCACAATTACTATTGGACACAAGTGTGGTGTTGGCACAGACAATAAAGGATTAATATAGATGCTGTGGGTTTTGTTACTAATCTTCACAACTGTGTCAGAAATATAGGACAAGCGTGCTGTTTGTATAGAAAATAAAGGATTAATACAGACAATGTAACGTTTGCTTACTAATCATCACAACTGTCAGAAATATAGGACAAACGTGCTGTTTGTATATTAAATAAAGGATTAATACAGATTATATATGTTTGCTTACTAATCGTCACAAGTAAATCTGGAGTGAGAGTGAAGTGCACTGTGGTGGAGACGAGCAATGGCTTACAATATTTATATTTTCTTTGTTTAAAAATCGTAAAAGCAAGGCCAGAATTGATATAGAACTAAATGGCGTACAATACTTGTATTGTCTTTGTCAGTATTAGTTAAAACTCGTGAAAGAAAAGCTAAAATTGATGTAGACACTAAATGGCGTACAATACTTGTATTGTCTTTGTCAGTATTAGTTAAAACTCGTGAAAGAAAAGCTAAAATTGATGTAGACACTAAATGGCGTACAATACTTATATTTACTTGTCAGTATTGCTTTGCAATCATAAAAGTAAAGTCAGAACTGGTGGAGACACTAAATGGCGTACAATACTTATATTTACTTGTCAGTATTGCTTTGCAATCATAAAAGTAAAGTCAGAACTGGTGGAGACACTAAATGGCGTACAGTACTTATATTTTCTCTTCAGCATTGTTTTCAAACCGTTAAAGCAAAGCCAAAATTGGCGCACGCACTAAAACGTGCGCTTTACGTGTATATATAGGGCGATCATTTTCAAAAGTACTAGGCCATGTACAGGTTTGACACGCACGGATTCGGGCGGTAAAACGTGGAAAAAAAGAAGCCAGAAGTCTGCTTTCCTCATTGACCAAGCCCGCCACGTTCTTTATGCCCAGCATCACGGCCATAATTACTCCGACGATTGACGCACACACAGCGTTCGTGTCGCTTAGTTTTATGGAAAACATATTGAAAAACGCTCAGCAGGGATATAGGCATTCCGCACGCTTCACTTTACTGTGCACCATCATATCTTCATCTTTCAGCCCCACCTGCAGGCTGCTGGCAGGTCCGGTAACTCGCCTTCACAGCCGGGTGTTCGAGTGTGCAATTGTTGCTTGGAGCCAATCGGGGCATGCGTGCCAGAGTGACAACAGAGAACAGACACCTTGTAAACGTTAACGGTGTCTTAACGAGCAGTACAGTTAGGTGTTACACAGGGAGTGCATGTAGGTGACATACAGTGACAAGGTTTGTCTTGGTTTAACCCCCAGAATGACCTGGCAGTCTACAAACGACCGACACTGCATTATTTCCCTTTCAAAGAAAATACATTATGTGAATTCGTAAGCGCTGTCCAACAAGTGGTACACTAGTTAGGTTTATAAGTCTAGGTGACTTGGCATTTCTTTTAGTCTAGTATGAATTTGTGCCAGTTAATACATAAGTTCTGATTTGTTTAACTTATTTTACTGAAATACTGTTGTGTGAGTTGAGAATAAGTTATATTGTTTTTGTTTTATTTACACACTTTAGTATCTATTAAGATATATAATCTGGTTTACTTATATATTATTATATCAGTCAAATAGAATGTTGTTTGTTACTTATAATGAAATATCCATTAATACACTAGCTGTTTTATTTATCTACTGTTTTATACAATCAGCAGAAATTAACTTTACGTATGTATTATACTGTTATATCTGTTCAAAATCTGTTGTACTTATAATTGTATTTTTATCAAACAGAACACTAGAGATTTCGTGTGGAACACATGAAATTAAGACAAATTTGTTATCATTGCCTGAATAAATGTATTTTTATCAAACAGAACACTAGAGATTTCGTGTGGAACACATGAAATTAAGACAAATTTGTTATCATTGCCTGAATAAATGTCGAATTCTCGAAACTGTGACTCTGGCCAGTGTCTTGCCTTATTCTTGAAGTGAAATTCATAAACTGCTAGCGTTGTAGGCCAACAACTTTTGGCGCTGAGAATGTTTCTTTACGGATTCAAAAACGTCCTTTCGATTTATTTACATTGTTGCTTTTTCAATGTGGGGTTATTTGTTAAAATTGTTGAATATCTTCAACCTCAATATAATTTTTAACTTGGATTGTCAGGTTGCGACAACAGAAGTTCAGTCTTGATGGGTTCACAAAAAATGAAAGAGCAACCTGTGCAAAACGATTTAAAATAACTAAAAATGTATATGTCAGAGCTTTATATACATGAACTTTTAACAAGTCCGGAATATGTATTCCAGTCCCCTCGATGTCCAAGTATCATGGACAAAATATCAGATAAATTCTAGCCAACAAATAGAGATAGGTCTTAATGTTGTTATAACTACGGTGTTTTACGTTAAACTGAATTTTCTAAGTTAACGGAGGTCGAAGGTGACCCGAGGCATTACCGACATGGACATCTGAAAACTATTATACAGGACCTCTATTTATAAATTCATTTGACCTATCTACTAAATTTATAAATTCATTTGACATGTCTACTAGTAAACTTGATGAAGGACTTCTATTTATAAATTCATCTGACCAGTCTACTGTATTTATAAATTTACGTGACCCGTCTACTAAATTTATAATTCATTTAGCCTGTAATTCATTTAGTGTTTATAAATTCATTTGATCTGTTTACTGTGTTTATAAATTCACTGACCTATTTACTAGTAAACATGGAAAGGACTTATATTTATAAATTCATTTGACCTGTTTATTTGTTTGGTGAACATGATGACGCACTTACTTCATACGTCATAATCTTCTGGTTTTAGCTGTATAAGAGATGGATCTATTTCCGCCCTTGTAATGATCAGAAATAACTAATCAGCAAATTATTTTTGCTAACCCTGTAGTAGATATGTCTGATAGTATTGGCTGATCATCTCTAATATAAATATGGCTGGTCTGTTGTTTTGACTTTTGCTACTACCTTCGTTGTGAAAGCAAGCCGGTATATCTTTCAAAGGTAATGAAGGAAATGAATCGGATAAATAGGTGAAAGACATCTCCCTTTAGTTTCTTAATCAGAGGAATGCAAAAACTTTCAGGTACATATGCTAAGCTCACATCTGCGACTCATCCGCTGATTGCTTGCGACTTGAGCAACCAATTACAGGCCCGAAAAACCCTATTCCCCTCAAATTATAACATCACTCCAACAGAGCTGGAGACAAACATCAAATCCTTAAGGGCTGCCGCTGTCAAGCACCTTCTGAAGGTTTCCAAGTGTTGCACTGGTTGGCTGCATTTATCATGAATGCGTGTAACAACTGTATTCCATGCTGGTTTGGTTATATTTCCCTTGAACGCGTGTAACAACTGTATTCCATGCTGGTTTGGTTATATTTTCCATGAACACTTAAAACATCTGTATTCTATATTGGTCAGTTACTTTCTCCATGAAAGCATATTAAAACTTTATACTAAGCTGGCTGATTTTTTTCAAAGAATATGTATCAGAAATGTATTCCATGCAGGCTAGTTATATTTTCCATGAATATATATGAGAACTTCAATCTATTAAAGCTGGTTGTATATATCTCTTGAACATGTATAAAGACTTCATTCTAAGTTGTCTGGTTACTTTTTCCATGAACATGTAGAAGAAATGCATTCCGTGCTGACTGGTTATATTTCCTATGAATATATAGAAGAACGGCATTTGTAGGCACCACCCGAAGAATTTACATACGTCTTCACTGAACTGTTGCCAAGAGAGAGACTGTACACTGTAGTGTTGTCTCTTTCTCAGCAATCCGTGACAAAGAGAGACAAGAGTCAGTCTAGTCAGCAATCCGTGACAAAGGGACAAGAGTCAGTCTAGTCACGATCCGTGACAAAGGGACAAGAGTCAGTCTAGTCATGATCCGTGACAAAGAGAGACAAGAGTCAGTCTAGTCACGATCCGCACAAGAAACGACAATGGTTGTTTTCCATCTATTTACTGAATGAACTTTCTGCACTGGACAAAACTACACGGGCTTGTTCATCTCCTTAATTTGTTGTAATAATACTAACTTTTAAAAAATCGTTAATACCAAAAACTTTCAAAAGAAAAAGACACCTACCTAACTTTGAAATAGTGATCTTTCCCCTTTCGAATAGTTATAAATAGCTGGTTTTGGTCATAATTTGTTTCTTTAAATAATAGAAAAAAAGTCGCGTTTTGGCAATGGCGAAAAAGCAATGCAAGGAGAGAAAACAAAAGTGACAAGAGCAGAGGAGGACAGAAAGAACAGAAGAGGAGAAACGGTAATGAGAGGAAAAAGAGATGTGGGGAGGGGGTGATGTGATCAATGGATAAGTAGTTATGGGAAGAGAAAGACGTTAGTAGTAAACAATGATTGATAGAAGAGAGAGAGAGAAGAATGAAGAAAGAGAAGTCAAGTGGAGAATGTTGAGAATGAAAGTAGTAATAGGTGGATAAAGAAATGACAGCTGATTGTGAGTGACTGATGTCTAGGAGAGAAAGGCAGGAGAAAGGCGATGGTAGGAAAATGATGTGATAGGCAAGAGAAAGGTGATAGTAGGAGAAGGATGTGATAAGGAGAACAGGAGAAAGGCGAAGGTAGGAGAATGGTGTAATAGAACGCAAAGGGAGGAGACTTGATAAACGACAAAGCGGGGAGAAAGGCGATGATAGGAGAAAATGTTAATACAAAGTAAATAGAGGAGCAAGAAGTATTAATGTTCTCATCTTGTCCCTTTTAATGTTGAAATTGAAAATGTATTCTAACTATAAGCATCTTGGGAGCAAAGGTCGTGTAAACTTGTCGTCATTGGTTTCTATTTATATCATAACTAATGTGCTGCACATGGAAAGACACTGAGCAGATTTGCAAGAACTGGTGTGAAGCAGAATTATAAACTACATAGGAATATAAAACTAAAGAACGACAGCTGTGAGCGGTATTAGTGAGCGTACATACGAATATAACAGTGAAGAACAACAGCTGTAAGTTGCTTTCATAAGCTAAACTGAAAGGTGAAAAACCGTTATTTACATTTCTAAACACTAAAGCTGACTCAGCCAAAAAGGAAATTGATCGTTTTCTTTGCAAATGAATAGCAAGTGAATACCAAATTAATGCCAAGTGAATACCAAATTAATACCAAGTGAATACCAAATTAATACCAAGTGATACCAAATTAATACCAAGTGATACAATGCAATAACGACACTTCGATTGAAAAGTAAAAACAAGCATTAGTAAGGGGAAATTAACATAATCTGAAATATAATATTTTTAATAAAATTTTGGCAAACATTTTAATGCCAAAAATGATAACAGAGCTATTTCAGTCAGACTCAGAGACAGATTGTTTTTACGGTGGTGGCCAGAGCAGCAAGAGTTAACGGCTCCTGCCGAACTGCGCTCTGGAAATGGGGTGCATTTGACCTAGCCCTCAAACACTACAAGAGCCAATGCGTGTGCCTTATCTCTGTGCAGTAACCAAAGTCAGCTTCAAGGACCTAATCAAGTGCTATATATATAAGGAACTTATGTATATAAGGAACTGGCGGCTTCTTCGCGATAATGGTGAGAAGACAAAACGGAAACACACTGTTTTGGTGTCGGTGATACGGACCTTTAGCTAAAACAAGACACTTTTCTCTGGAGCACAAAGTCATGTTCCTGCTTCAAGATATGTTGTTAACATTTTATTTTTAACAGTATTTTTCCTTCACGGTTCAAGAGTTTAAAAATTACATTTGGAAATCTGATTTTCGTTTTCCAGAAGTAATAGTTCTGTTGTAATATTTAAACTTCAAGAATCATAGTAATACTATTACCGTAAACTTGTAATGACCCTTAAACATCCATTGAGCAGTAATAGTTCTGTTGTAATATTTAAACTTCAAGAATCATAGTAATACTATTATCGTAAACTTGTAATGACCCTTAAACATCCATTGAGCAGTAATAAGGTACTATGAAATACATTTGGCAATTGTGTCCAATACATTTAATATTGCTATATAACGTTTTTAGCTATCAAACACATTTAGTAGTATCAGGCAAAGAATTTAACGTCCAACGAACTGAAACGTTTCATCGCTTACAGTATTTCAATCTCGTATTTAACTCTGTGATTGTGTGAAGCGCAATATTACTGAAATTTTGAGATTTTTAATAAAGTCAGTCTTTTTGGAGCAAATACGAGATAAGAAATTGAGTGTAAGTTTATTTTTTTCTTTTAAAGTCAATCTTTCCAGAACAAGATGTAGATATGAAAATAAATGTAATATTTTTGGGGTGTTTTTTTGTTTTTTATTTATAATGTCGATCTTTCCAGAACAAGATGTAGATATGAAAATAAATGTAATATTGTTGGTGTGGGTTGTTTTTTTTTTTTTTTGTAATGTCGATCTTTCCAGAACCAGAAATGGATACGGAGCTAAGTGTATTGCATCGCAGAACTTGGATATATCAAATGAAGTTCTCCTTTCTCTCTTTTCATCTCATCCGATCTCTTGTGATTATGTGTATGTGTGATTATCTGTATATATGTTTATATGAATTAGCGCATTTTTCATTATGTGTGTGTGTGTTTGCTTTTGTATATGTGTGCAATTCTAGTATGTTTATACCAGTATATTTGTGCATGTTTATGTGATAAGAGTGTGTGTATGTTTGTTAAATGTGCATGCGTGTGTACTTATTTATGTTATTTGTGATTTTTATGCATTTCTTTTTATTTATTTTGTGTATGTGTGTTTGTAGAAAAAAGTGCAATTACCTAAGTTATAACAAATAACGATTGGATTTGTTTGTGTGCTTGTCTTCTTCTTTCTGTCATCTTTCTCTTTCTTTCTCGTTATTTTTTCTTTATCTTCTTTTACTTATCTTTTACTCTTTCTTTCTTTTCTCTCTTGTTTTGCTTTCCTTCACTTTCTTTCTCCCTCCCCCACCCCACTTCTTTCTTTTCTTTGCTTTCCTTCTCTTTCTTTCTTTCTTTCTTTCTTTCTTTCTTTCTTTGTATTCATTTCAAATGTTTCAGTGCTCTAAAGTTTCTAGTTCCCAGTGTTACTTGCATATTACTACATCCAACTACTCCAGTACGCAATAAAATATGTTTTGGTCTTATTGTCTGCAAGCACTATTGATTCCAGTAGTTTAAGAATAACAGTTTTTGGTAGTTATTTCATTCGACAGTCGTGTCTTTGTCTATTCTTCAGTACTAATCAATTAAATTAGTCTTGTCCCTAGCTGCAGAATTGAGCAAATTATGATGCACACTTTTCTTTTAACGAATGCATGTATGAGGAAGTTATTTGTAAAAGTAGATTATACTCAAGCAAAAACAAATATATTCACAAATATATTATATAATGCGTAAACAAATATATCCCTATAAAAACAACAATCATCTGTCAAAACAATGGAAATGTTACTTTCTCCAAATCCATTCCCGTAATTTTGTTTGAATGCTGACGTTGTGATGGTTAGACACAGAACTAAAAATAAGTAAGTTTACATAAACCTGCCTTACCACACTTAAAATATTCACCTCAACTGTTGAAAAGGAAATCAGTTTGCCTTTATAATTCGAAGAAAACTTTTTAATAGAAATAAGTTTGTTCTTTGGTATTAAATACATTATATATATATATAAATTTAATGAATAGTGTTGTTATTGTAATTAGATTTCTATTGTGAATGTAACAATTGTCAGCGTGTTTCTTCAAAGTGTATTTCTATTGCTATTTGCAGATATATTCTTAATGTATACATGTATTGTATTGTTAAAGAAGCTCATATATTATTGGACTGTATTGATTTGTATAAAAGGACTTTAATCCTAAAAGATATATCCAATTGCTATATACTATATATAGAACGTTAATTATAAAAGATATATACTATTGCTCTAAACTTTTAATTACAAGAGATATAGCCTATTGTTATGTACTAAAGAACTTTAATTATAAGAGATATAGCCAATTACTATGTACTAAAGAACTTTCATTATAAGAGATATAGCCAATTACTATGTACTAAAGAACTTTAATTATAAGAGATATAGCCAATTACTATGTACTAAAGAACTTTCATTATAAGAGATATAGCCAATTACTATGCAATAAAGAACTTTAATTATAAGAGATATAGCCAATTACTATGCAATAAAGAACTTTAATTATAAAAGATATAGCCAATTACTATGCAATAAAGAACTTTCATTATAAGAGATATAGCCAATTACTATGCAATAAAGAACTTTCATTATAAGAGATATAGCCAATTACTATGCAATAAAGAACTTTAATTATAAAAGATATAGCCAATTACTATGCAATAAAGAACTTTCATTATAAGAGATATAGCCAATTACTATGCAATAAAGAACTTTAATTATAAGAGATATAGCCAATTACTATGCAATAAAGAACTTATTATGAATTTTGTAAAGCTAATGAATTTGTGAACATGATATGAATTTTGTAAAAGTTGATGAATGTGTGGACATCAGAGTATCCTACAGGTTATATGGATGTGTAGACCAGACACGGATTTCCTAGAGTGTATGTGACTATGTGGACACGACTTTGAAATCCCTGAAGATCAAATGTGTGCAAGCGGACGACAAGATGGTCACGAAAGTTGTTGACCACGCCAAAGAGACCTATAGAGTACTCTTTCTGTGAATGGATGAAAAGCCTACAGGCCTATAGAGCATTCTTTACTATGAATGGATGAAAAGCCTACAGGCCTATAGAGCATTCTTTACTATGAATGGATGAAAAGCCTACAGGCCTATAGAGCATTCTTTACTATGAATGGATGAAAAGCCTACAGACCTATAGAGCATTCTTTACTGTGAATGGATGAAAAGCCCACAGGCCTAGAGGGCGATCTTTGATGTGAATATCTGGCAAGTAATTGCCTTGTTCTTAACCGTTAATGCAGTGTGAAATCCCCTTATTTCACGTAAGAGCGGATAACATCGCTAACTAAAGCTACTTAATTGTTTGTTCAAATATCGAATATCATTTATCAGGGTTAAAAGAAAACACGTAGAAAGTTATAAATTATGTGATAAAGTCACTTTGTACTTGGTCAAATAGAAATGAATTATTCAAAATACAAATGACCCGAGCTTTGACGATTATCTAATACAGGGGTGCACAAAAATTTTAGGCCAGAAGGCCAAATTTCAAACTGAGAGTGCGTGGAGGGCCGCCACATGGATGGCTCGGTAGAAAAAAACAACACAAATAATGAAATAATGTGCTTTACATTCGTAATAATGGTAACATCCCAAAAAGTCCTCCGGGGGACCACATGCGGCCCGCGGGCCACAGTTTGTGCACCCCTGATCTAATATATGGTTTAGTGGAACACGACGTAGATCAAAAGGCGCCAGTTTTATGCAAGATGATTTTGCAGGTCTGGCTACAGATAAGAGAAAATAAAACAAATTTACCTGGCGGCCTTTGACCTCCAGAGCAGGACATGTATTTTATGTCACAATTTATTTTTCTAGAATTCCGTTTTTCCTTGAGGCATTGCTATCTCACTATAATTGTTTAGTATATGAGTCAAAATTAGATTTTCTTTATTCTTAGCTGTAAAAATATTGTCTAGGCGAAATGGAGCAGTGGTGTTATTAACCGTTGAAATCATAGTAATAGTAGTAACAACAGCAGGTAGTACGAAGAGTAGTAGAAGTAATAGTATTAACAATAGAAACTCTATTGCTATTATAAATCAGTTTAGTTAAAGGTGATTTTCAGTTAGTTTAACTAGAAAAGTAACAAAGTGGGTATCGTTTGAATTTACAGCAGTTTAATTATTCAATTATTTTAATTTTCTAGAAATAAAGTAATGTCTAGGTTGTTTTTATTTTTAATCCCGTTACCGACACTGGAAGGGCTTTTGCCATGTGAACGCCTACAATTGACTCAGAACTGTTCGAACCAAGAGTTCAGTTTATGTATTTCGATTTTAGTTAGTTCCATTAGTCACCATCTGTAAATAGATCTAAGAAAATAGACACCAGAGCGAGACAAACGTACATCAGTTTATCTACATTATTAACCATCTGACACAGATTCCTTTGAACCAAAGAGAAACAAATATACTTCAGTATATTGACATTAGCAACCATCACTAAACATATTTCAAAAGTAGATTCCTTTCAACTCAAGAGACAAATATACATCAGTATATTGACATTAATTATCACCTCTGGGCATTTCTCATGGAGTAGATTCCTTTCATCAAAAGAGACAACTATACATCAATATATTGACATTAATTATCACCTCTAGGCATTTCTCGTGGAGTAGATTCCTTTCAACAAAAGAGACAACTATACATCAGTATATTGACATTAATTATCACCTCTGGGCATTTCTCATGGAGTAGATTCCTTTCAACAAAAGAGACAACTATACATCAGTATATTGACATTAATTATCACCTCTGGGCATTTCTCATGGAGTAGATTCCTTTCATCAAAAGAGACAAATATACATCAGTATATTGACATTAATTATCACCTCTGGGCATTTCTCATGGAGTAGATTCCTTTCAACAAAAGAGACAACTATACATCAGTATATTGACATTAATTATCACCTCTGGGCATTTCTCATGGAGTAGATTCCTTTCAACAAAAGATACAACTATACATCACTTTAGTAAGTGGTAAACGTCTGAAACTATTCGTTCCGTCCGCAATAACTTTTCTCTCTCACGGACCAACCTATTACTCATCACAAGTTTTCATCCCTTGAGCTCTCTCGCCAGTAGGGTAAATTTTGGCGTCACGTGTTGTTTTTTTACTCCATGAGATGTAATCAGCAAACCCGTAGTGAAGTGATCCTTTTGAGTTCTCCAGTAGTGTTTCCATGCACGAAGGTTGTGATTCAAAGTCAAGTTAATTAATATCAGCTATTCACATGAACATTGATAACAGTAAATTTCTATCTATCTATCTATCTATCTATCTACCTACCTATGTATCTATCTATCTATCTATCTGTCTGTCTGTCTTTCTGTCTGCGTGAGTGCGCACATATATAAAACAAATAGATTTTATAGCCTTTCTTTCTGTGCATAATGTTTTGCTATTAATGTTAACAAAGCTATGAACGAGCTGAGAGTGAAATGCAATTATTTGTGGACGAAATAATTATTAATGATGTATTCATTCTACTGGGTGAATGTGGAACCAATATTTCTTAACAGGTTTTTATCTTCAAAATGTTCATTATTTTCATATGCTATTATTCACTCGCCATAAAAACTCATTTGGACGTAGAATTGTTCAATCATCGCCAGTGCAGTCATCATTTTAGCTATAACTGTTCAGTCATCATAGGGTTTGTCATCATTTTCTTGTCAAGTTGCCAGTCTTTGCTGACATATTCATACAGATTTGGTAATAATGATAAAAACAGCCAATACAACGGAACCTATCAGAAGTTCTACTTTGCCTCTGAGTAAGAAAAGATAACTCTTGTGCAGTTTACATATTTTTGTGTTTATTTGTCTTGTGTCTTTAAAATTGAGAGCTGAGTCGTTGCCAACCATTCTAATTAGTCGCCTGATTTCTTTTGCTTAGCTTTATTTCTATTTAATCTTCTGTAAGCTCTTTCCTCATCCAGCCTTTATTCCACTTTGTTTATAAAACTCCTATTTGCATGTTCGTTTCAAGAATTATTAAAGTTTAAGGAGCAGCAATTATTCTTAACTTCAAGGCTGCTAATACAGTTTGTAGATAAACACAACATCAGTTTCATTTTTGAATAATAAAATCTACGAGATCCAAATCTTACAAACACGTCTAGCTTAGTTCTAGTTACAGGCACTTAATAAAAACTACGAGATCCAAATCTTACTAAAACATCTAGTTTAGTTCTAGTTACAGGCACATAATAATAAAATCTACGAGACCCAACTCTTACAAACACGTCTAGCTTAGTTCTAGTTACAGGCACTTAATAAAATATACGAGACCCAACTCTTACAAACACGTCTAGCTTAGTTCTAGTTACAGGCACTTAATAAAATATACGAGACCCAACTCTTACAAACACATCTAGCTTAGTTCTAGTTACAGGCACTTTATAATAAAAGAGATTGAGCCCCCGACGTGTAATTTGTACATCTAAACTTGAAAAAACTGCCCTGCATCAATCATTTTTTCCTTTGACACACCATGAGCAACCATTTTCATTAGAGTGGCGGAAATATTCCGATAGAGGTTGGGGAGGGGCCTGAACCAATCGGCAAATTCGTTCTTTCTACTAATTTTAGCTATCGGTGTATATATTCTAGGTATACTGTATGAAAGACTTGATCTCTTACAGAGTGATGCTTACACTGTATGAAAGACTTGATCTCTTACAGAGTGATGCTTACACTGTATGAAAGACTTGATGTCTTACGGAGTGATGCTTACACTATATGAAAGACTTGATCTCTTACAGATGATGCTTACACTGTATGAAAGACTTGATGTCTTATGGTGTGGTACTTAGATTTAATCATTTCAAATAGATACCCTTCACCTGTACTAAAATTCAATATTTCAGTCAGTTCTTCAAATGACACTGAAAGGCGCAATGCTTTTCAATAGAGGAATCCTATTTCAAATGTATTTAATACATTACTTGCCCCAAAATTGAAATTTAAGTGGAAAGTGTCTCTTTGTCACTATTATTACAAAATTCGACGATAAAACCTTTGAAGCAAATCCTCAGCATCTCAAAATGATTTCTATTTGCAAACGAAATAGGTGACGTCAGAGTTATGTACTTAGGGGTCATTGTGGTCATTCAAATATAAATACTTAATACTTGTTCTTTCCATTTGACAGTAAACAAGTGGAATCACGACCTGCAGATTTAAGCCTATCATTGCAATCCAGAAAGAAACAGAATGTATCACATTTTGATAGATATGAACGGGAATGCTGGAAGATAAACACATGCTTTAAGAAGAATCATGTATATTTACGCCTAAAGTAGGCCTTTTTATGTTATCCCTTAATGGTTAATGCTCAAATGAAAATTAAATGTTTATATTTCAACATGGCGTTGTGAATAGATTAAGGTTCAAAAGTGGGTATACAGTAATTATTACTCTTTTCACTTCATCTATTATGTAATATGATAATTTAGTACGTTAAAATTATAATATTCACTGAGAATTTTCAATGTTGGAAAAGGTAGTTTTTGTTGGTTTTCATAATTTCTTATGATGGCACGTCAAAACAAATGTGTCTTACTAAGTCTACTACGACACGTCAAAACAAATGTGTCTTACTAAGTCTACTATGACACGTCAAAACAAATGTGTTTTACTAAGTATACTATGATACGTCAAAACAAATGTGTCTTACTAAGTCTACTATGACACGTCAAAACAAATGTGTCTTAAAAAGTCAAATATAGCACATCAAGACTAATAATACAACATACTAAGTCTAATATAACACGTCAAGACTGCTCCTACTTACTAAGTCTAATATAACACGTCAATACTATAGTGCTTAAATTTTAAAATAGTGTAATATAAAGTACCGACTCCAATACAATGTGTAATACAACGTACTTAGTCCAATAGAACGTGGCAAGTTAATGCAAGGCAAGTAATTTAATACAACGTACAAATCAAATTCAATATGCCATATCTAATAGAACATAATAAGTATTCGACAACAAACAAAATGTAGAACACCATAAGAAGTATTAATACAACATACTAAATCTACCAAGTGTAATACAACGTGAATACTAAATAGCCTAATCGAACGTGCCAAGTCTAATACAACACAAGTGGTTTAATAAACCATACCAACTCAATACAACATGCCAAATCAAATACAACATGCCAAGTCAAAAACAACACGCCAAGTGTAATGCAGTTTACCAAGTCTGCTACTATGTGACTAGTCTCACACACAGTTATGTTGCTCGCTCCATCCCTATATTTTGGGGGGTTTCTCTCTCTCTCTCTCTCTCTCTCTCTCTCTCTCTCTCTCTCTCTCTCTCTCTCTCTCTCTCTCTCTCTCTCTCTCTCTCTCTCTCTATGTCTGATAAAAGTTTATATGGTAGTCACTCTCTCGCTATCCCCCCGTCTCTCTCTTTCTGGCACCCACCAGTACACACAAACACACACACAGAGACACTTATAAACCTGTTATTACTTCTCTTTTCCATCGTCTATCTTCGCCATCGTTCCTTTCTCTTTATCTCTCCCTCCCTCGCTCTGTCTAAGCTTAATGTACTTATTTTCTAAACAATATTGCCAGTGATATAAATGATTATAGTACTTGCCTCTTTTGTTGCATGGTGAATATATATTGTCTTTGCTGCATGGTGAATATATATTGTCTTTGCTGCATGGTGAATATATATTGTCTTTGCTGCATGGTGAATATATATTGTCTTTGCTGCATGGTGAATATATATTGTCTTTGCTGCATGGTGAATATATATTGTCTTTGCTGCATGATGAATATATATTGTCTTTGCTGCATGGTGAATATATATTGTCTTTGCTGCAAGGTGAATACATGTTGTTGTTTTTTAATTAAACGACCAAAAAGCAAATAGAAACCTTTGTTTCCGGAATCTACAACATACGAGCAGTTATAGGACTTCAAAAGCATCCATTTCTAAATGTTATACTGTACCAGATTAATTCCAGCGTACAAGATTCTTTGATGTGTTAGCAAATTAAAGCACGGACGGTTGATTAATTTTATGACAAAATGAGTACTTTTTTAGTCCCCTTCTTCCAGCCGTTAATTCTTTTTTCCTCTGCTCATGCCGTTCAGAGACATGGCGGCAGGACTCTGTAGGTTTTCGTTCCACCCACCCGGTTTCCATTGTCACCACTATCCAACTCACGGTTATTTGGAATATGTTTGAGATTTTGCATGGTTTTGTCTTTCACATTGTGAATATGAAAATGGCTTATGGTTCTATTTAAAGCAAACAGTGAAACACGAGCCGAAGAATTCGTGTTTATTGAGTACTGAAATAGAAGCAGTACAGAGCACAATAGCGGGCTAGGGGTGGGGCGGGGCGGGGCAATCCAGTAGACGCCGGACTCCGTGCGTCATGATGCCTTGTGTGAAAACTCAGGTCAGTGCGAAAAAGTTTAGGTTTAGGAAAACTGACATTTCAGTGGGGCTCCTACAAGCACAGCAATTGCAACTCCCTCCCACCCACCCAACATTCCATGACGGTTTAGTCTTTGTAGTTGGTTTTATTGTTATTATTTGAAGACGACAGAATATAAATAATTACAAGGATATTAAATAAAAACGTAACTAGTCTAACGGAAGTACGCCAGTACGTCAATAATAGAAGTGCGTTATAATGTAAAATGATATATACTATTACAATTATAGCAGCGCTCTACTATGTCATTAAATATAACTCATACAACAACAGAAAAATGTACGCTAGTACGTCAAATGAAAAAGTAATTTAGCACATGTACATCAACAGAAATAAGTGCACAAAAACATGGACTAGAAGGTCAGCAGAGAGAAGTACACATACGTCAATAGAAAGTATACATAGGTCAACAGAAAGTGCACGTACGTCAACAGAAAGTATACATAGGTCAACAGAAAGTGCACGTACGTCAACAGAAAGAAATACAATAATACATAGCAAGAAAGTACACAAGTACGTCAGTTAATTTTATCAAATCAAACTAGAATGTGCACCAGCACATTAACAGACAAAAATATACGTCAACGAAAGGAAATAACTAAACTACAGCAGGATAAAAGCCAGCAAATACATGAACAGAAGGACCCAGACTAGTATGTCAGCAAAGACGTTTACAAGGACGTCAACAAAGACATACACAATGGCGTCAACAGAAAGAAGAATACTAGTATGTCAATGGGAAGAAATACACAATGATGTCAACAGAAAGAACTGCCTTAGGAGATCAACCAAGAACTGCTCCAGGACATCAATCAAGAACTGCATTAGAACATCAATCAACACCTGTAGTACGACGTCAATCCAGAATTGCACTATGACGTCAACAGAAAGAACTACACTAGGACGTCAATCAAGAACTGAGCTAGAACATCAATTAACAACTACAATAGGACGTCAATCCAGAACTGCATTATGACGTTAACAGAAAGAACTATGCTAGGACATCGATCAAGAACTGCGCTAAGACGTCAACCAAGAACTGCACTATGACGTCAACAGACAGAACTACGCTAGGATAACAGAAAGAAATGCACAATGGCGTCGACCAAACACTGGATAGGATGTCAACTGAAAAACTGCACCAGGAATTGCGATAGGACATTGACCAAGAAATTGGTTAAGCTGTCAACAAAAAGAACTACTCTAGGATATCAACCTAGAACTGGCTAGGACGTCAAGAGACAGAAATGCACTTGGACGCCAAAATCAAGAACTATGCTAGGACCTCAACTAAGAACTGCACAATGACGTTATCAAAGAGTTTTTCTGGGTCGTCAACTACTATGAGCTCACTGGGTTGTCAATCCAGGACATCAACCACAAGAACAGCACTAGGGAAGGGACGTTAACCACCAAGAATTGCACAATGACATCAACCACAAGAAATGCATTAGAACGTCAACCAACAAGAACTGCACTATGGATGTTAACCACAAAAACCAACACAAGGACATCAACCTCAAGAACTGCACTAGGACATTAACCACCAAGAACAGCACAAGGACATCAACAACAAAAACTGCACTAAGACGTTAACCACTAAGAATAGCACAAGGGCATCAACCGCATAAACTGCACTAGGACGTTAATCACTACGAACAGCACAAGGACATCAACCACAAAACTGCGCTAGGACGATAACCACTAAGAACTAATCTAGAGATGATAACCACCAAAAACTAATCTAGGATGAAAGAGCTACAAGAACATCAACCAAGAACTAGTCAAGGACTCGAACACATAATGCGTCATTTGACAGAATTACAACAGAACTTCATCAGGAAAATGCTAGTAAACTAATTATTTCGTTCTCTTGTAGCCTTGGCCTTTAACACTGATAAGATAAAATTTCATTCACAGATAATTCACAGATAACCATTTAAAGCCCTAAATTACATAGGTTTACAAACGCATCTATGTTTGCATGAAATTAAAATCAAACTGTATTCAAACCTACTGTATCTATTTCGCAAAGTGGCGTCACAGCATATAAACACGATTCAAAACCCGAGTCAAGACACATCAGTTATTAGATGAAGCCAAATGCGACAAACATTTAATTGAATTGGAATCGCAAAATCATTGCCACTATATCTATTATTTGCTAGAATTACAAAACTATTGCCAGTGCATTTATTTGCTTGAATCACAAAACCTTTGCCAGTAAATCTATTATTTGTTTGAATCACAGAGTCATTGCCAGTAGATCTATTATTTGCTTGAATCATAAAGTCATTTGTCAGCACATCTATTTTCAATGGAATAATTTTATACGTGAGTGTGTATATTTTTAGTTGAATCATTAAGTAATTGGCAAGAATTCTCCTCTTTTTATTTGAAAGCTACATTGGTAATTAATCGGATATTCGAAGCGATATTCAAGCAGGACGCTTAAAGTTAAGACTTTTAGTAATATAAACATACATCAATTTTAAGTTATGTTCATCTATTTTAAGGGGGGAAATCCAGGAATGTAGAAACTCATCTACGTTTAATGTAAACTATTGCGATGTATAAATATATATATATCGTCTGTTTTGTTTAATCTATTTTTATCTAATAGTAATAGCCGAATTAGTATGCAAGCTCATCTATCTTTGGTGAATACATAATTATTGGAACACATAGCTCGTCCATTTTCATTTTTTAAAAACAAAGCGATTCTACTATTTAATCGAGAGCGATTTACAAGCACAGTTGCTTTTATGTTTGAACTAATTGAAAATGCCCACTAGCTTTCAGTTTCCAATTGTGGGTTTGAACTAAGTGAAAATGCCTACTAGCTTTCAGTTTCCGTTTGTGGGTTTGAACTAAGTGAAAATGCCCACTAGCTTTCAATTTCCGATTGTGGGTTTGATTTTAATAATACGAAATCATATACACTTTTTGAATTTCGTATTATGTGGGATACGTTCTTGCTAACGATCTCGATTGTCTTACATTTACTTTCAGTTTTTAAAGTTGTATAAATTATCTTGCTTTTTTCATGGAGTAAGCTTGAAATGTAACATTCATTTACATCAGTTTTGCTTTTTCATTATTTCTCATAATGCAAGGAAACAATCTTCAGTCTTCTAGGTGGCCAGTGAGGAGGAATCAGAAACAGAACAACACTTTTATTAAAACAAATTTTAAAAATTTCATGACATTAACAATAACCAAAAACTCAACTTAAGCATAAAAAAGTGGAACACGTAAATTCCATTCAATTAGTTTGGTCAAAACGAGGCTGGTCGGCGAGGTTCTGTAAGGCGATGGATTGGCTAGTGATATGAGGTCGTTGTCGCCAGACAGTCCTTTACCCAAACACGAACGTCTGCAAGCCGGGGACACGTTCTTTAAACATCTTGGGCTTAAGACTGATGAAGCCCACCTCTAGATGCTGAGGACGGTAGCGGCTTAACATACCTTGGCTCCGTCTTTTGGGCGTCAAATGCCCCCCGGCCTTTGTTCGTGATGTACAGAAACCATGTGGAACTTTTCTTGCATTTATTTTATAAAATTTCACATTGCCGTCTTTCTTCTTCAGGTTATAGCAGATGATTCCTAAGTGCATGTTTGCCTGTGATGGTGTGTGATGTATGTTTTCTGTGAGTGTGTGTTTGGGGAGGGGGACTATAGAGATCTGGGTAAACCTGAAGAATACTAGAGAAAGGTTATTGCATTTATATTTTTGTTCCGTTACGTGTCTGAATGGCGAAATTTTTACTCATAATAATTCTTTTATTTTATTATCCCATGAAAGAATTGTGAGGAACACAAGTACACATAGTTACGAGCACATTGCTTAACAATAAAAGCACAATAAAACGAGACAAAATGAAAATCTCTATTAAATTTTTTTTTAACTTGAAACAACAATAAAAGCACAATAAAACGATATAAAATGAAAATCTCTATTATTATTTTTTCAAAACTTGAAACAACAACAAAAGAAGAAAGTATTTCATATTTATGTGGATCAGAGATTCACATAATAAATCGTTTGTTCGTAAAACATCAGGTTTACAGATTTACTGTAATATATCAATCTTACTGGCCTTCAAACAATCTTTACATAATAGTATCACAGCAAACCTAAATCGCATGTCTTCTAACACTTATTATATAATAATATCTCAACAAAAGGTTTGTATGTCTTGAACTAAATAATGTTATATACCGTTTAAGAGCAAACCTACTTTTCAGTACTAAATTAGCTTAAAAACCCAAAACACAATCCAACGTTCGTTCCATTATCAAAACGCTGGAATAAATGTCAAATTAGTCTTTCTAGTATGCATCTTACTAAGCGTGTTATATCAATATTTTTAATTGCTAAAAAATAAAACAATGCTACTACACCTTCATGCAATATGAATTCAGGATATGAAAATAGAAATAGAATGAAAATTGCATGATTATTCTAAATGTTTACATAGTTATTGGCGGGGCTAATAGAAACTGTACTGAACGAAATGTTCTATAATAGTAATAATATTACAAGCACAATCATACTTTATTAATGATAATTGTGAATGTACACATATATATATATAAACATTATTTTAAGCTCTCTTTTATTTATACAAATAAAATTTTATCTTAGCATTATATAGCAGCAATTTAAAATAATTATGTAATTTTTTTTTTAAAACAAGAAATAAAATGGAGGGGTTAATATGGGGTCTTCAGACAAGAGATTTCAGTTAGGAGAGCGGGATGAGTAAGAAAAGGTTAAAGCACCGCATCGTTGTACAAGAAGTTTACAAGCTTTGACCACAAACCTGTTTGCAACTCTGGTCAGGTAGCTGTACTTGAGTGACACGTCGACAGGGCCCGTAACTCCTTGGCAGCGTGTAGAGGAAAGCTCTCTACGCCCTCTTCAGGGCACGTACACAGACATCGCCTCTTCCCTTCCCTTTGCTTTTCCAGTGGCTTGCAGCCCGAGGGGGGTGGGGGGACTCACAATGCAGGTGATGGTAGTGGCGGTAGTGGTTACGGTGGCAGCATAAAGTTGCTGAACAGAAAACACTTCACTGAAACATACATACGCACGACAAACATAAACACGAACACATACACACACACATACACACACATACACACATACACACACATACACACACACACACACACACACACACACACACACACACACACACACACACACATAGTGTGCATGAACGAAGGGCGAACTGTTTTCGAGTGTCTTTGCGCCCTATTGGAGTTCAGATGTATTTTAGATAGTGGTTTCACATACGCATCACAATCACCTGTTATATAACTGTTAATAAAGACTCGTGTGAATCGGATCTGTTTTAATTTCACTGTATCATCTTCAGTGAGAGAAAAGAATTTGTTTTGACGTGGTCTGCATATTTGTCATTCGTTCGTCCGTCCCCACCCTAGGTTAATTTATATCTACATATATATATATATATATATTTAAAGACGTCAGCTTGTAGTGTGGTGACTCGTTCGTTTTGTCTGTCTGGTAGAGGTATATATTAGCCGGTAGTCCGTGGTTTGCACTCATTCTCAGAGTTACTGCTTTATATGCTGGAAGTTACTAGGCTAATATATACTCTCATTCTGAAAGTTATAACGATATTATAACTACATTTACTGTGCTGATATCTCACCCATTATAAAAGTTAAAACATCTTTCTATACAAGAAATTACTGATATTTCGCACTCAATCGCTGCTGTTGAAACATGTTACAGTTGTTTTTTTAAAAATAATAGTCCACGTTTAACCGAATATTATTATCTAAGTTTGTATTTAGTTGGTTTTGTTATATTGCACTTAATCTGTACATTTTAAATTTATCCCAAGATGGTGCTTTTCGTTGCTGTTTTCTTAAGAAAGTATGGTTTCCATTATGAAGAATTTTCATTTGAATTGCTAGCATGCAAAATGTATTTTATCAAGTTATAATTCATAACTATTGAAGTTTAACTGAAGGCATACTTTAATGCAGCACAAATGTAATGCCATCATATTAAAAACAAATTAACCACTTGGTATGAGGATAATTAGAGTCAAATGAATAACTGCTTGCAATTTTGTTATCATGTTTATGACTTTGCAGTAATGATTGCACTTTTGTTGTACTTTTTTTTTAATGGCATAGCAATTGCGCGATAACCCACAAAATGAACCATAGGCAACTTCGCATGCGTAAAGTTTAATGTTACCCTTTAATAGCGTAATAATCTTTCCTTAGCTCCAGAACGAAGAAAATTGAATGGTGTTTAGATTCGTCCTGTAATGAGTTCTTTTACATTCACTCGGCTGCAGAGCATTTCAGATTCTCTTTCTAATAAGAATGTATGTGTTCTGTATTTATTTTTCGTAGAATACCATAATTTTAGTTACGATAACTTCCTTGGCTTTGGTTCGCATCAAAGACTCAGTTAAATTGCTTTTGACGTCCACAACTCTTTTGATAATTTCATCCAATATAGTATAATTAGCTTACGTTTTCTTTATAACCAACAGAAATTAGTCACCTCCTATGTGTTCAAAGAAGCGTTATTTACAAATTTATTTATAGTTCAGAAAATCCGCAATTTCGTGCAACTGGCTGGATTGAAGCTATTGTTTAATCCCATTTAAAACAGACTCGTGTCTTCTTTAATTTCTTATTATAGAATAATTACCACGAGACAGACCCCACATTATCATGGCTTACTTATTTTTCTTTAAAGCGACACGTTAGTGCCCAATACTGTTCGCAAATGAGATATGTTTCGTTCGCAAACCACAGATAAAATGTTACTGACATTACTATGTCCAAAATCAAAGAGAACTGAGTTAAATTGAATAATACAGTCACATGTGATCATTACAATTTCTTAATAATAAAATGTGTTTCTGTCTTGTTAAGCTAACTAACAGACTATCTCTCTCTATGTCCGTCTATCCAACCATGCACATAAAAAGATCGCGAGAAAGTAACAGCACATCACGAAGGAATGTAAATGCTAGGCCTATTGATACCACGCACTATTGGTCTTGATTTGCGGAGAACAAATTGCCCCGTATCTTTCCATCGATCGGCACGGTAGTGTGTCATGGTTTAGTGATCTCCCTTTGCTGAATTAACTTACATTCCTGCTAAGCTTCGCCCAGTTACGGAGCCTCGTGTTAATATCCAAAGAATGTGTATGCTACTATTGCTGGCTTTGTTACAAATTGTATTCGTTTAACATTAAAGCAAATGAAAGTCAGAGAGAAAAAAATTAAAAATTAAAGAAGAAAAAAATGCAGACATTCCTTTTTTTAAAAAAGTATTAACATTAAAAAAAGTCAAAGTCAGAAAGAAAAATTTTAAAAATTAAGAAATATATAAATAGACTCCTATTTTTTAAGAGTCAGTATCTATCTGTCTATTTATTTATCTAGCTAACTAGCTATGTTACATCTGCATTAAATTTATCCATCTTTCCATCAGTCTACCAATATTAAATTTTATTGTACATGCAAAACTCCTTTTAAAGACCTTATATAAATAGTTCAAGCAGAGTTAGCTTTTCCTAAGAAATTAAATGTGCGCATTGACATTATACCATATTGAAATGACGAGATTTCTAAATTGCTTATTCAGAACTGGGTTCTCACTTTATGGACTGCTCAGACGTGTACACAATGGGAAAGACAATCAGCCTAAAACACACCATAATTAACGAGCAAAGCTATTTAGACGTGTACACAATGGGAAAGACAATCAGCCTAACACACGCCATAATTAACGAGCAAAGCTATTTAGACGTGTACACAATGGGAAAGACAATCAGCCTAACACACGCCATAATTAACGAGCAAAGCTATTTAGACGTGTACACAATGGGAAAGACAATCAGCCTAACACACGCCATAATTAACGAGCTAAGCTATTCAGAACACACTTCTAGAACTGTCCGTATTGTAATACCCGTCATTTCTCATGGTCCAGGGCACTGGCTCGGATGTCGTGGGTGGGCAGTCTGGCAGAGGAGGAGACTTGCCAGACGTTGGCCGGACTGGTCAAGCGACAACGACGCTTGTGTCGCCGCAACGTTGAACTGATGGAAAGCGTGAAAACCGGAGCTCTCATGGCAATCGAAGAATGTCAGGCACAGTTTCGTAACCGGAGATGGAATTGCTCTACAACAGATTCAAACAAACTGTTTGGCAGGGTCATCCTTAAGCAAGGTAGGTCTTGGTTATATAGTTACCTTGTGTTTGGCAGGATCATTTGCAGTCAAGATACGTCTTGGTTATACTATTACCTTGTGATTGGCAGGATCATTTTCAATCAAAGTGGGTATAATTATATCATTACCTTATGTTTGTAAAATTTGCTCTTTGTTCTGTGGGGCTTTTTGTGTATATGTCAGCTAATTGGAAAAAGAACCATGAAGAATTGTGGAATCTTTGTAATAATGAAATGCGGGATCCCTTTAATTAAAGAGTTTCAAATGTGCGCATTGAGTTGAGCACATTAATATGGCAGATTGGTTGTTATTCGGAACTGTCTGCAGAAAAGAATTTTACCCATTCATTTATTAATCAGCTTGTTTCATTTTCTGTGGTTTTTGTCAGGATTCTCGTTTTCTGTTGTTGTTGTCAGTCTTCTCTTTCCTGTGGTTTTTTTCAGTCTCCTATGTTTCTGTTGTTGTTTTCGGTCTTCTCTTTTCTGTTGTTGTTGTTGTCAGTTTTCTCTTCTGTTGTTGTCAGTTTTCTCTTTTCTGTTGTTGTCAGTTTTCTCTTTTCTGTTTTTGTTGTCAGTCTTCTCTGTCTGTTGTTGTTGTCAGTCTTCTCTGTCTGTTGTTGTCAGTGTTCTCTTTTCTGTTGTTGTTGTCAGTCTTCTCTTTTTCTGTTTTTGTTGTCAGTCGTCTCTTTTTATGTTGTTGTTGTCAGTTTTCTCTTTGTATTTTATTGTTGTTTTTCAGTGTTCTTATTTTCTGTTGTTGTCAGCCTTATCTTTTTCTGTTCTTGTTGATGTCAGTCATTTCTCTTTCTGTTCTTGTAAGTTTTCTCTTTTTCTGTTATTGGATGCTGTCCCCTATACCTGTCTAGTTTTCCTCAGTCTCTGCATATCTATCCTGTCGTCCAGTCTCATCCTCTTTCTTTCTTTCTTTCTCTCATCCCATCTTTCTTTATTCTTCTATCTTCTTTTATTAATTTCTCTCTCTGTCTGTCATACTCTCTTTTTACCTCTATATTTCTATATCTGCTCTATTGTCGTCGGTTCTTTCCCCGTTTCTCTCTCCATTTTATCTCTATCTATCTATCTACACGTCTGCCAAACGCAATAGTTTTATTCGTTCTTGCAAGTCAGTTATTTGACCTAAGAACTTAAAGCGTTCTATCCACTTGTAAACGGTAGTCACCTGTGCATTGTACCCTACTGGTTCTTCATGTGTGTGACAAAAAAATTCTTACATAAGTTTTTTCCTCTGTGGCTTTACTGTGGAAGAGCAGTTGTATACTTTTGCTGCTTTTCCGTCTTTCAGGTGTCGTTTCGTTTGTAAATCCATACAGCCCACACCATTCAATAAATACCAAGACAGGCAAATGTGATCGCATCTAACAAAGATATGCAGTCATAATTATTTTTCTCCAAATGCTTGTTTTGTAAACATTGCTTCAGAGACCACACAACGCGCAGTGTTCACATATCCCTAATAACCGTAGTAGACAATCGTCTCCTGAGCCTGCTCAGAAAGCACCGATGCGGCAGTAAATTGTCTCTAGATGTCTATCTTCTACAAATGGAACGTGATGAGGACTGCGTCTAACCAATCCAAGTTTGCCCTTTGCAGAAGAGAGCGCGTCAGCCCTCAGATATATCTACTATGCAGCCACCGGGCGTATTGTAGCTCTACCGGCTGCATATCAGTTGTTTGTTGGTTGTTTTTTTTTTTTAAATTAGAAGAAATCCACTTACAAACCTATCTAAAGGCAGTGAGGTGGAATAGAGGCTGAAGTAATCAAAGCACGGCCATGGGATGGTCTAGCCTAACTCTTTCCGCTGACGCCATTCTCGAGTCAGGGTCAAGAGAGGTCGAACTATTCTTACACAGTATAGTTCAAGGTCACAGTAGCAATTGTCACAATCTGCGTTACGCTTTGCTTCGAACAAGAGCTTTGAGTCATGCAATTACGTAACGTCTAAAGATATTTCTCATGCAATTACGTAAAGTCTAAAGATATTTCTGATGTCTTTGTGCAGGATTAGTGGATGAAAGGATAAACCGGACATGTTTTTTTTATTTTGTTTGAATATATATAAGGTTAGTGAAACAGATAAGTACAAATGGTGTTTTAGATTTTGTTTGAATATATATAAGGTTGGTGAAACAGATAACTAAAAACGATGTTTTATATTTTGTTTGAATGTATGATTGGTAAATGGATAAATTGGCAACTGTTTCAAATTTTGTTTGAATGTGTGACGCTACCACCACCAAGTTAATGGTTATTATATTAATTATTAATTAAACGTCCATAACTAATTCTATGTATTGAGAATCTTAATTTCCGTTATTAACAATTCTCTAGAAGACACCACTCATCTCTCTCATTTGGCGGATATATGGGCGCTGTAAACGTTTTCTTCCTTCCACAACATTAAAGAACAAACATTTACGTCACACACTACTTCCATAGGAGGAAAACGTCTTACCAAAGGCGAAGATAAATCCATCTTATAATTTATATTTGGTGAGCCCCCATCCACCCACTTTCAGCTCCAACATATGGTTACCAATATGTGTTAGAAGGTCAATAAATTTAACAATAAATTTATTAAATCAACAATCAAATGTACATAAAACAAATAAAATGAAAAGATTACTTGACATCAATATTTCCATGAACCGCGTTCAAATAATTTCAATATTTATACAAACATATATCCTAACACATAGTTCAATTGATTATTGTCAATATAAATCTCATGATAGTTCTTATCACAGAATGGAAATAGAGTTCTTAAAGATATTAGCAATAATAGTCTGTACATAATCTTGTCTTGGCAAAGCAGTAATAGTCTTTTGCCAGCTTTCTTAACAAAGACACAAGTTTATTGTCATAAGGAATTGTCAGTTTCATGTGTGTTTCTCTTGTACATTGTAGAACACTGATGAGATTTTATTATCTCATGGCTAATCTGGCACTCCTTCGCCACATGAGTTTCCTCAAGCAGAACAACAATGTAGCAATTTCCAGTAAATTTCTTGTACCAGAAATTGTTTGGTGTAGTCAGCAGACTTTGCCTCCATACATCACTGTGCACTTTTACACTTACACACTGGCGGTAAAAGTTTCTCCAGTCTACCAGGGTCATAGCATTTTATAAATCAGTGAACTGGGAGATTCTGGGAAAACAAAAAGGATGCTTCTTCCCTGTAAAATATAATCAGGGAACAAATGCTAAGTTTCCAGTTTATTCATCTCTCTAACTCTATTTTCTCTTATGTTCAAGTCTCAACTTAGAGTTTCCTGCAATGGTATTTACTAGCCCAATTCATGCATACAGCATAATGACTTATCGATGTATTCACTAGAAACAATGTCAAGTGTTTAGCATACTACATACTAGTATCAAAGTTCACAATTTGTGGAAATAATAGTCTACTCACATAATACATGTCTATGTAAAACACAAGTATAACATATCAATTGTAAAATGTATGAAATATTTCTCTAAGTCCATCCTCTCTCAACCAGTCAGTTAAATCTACATTATGCTAACAGCTGTCTTTCTTGACCAGTCTTCTTACTACTCCAAATTCAAAGTGATTAGACAATATGATTCCTTGCAGCAGGTACACATTTGATTTCAGCCCATTGGCTCGTCTCGTTCTTGTAAATCTTAACCATTGGAAAATAAAACTACTCACCCACCTAAAACTGGTTTATATTACATCAGCAAGTCTAGTACATTCCTTACTTGAGCTGTTTACTTCCAACTTTGATACTTAAAAATAGATAGTAGGTGACTGCATTTAATATTTAATGTAAGTGGCTGTATTTAGCATTTGTAAGCTTTTTATAGGACCATATCTCTGTATTTAGTATTTGTTCTCCGTATTTAGTATTTGTTCTCTGTATGTAGTATTTGTTCTCTGTATAGTTAGTATTTATTAGCTTTTTATGGGACCGTATCTATGTATTTAGTATTTGTTCTCTGTATGTAGTATTTGTTCTCTGTATTTAGTATTTGTTCTCTGTATGTAGTATTTGTTCTCTGTATGTAGTATTTGTTCTCTGTATATTTAGTATTTATTAGCTTTTTATGGGACCGTATCTATGTATTTAGTATTTGTTCTCTGTATTTAGTATTTGTTAGCTTTGTATGGGACTATATCTCTGTATTTAGTATTTGTTAGCTTTTTATGGGACCGTATTTATGTTTATCCATTTAGTCTGTATTACAGATTCCTCTGTATAGTACTAATTATAGGTTCCTCTGTATAGTACTAGCTTCCTCTGTTTAGTAGTCGTTTTAGTTGGGCGTATTTAATATTAATTGTTATAAAAGGCTGTATTTAATATTAATTGTTATAAAAGGCTGTATTTAATATTAATTGTTATAGATGGCTGTATTTAATATTGTTATAGATGGCTGTATTTAATATTTGTTATAGATGGATGTATTTAATACTTGCTATAGGTGACTGTTTAATATTTGTTATTGTGACTGTATATATAATTTGCTTGTACTTAATAGTTGTTTTAGGTGCCTGTATTTGATATTTGTTATAAATAACTGTAGTTAGAATTTGTTGTATTTCACCGTATTTAGTATTTGTTAGAGTTGGCTGCATTTAGTATTTGTTATAGGTGGACTATTTAGTATTTGTTATAGGTGGATTATTTAGTATTTGTTATAGGTGGCTGTATTTAGTATTTATATATTTATACAGTATTTATATGGAGGATAACATCTCAGAGTGGACAGGACTGAAACTGATCAATACGGTAAGATTAGCAGAGAACAGAATGGAATGGAGAAAACTGGTTCTCAGGTCATCACTGGTGCCCCAACGGTCGACATGACTAAGGGATAGATAGACAGACAGTATTTAGTATCTCTGCTTCTTTCTCCCTCTTTTCTTGCGTTATTATTATTTATTCCTTCACCCCTCCCTCACCTTTTCTGTATCTCTATCCCTGTTATATTTTAAAGGAAAAATACCACATACTGTGTGATACAGTACGAAGCAGATATTTTAATCTTTCGCACAGTTCATTCCATTAGTACGACTAAAATAAACCGATACATGTACTCTTCCACAAAGTACATTCCAGTTAGCTGCACAACACACCTGTGAGGGGAGGTAACTATTGCTGTCTTCCGGAGCTGCGCATGGCTGACAGTAAGCGACACGACACGGCCGCCGCAGCTGCCGCTTTCATGGTGGAATGGTTAGGAGTCAGCTCCCTTTGTTTATCGATACAGCTCATCACTTGCAGATCATGAAAAAGGATCCTTCGTTTTTTTCTTAATCTGTCGGCACGAGACTGGCTCGTTATGTTGTCAGAAAGACTGAGAAATATTTATCTTCGTTGATACTGTATAAATTGTTTCTAAAATAACTGCAGTATTCAAGCTCAGATTTACCGCTTTAACATTTTAAAGAGAAACAAGGGTTTGTTCTGCCCAACCCCACATAGTCTATCTAGCTCCAAACTGTCTACACAGCCCCAGACATTCTGTCCAGTTCCAAACGATTTACAGAGCCCCAGACATTCTATCTAGCTCCAAACTGTCTACACAGCCCCAGACATTCTGTCTAGTTCCAAACGATTTACAGAGCCCCAGACATTCTTTCTAGTTCCTAACGGTCTACACAGCCCTAGACATTCTTTCTAGTTCCTAACGGTCTACACAGCCATAGACATTCTTTCTAGTTCCTAACGATCTACACAGCCCCATACATTGTATCTAATTCCAAACGGTCTACACAGCCCCAGACATTCTATCTAGCTCCAAACGGTCTATACAGCCCCAGACATTCTATCTAGCTCCAAACGGTCTATACAGCAGCACACTCGTCCCGAACAACAAATAAATAATGGGCATTCAAATTTGATTATTCATATATTACATTTACTGCAGCTTAACAAATTGAAATGAGGGTGGAAAAATGCTTATATATTTATAATTTTGTTCGAACGACGTGAACACGAAGCTTTTAAATTAAACTGCCATTTGTATAATTGTTATCATTTGCACTTTTGGCTATAACTCTCTCCTCTAACAATAAGATTTTATTTTCAGTGCAGCGACATTATAAAATGTGGCAAAATATAATTGCTCGGTAGTGTAAGAACGATATAATATTTTAACACTATAGTGGTAGACTGATGTTGTGTGATATAGGGCTGTACGTTATTAATCGACTGCTTGCTGTATTATATGATTACAAATAATTATATTTGATATTATATGTTGCGATGTTATAAACTTGGAGTGACATTATAAGAGTGTATGGTATTGTATTAATGATATGGCATTGCAAGAAAATGTTTGGGTTCATAAGGCTAATTGGTATTATAAGAATTGTGTTGTATTTTAAGATGGTGTGATACTATAAGAGTGGTGCAATATTGTAAATATGGTGTGGTTATTATAAAAGCGGTGTAGTACAAAAAAAAAAAAACGGGCGTGAAATTGTGAGTAGTGTGGTATAGAAATTTGGGGTATATGGTATTGATCAAAACTAGACATCAAAGAAGGATAGACATTAAATAGAAACAAATATTCACGACCCGCAATGTGAGAATTTACAGCATGTCTCTCAATTTAAACTTTATCAACAAATGCCATATGAAGCAGTATCTTGTTACTTTCCTAAAACTTTGATCAGCCAGATGTGCTTGAAATGTTTCTTAAAAGGAAAAGGAGAAGCTTTGTAGTGTTTGGGCTTTTTGAAATCAGGTTTACAATATAACTTGTTTCCAGTTAGTACAAACATCACACATCAATTTAGAACTATTAACTTTTGTATAAAGCACACAAATACAAATCCAATATTTTTTTTAAAGGGCAATAATTCACTTACAAAGCGTTATTGCTAAGGATACACTTCCCTTTGAAATATTTTCGTGACCTACTAAGTGTGCACACTAAATAAAGGAAAAAGTTTCTAGGCAGGGGAGATATCTGATACACTCCCATCTGAAGGGGTAGGTGGGTAGTAGTTCGATACTAAGTGATGTGGTCGGGACCCTTTAATATAGTTAAAGGGGGCAGGTCCCTCAAGCCATCCAAACCTGAGAAGGTCACAAGAAGGCCCCAAGCAAGCTTTAGAGTAGAGGTGCACAAAACGCGGCCCGCGGGCCGCATGCGACCGGAGATAGGGTTCTGTGTGGCCCCCGGAAGACTTTAGGATGTTACCATTATTATGAATGTAGAACACATTATTTGATTATTTGTGTTGTGTTTTTTTCTGACTTGTGGCCCTCCACGCACTATCAATTGGAAATTTGGCCCTCTTGCCTAAAATGTTTGTGCACCCCTACTAGAGTCTAGATAGTAAGGGAGCTAACACAACCACCTTAGTGAGGAGAACAAAGTCCTTCCAGAGTTATCCATGGCCGAGAACGTTGTAAACTGAAAAGATTCACGAAAGATGTGGAGGTGACGAAAGATAAAGCAATCACCACCACAGAAGTCCATAGATTTTTCAAAAAGCGAAAACATCCGATGCGCCCCTCTTCGGAGTTGGGGGAGCTTCGTTATTGAGTGTTCTACAACTCAGGACCCTAGAATATAGTGAGTAGAACCTAGTCACTCCAGAGCAATCTACGCCGGGACGCAAGGCTCCATGCAACCTCTGGAGAGAAAGATAATGGAACAACCACCGACCTAATGCATGTAATGCCCTTCTTTTTTGTTTGTAGTTTTATTTATTTTTTATTTGGGGGAAGGGGGCTTCAATGCTGAATGGACCACATTGTGGTTGGGACTCCATAATCATGTGAATCATGTCCCTCCAGAGCTATCCAGGGCAGAGAACGTCTTAAGATGTAACACCTCATGCAAAATCTAGATATGAAGTAAGTTCCTCCACCACTTAATCCACAAGCATACATATCATATACGCATCCCATTCAATATTAAGTGGTCCAGTTGAGATAGTCAGCTCTACAGAATCCTCTGAGGGAGCCATTTACTCCAAGACCAAGCCATAATTGACAATGTCAAAGTTAAGAACCATTCTTGCAGGCCTAAGTGTAACCTCCACCCACAGCATCATTTCATCACCAACCAAAAATCAGCTCTACATTCTTCATCTAATTTCTCCCAAGCCTTAGAGCCGTCCGCAAAATCAAAAAATATTGGAAGTGGACATTGAGCATCAACGAATGCTGAACATGGTTGAAAAGAAGAAATCAGTCAACCAATTATAAATGGAAATTACTGTACTTTGCTTTGGATAAATACAATGCTAGTTTCTTGAACGCATTGTCAATGCTAGCATTCTAACTTAACAATGCAAGAAAATAAAGCACGACTATTATTTTCCTAAGAAGAATAAGTAAGAACATTTTGTAGTGCTTTAAAATCATGATAATTAAGATGAGTGATGTTGTGATGATGCTGACGATGATGATTGTGACGATGTAATGCTATTCTGTCTTTTGGCTGCCGGTATTTCCATAAACTTTGGAAATTTCGGACATCTGATCTAACGACAGTTGAAATAGTTTGCATGCACCGCTTAATTCTAATCAGACAACATTCTGACCTTGACATTTATCAAATGTGGTACAGAAATCAGAGCTGCACACAGGTAAGTGGACAATATCGATGACAATGAAGGGGTCCGGCAGCAGGAAAAGACGTTAGTCATAGTCAGCTGGGAACCGCTTCAAGTCAGATCGCGGCACCAAACGCACGCGGAATTCCGAGTGTGTTGCAATCGTTTCCAACCGCGCCATTGCACGATCCAACTAGCTTTGGGCTTTCACAAGTTGGCCACGAAGTGACTGCAAACAACGCCGACAGACAGATTCGTGCGTAATGATGCGTAGCGATGCTGTGAGGCGGCTTTGGCAAAGCAGCAAAAGGGGAGGGGGGGGCGCCAGTGTCAAGCTGTCGATAGAAATTAAAAATCACTATGATTAATGAAGAAGTCTCGCGGTTTGAATTAGAGAAGTAGGGCATTTATTCTGGTTAATGCATTTAAAGCTGCAGTTTTATGCGAGGGAATCAGATGAGCAATCGAAGATATTCGTTCAACAAAGAACGAAAAAATCAAAAGTACACATTTTTAATTTTTGACATATAATTCTTTTTGTAATACTAGCTAGTCCTAGTATATGAACTGTAAGATATTTTATTACTTGCCATGTCAGTAAATGTCTTAATAAAATCAAATGACATGATCGACATTTCATTTAAAAACTAAAAACGAGCTTACGAACTAATGGATAAGAAGCTATGAATGTACTGGAATTCATGCTGGCACGGGTCTAACACTGCACTGTATATATATATATATATAAGACAATTTTATAAATCAGCATTTAGACAGAATAATTCGAGCGATATGTTACAATGAAGCTTTTGCATTGAATTGTATCTTGGCACCGTCCCACAGGCGCTGTAGATGTCAGGAGTAGCGTCAAGCGAGTCCCCTCTCTGACGCGCCAAAATGCCTGGCTATACTTTAGCTTGTGCAGACAGCATGCATGGCGCCATTACGTGTCAAGTGTGCGTCATGCCCAGAACTTTCAAACAAACATTTTTCACTTATGTTTAGTGCCACTGTTAGTAAATGACGTTTTGCACTTAAGGTGTTTAGTGCCACTGTTAATAAAGGCATTTGCTTTCGTGGTGTTTAGTGCCATTTTTAGTAACGACGTTTTACATTCGTGGTGTTTAGTGCCACTTTTAGTAACGGCGTTTTGCATTCGTGGTGTTTAGTGCCACTTTTAGTAACGACGTTTTACATTCGTGGTGTTTAGTGCCACTTTTAGTAACGACGTTTTACATTCGTGGTGTTTAGTGCCACTTTTAGTAACGACGTTTTACATTCGTGGTGTTTAGTGCCACTTTTAAACGGCGTTTTGCATTCGTGGTGTTTAGTGCTGTTAGCCACGCGATTTGCAATTAGATGCTTTAGGTGTTTAATGCCACTGTTTGTGACGTTTTGCATTCGTGCCACTGTTAGTGAAGCGTTTTATAGTTATGGTGTTACTTCCCCTGGCTATTAGAAGATGTGTCCATGATAATTATGGGATGTTGCTCAAACGTACTACCGTGAAGATGATTATATTTAGACAGTCCTGATACATAGTCAAATACAAAATTTTGTCGCGATTTGTGTACTAAGCGGTTAGTGTGTGTGTGTGTGTGTGTGTGTGTGTGTGTGTGTGTGTGTGTGTGTGTGTATTTCAAAATATGTATGATATCTAATATGCTTGTATTTCCTTGCATGTATACGTGTAGATATTTTATGAAACTATTTTTTAGCACTTTTCCACTGATGTGAACATAGAACTTGTTAAACACTTTTCCACTGATGTGAACATGGAACTTGTTAAACACTTTTCGCCAAATTACTCTAAATGGTCAGGTCACACACACACACACACACACACACACACACACACACACATACACACATCTTACCGCCTAGTACACAAAGCCGCGACACATTTTTTCAAGACGGTGCAGGCTATCATTTGTAAACTATACAATCCAAGTCTGTTATTGCTTACAATTTACCCTGTGGCTTGATTTGTAAACTTTACAATCCAAGTCTGTTATTGCTTACAATTTACCCTGTGGCTTGATTTGTAAACTATACAATCCAAATCTGATATTGCTTACAATTTACCCTGTGACTTGATTTGTAAACTGTATTGATTCTAGAATCAGTCGGTGTGGTGACTAGACTGGTAATCAGTAGATCTTGTGACTAGACTGGTAATTAATCGAGAGTATAAACCATATTTGCTCCTGCCCATATTCTACCACGGACTATATATAGCGGTGCCTACAATATAGATCTTGTAACTAGATTAATAACTAGTCGCTACAGTGTAGATCTTGTAACTAGATTGATAACTAGTCGCTAACAGTATAGATCTTGTAACTAGATTAATAACTAGTCGCACCAGCATAGATCTGGTAACTATATTAACAATTAGGCGCTACAATATAGATCTTTTCATTAGATTTATTACTAGTCGCTACAGTATAGATCTTATAGATTAATGACTAGTCGCTACAGTATAGATCTTGTGATTAGATTAATAATTAGTGCCTATAATACAAACAAATCTGTTAGTGCTTATTGCTAATCAGGTGACTAGACTGGTATACACTAACAGAAGTGTACGTTACAAGATTAATAATGCCATGATCCAGAATGATAGTACAAATCTCGTTACCACTTCAGTAATCTGTCGAATTTTACTACAAACTTCATCACCAAATAATCTGTAATCAGTCGACTGACACAGTACAAACTTCGTCACCAAATATGTCCAATAATACAGTATAGACCTCCTCACCAGAGTGACAATCAGTCGTTACAGAGCAATATACTGAAAGAAGCGGTCAGCATTAACCTGAGAGTTTCTTCTATTTTCATAATTATTTAAAGGGAAATCCATACTTACATATACGCAATCATAATTATATACAATAATTTGTATAACTATACCCGTACGTCACAACAATACATGCACATACATAAAACATATATACTATATGGACATATAAGCAAAGGTACGTGCAGCTATACACACTTGCTGCAGAAAGAAAGTTGGTATCTGAGGTCCTCACAGACATCTAATAATTAGGTCTGCCAGTTGGCTAAACGAGTTGAGCACTAAATATTTAACTAGTTCGTTCATTTAACACAGAAGACCTATGGTTCCATTCCATTGCAGTTTCACTTTGGCAGCCGGTGAGATGTTTACTTGAAAAAGAAAGAATAGCTGATAGTGTTTTGTTAGGTTAGCACACGATTTTTAAAAAAAAGAAAAGAAAACCGTTATAAATAACATGGACAGTAGTATGCGTTTCATGTCCAGATATTTTCGTTGCTCGATAAGGTGTTGTAAATGAGAACTGACACGACAGGACTTGTTGAAATTATCGCAGAAAAACGACTTTTGATTTTGTCATTCAGGCAAGCAGCAGTCTATCTGGCTTCCGATTGTCAGTGGTAAATTGAGGGTATACGTCAAGTGTATCAACTATATTGTGCTTATCAGTAATTGGGTGTGAGTTTCGTTTTGCTTTCAACTTTTTACTTACATTTATTATAGCAGATAGTGCAGCCCCTCCCCCTTCACCCTGGTCACTCTTACCCCTACTCTCAGCCGACCAATAGTGAACTAGTTGTTTCTTTTTCAGTGTTTTCCAAGTACAAAAATGGAGAAGGAATACCAGTAGAAAAAAGTAATACCAACAGTTTTAACCAATCGCTTTTAGACTTATATAAACTCATTAATGCCCGCGCATCCAGACACACACACACAATTACGTCATTTGTTGTTCTATTCGAAAAGTAATTAACAGACTTTTTATTTTGCATCGTCAGCTAACGAGTTCTTTGTACATTTTTTCATTCAACTCCTTAAACTGGTTTTCAAGGTCACATTTACTTTGGCAAATCCAGATTCAAAAAGCAGGAGTTTCAATAAGCTCAATAAGTATTTACACTTCAGTCTCAGTATGTATTTACATTTCAGTTTCAGTATTTACCCTTAAGTCTCAATACGTATCTACACTTTAGTCTCAGTAAGTATTTACACTTCAATCTCAATAAGTATTTATACTTCAGTCAAAATAAGTATTTACACTTCAGTCTCAATAAGTATTTATACTTCAGTCTCAGTATTTAGTGTCATAATAAGTAAGTCTTTATACTTCTGTGATATGCACCCTGTGTTGGAGTCAATTTGCCTATTCCTAATTTTAAACTTAATTGTTACATAAATTGTTAAATTGTCAAAGTAACCCAATGTTGGGCACTCCTTATGATAGTATTTTTGTTGGAGTAAACACTCGAGTTAAGAAAATGCTAGAAAATGCTGATGTAATGCAAACTAGTTCAAATGGGTGAGTAGTTTTTTTTTTTATCCAATGTGTGACGGACACGCCACTTAGTTAATAAACGTGATTGTTATTATTAATTAATCTTTCATAACCAATTACAAGTAATGAGAATCATAATTTATTTTATTAATGATCCTCCAACAGACACCACTCATCTCTCACTTGGCGGATGTGCGGGCGCTGTAAACGATTTCTCTTTCTTCCACAACATAAACAACATTTACAGTCACATAATCTTTCCCATAGGTGGAAAACTTCTTACTGAAGGAGAAGACAAATCTCACTTTAAATCTATATTTAGCGAGCCCCCATCCACCCACTTTCTTCTCCAACATAAGATTATCAATATGCATAAGAATGTCAATAAATTTAACAATACATTTAATAAATGAACAATCAAATATACATATGACAATTACAATGAAATATATTCCTTGACATCAGTATTCCATGAACTCAGGTTCAGATAATTTTATGTTACACAGAAATAAAATTACAGTTCAACAATAGAGTCAATACAAATCGCAGGTTAGTCATCAGAGAATAGAAATGGAGTTATTAGAGGTAAGTTATTTTAATATTTTATGGATTGGGATGGAGAACGGATCATCACTGTCACGGTTTTATAACACTTATCGTCTGTGATGGGACATCTAGTCGTGACCTACTTGTGCACTACTGAACTACATAACATATCGATGCACTACTGAACTACTGGTTAAATAACATAACGATGCACTACTGAACTACTGGTTACATAACGATACACTACTGAACTACTGGTTAGCTAACATAAAGATACACTACTGAACTACTGGTTACATAACATAACGATACCCTACTGAACTACTGGTTAGTTAACATAAAGATACACTACTGAACTACTGGTTACATAACATAACGATACACTACTGAAATATTGGCTAGGTAACATAAAGATACTCTACTGAGTATATCTAAAGAGCTGCTGGTTAAGTAATTAGCTTACAGATGCAGTACATAATTAGAATCAACAGCAATGATGACAATTTTCAAAGGCAAAAGTTTAATAATCTTTCTAGTTAAAACTGCGCCAAATTATTCTATTTCATGGTCACAAATGAGGGCTTCTTACGTTTGTCTGTCTATGTTTTTCGACCTACTTTCATCATTGATGGCTTGTAATACTACTTTATTCATTTATATTTTAGTGCAATTGTACTTAAAGTCCTTGTAATACTACTTTATTCATTTATATTTTAGTGCAATTGTACTAAAGTCCTTGTAGTCAGAACTGAAACTTTCTTGCCATTATTTTAAACTTACTCATCTTTCTTGTCATAATTTGTTCACCCTACTATTGTCGTTATGTCACTACTTTAAGCATTCATATGTCTGTCTTGTCACCACTTCAAGCTTACATATGTCTGTCTTGTCATCACTTCAAGCTTACGTGTCTGTCTTGTCACCACTTCAAGCTTGCATATATCTGTCTTGTCACCACTTCAAGCTTACATATGTCTTTACAGTCAAAGGAAAATATTTTTGTCAAGGATTTGCCTAAACCGGATGTAGGACTATGTATATCTATTTCTTTCTTGTCTTAACTCTGTACCTAGATATTTTTTCAAGTCATACATATAGGTCTTATGTCTTTTCAGGCTTAATTGTGAATTCTTGTTTCCTAGTTACAGATGTAAGCTTACGTATGTCTTTCAAGTGACAAATGTAAATCTGTTATGTCTTTCGAGTCTCAGATGTAGGCCCACTGTAAACCTACTGCTGTCTGTCTAGTGTAAAAGGTAGGCTGGCGTTTCAAATATAAAGCTTATTTATGTCCGTCTACTTTCAAACTATGTGTCTTCTTAGTGTCACATTGATAAATATACTTCTAATATCACAAGTAGGCTAGTGTATGTCTTTAGCGTCACAAATGTACACCTACTTCTATCTAATTTCATAGGCTGGCGTTTCAAATATAAAGCTTATTTATGTCCGTCTACTCTCAAACTATGTGTCTTCTTAGTGTCACATTGATAAATATACTTCTAATATCACAAGTAGGCTAGTGTATGTCTTTAGCGTCACAAATGTACACCTACTTCTATCTAATTTCATAGGCTGGCGTTTCAAATATAAAGCTTATTTATGTCCGTCTACTCTCAAACTATGTGTCTTCTTAGTGTCACATTGATAAATATACTTCTAATATCACAAGTAGGCTAGTGTATGTCTTTAGCGTCACAAATGTACACCTACTTCTATCTAATTTCATAGGCTGGCGTTTCAAATATAAAGCTTATTTATGTCCGTCTACTCTCAAACTATGTGTCTTTGGTGTCACATTGATAAATATACTTCTAATATCACAAGTAGGCCTGTATGTCTTTGGTGTCACAAATGTAAATCTTTTTACTTCTAATGTCACACGTAGGCTTGTTCATGTCTTCGGTCTCACAAATGTAAATCTACTTCTGTCTAATCTCATATGTAAGCCTGTGTGTGTCTTTGGTGTCACAAATGTAATCCTACTTCTGTCTGTCTAGTCTCAAACGTAAGCATGTATATGTCTTTGGTGTCACAAATGTAAGCCTACTTCTGTCTGTCTAGTCTCAAACGTAAGCATGTATATGTCTTTGGTGTCACAAATGTAAGCCTACTTCTTTTGTTTCGAGCGAGAAATGTAAATGGCGTGAGTTTGTAACACACAACAATTAAGACATTGCTTTCACGGCCTGTTGTATGAGTTTGTAACATACAACAATTAAGACCTTGTTTTCATGGCCTGTTGTATGAGTTTGTAACTTACAACAATTAAGACCTTGCTTTCATGGCCTGTTGTAGAGACAAGAGAGTCTGCATTCGTACACGCCTTGTCGTCAGCAGGAGTGGCCTTCGCCGTTACCCGGGCGTGTAGCAGCGGACACCTTCGTAAGTGTGGGTGCGATCGGACTGTCCGGGGCCGGAGTCAGGAAGGATTCGAATGGTCGGGGTGCTCGGACAACATCGCCTACGGGAGTGCGTTTTCTACGGCTTTCGTGGATGCCCGAGAGCGGGGACAGCGGCGAAAGAACTCCACACGTGCACTGATGAATTTACACAACAACGAAGCAGGAAGACGAGTTAGTAGTATTCACTTACGAAACATTTTTATAATTTACTTTTTACTTCAAAGAATGCAGGGTTGAATGAAACTGTCTGACCATATAAATTCTTGGGTGATGATGAGAGATGGGTTGAATGTGTGGCGGCATGGGTTGGCAGAGGGGTGGGTGGGTGGGTATGTGGGTAAATTTTACATTGGCAATTTGGGGAAGCTGTATTGATTGGACATTCACTATTGTGGTTCTGTACGTTTTTGTGTGTATGGGTGTGTGCTTGGAGCCTCTATATTTGTATGATTACTTGTCCTGGTTTTCTTTCTCTTGGATTATATACTCACTCTCCACCCTTTCCGTCGGCTACCGGACTAAAGTGCCCAGAGTCAAGTCTCCAGATTTATTGTTCAGATATTGGCGAAATGTGATATTATTTTAATTCGCATACTCCACATGATTCCTGTCCCACATTCCCTTGTCTGTAAGACAATGTAGTGACTGCCTTAGTTCATTTCAAATATGATTTTAAGAACGACTGCCTTAGTTCATTTCAACTATAATTTCAAGAACGACTGCCTTAGTTCATTTCAACTATGATTTCAAGAACGACTGCCTTAGTTCATTTCAACTGTGATTTCAAGAGCGACTGCTTTGTTCATTTCAACTGTGATTTCAAGAATGACTGCCTTAGTTCATTTCAACTATGATTTCAAGAACGACTGCCTTAGTTCATTTCAACTATGATTTCAAGAGCGACTGCCTTAGTTCATTTCAACTATGATTTCAAGAGCGACTGCCTTAGTTCATTTCAACTATGATTTCAAGAGCGACTGCCTTAGTTCATTTCAACTATGATTTCAAGAACGACTGCCTTAGTTCATTTCAACTATGATTTCAAGAACGACTGCCTTAGTTCATTTCAACTATGATTTCAAGAACGACTGCCTTAGTTCATTTCAACTATGATTTCAAGAACGACTGCCTTAGTTCATTTCAATTATGATTTCAAGAACGACTGCCTTAGTTCATTTCAACTATGATTTCAAGAACGACTGCTATGCACACATCGACATATCATTGTTCTAATACACCTACTTCTAACAAAGTATTAAGAGTTTAACACTTTAAATAGCATGCAGTCAATTAATTAAGAGTTTAACACTTTAAATAGCATGCAGTCAATTAATTAAGAGTTTAATACTTTAAATAGCATGCAGTCAATTAATTAAGAGTTTAATACTTTAAATAGCATGCAGTCAATTAATTAAAATACTTCTATATGGTTTAAATCTCTTGCTTGTGGTAAGTGTTAGGTGGTCATTCACTTAAAAAACGGTCACGTTAGCTCAGTCAAGTGGTTTATTACGGAGCCAAAATAATTGTCTATGCTCTCAGTCAAGTGGTTTATTACGGAGCCAAAATAATTGTCTATGCTCTCAGTCAAATGGTTTATTACGGAGCCAAAATAATTGTCTATGCTCTCAGTCAAATGGTTTATTACGGAGCCAAAATAATTGTCTATGCTCTCGGATATGCTAATTTGCTGAGTCAACAGGATTGTCTTTGCTCTGGTACATGAACTGAGCCAACAAGAGTATGTCTTTGCTGTGGTATATGCATGGTACTGATCCAACAAGAGTATACCTTTGTTCTGATACATGTTACTGAGGTAAGAAGGGTATGCCTTTGTTCTGGTACATGTTACTGAGGTAAGAGGAGTATGTCTTTGCTCTGGTACATGATACTGAGGCAACAAGAGTATACCTTTGCTCTGGTACATGATGCTGAGGCAAGAGGAGTATGTCTTTGCTCTGGAACATGATACTGAGGCAGGAGGAGTATGTCTTTGCTCTGGTACATGATACTGAGGCAAGAGGAGTATGTCTTTGCTCCTGTAAATGTTGCTGAGTCAACAAGTATATGTCTTTGTTCGCATGTATGCTGACTATTCCGAATCACTTGGAGTATGCCTTCAAGCAATTAGAGCTACTCAATAAGAGTATGTCTTCTCTAACCAGCCAATTAGTCAATAAAAAGAAAGTTTATTTAGCATGCCGAGTTAGTCAACAAGAGAATGTCTTCTCTAGCCAGCCGAACTAATCAATAAGAGAAAGTTTTCTCTATCATGTCGAGTTAGTCAACAAGAGTATGTCTTCTCTAGCAAGCCAAGCTAGTCAATAAAAGTATGTCTTCTCTAGCAAGCCGAACTAGTCAATAAGAGAAAGTTTTCTCTAGCATGCCGAGTTAGTCAACGAGAGTATGTCTTCTCTAGCATGCTGAGCTAGTCATCAAGAATATTTCAGTAGCCAGCCGAGCTAGTCAACTAGAGTATGTCTTCTCTAGCAAGCTGGTCACAAGAATATGTATTCTCGTACATGCTGAGCCAATAGGAATGTCTTCTCGTGCGTGTCGAGTTGCTGTCCTTTCTTGAGCCAGAAATTTTCTACTTCGATCAGTGCGTAAAACAAAATGGCTGACGATGGCGACAGTTACCGCATGAAGTGGTATAAGGTGTCCCGAAAGTGTTTTGCTTGAGCTATCATTTCTTCACTATTTTGCATTGGTCTGGCCTTTGACGAATACCAACTGTTCCGAAAAAAAATAATGTATATTAAATTAATTTTAGCGTTTATTTTACAGTTGTATGTGTTGTGTCTGAAAATCGTTGTTTTATTAAGAGAGAGAGAGAGAGTGTGTGTGTGTGTGTGTGTGTGTGTGTGTGTGTGTGTGTGTGTGTGTAAGTCGTTAATTTTTATTAATAAAAAATGTATATCTTGAAAAAATATTGTTAATCTGTCTATAAACTTACTATTCAACTTTCCTCTAATAAACTTATGAGCAACTTAATGACGTCACTTCTTCACGACTTAACACTGACCCATGTCATATTTAGTAATCGTTAATACTAATCTCAAATAATAAGACTAGTAATAAAAAGGAAAAACAATTAAATTTTAGAACACACAAAAAGCCAAGAAATAAAACACAACTGCCACTGCAAGCACTCACGAAAAGGATTGTTTACGTGTTACGTGTCTCAAGCGACGAAGATGAATGGGGAAAATTTTGGAAACAAACCCTGGAAAGCGATTGAGCAGCTTTGTAAACAGTCACCTCCCCTTTCTCAACCCCTACTCGTTTCGTTAGTAGCGTTTCTTTTTCCTGACCCGTCTAGGAAAGGGAGGTAATGGAAGAATCAGACATGGACAAGAATGAGCAGCCCAGTGTTAAAGCGTACGCCACACCGACATAGAATGGCACGCGACGACAGACAACTCAGGCAAAGAAAGAGGCCCCGACACTCATGCCAGTAGCAATCTAACCAGACCTCCGACACTAGCCCTTAATGTACATAACACATTGCAGATATATATATATAGGATTATCGAGTCTGACGTAGGTGAAGAATTAATGTGCTTAAGATATGCAATTGGAGTTGTGTATATGTAACTAGTGAGTTAGATGTTGATTCAGATGTACAAGAGGGCGCGTACGGAGATGGAGTTATACAGCTAAGGGTAAAACACATACGTACTGATAAAAATGCAAATATATACATATAAAAAATCATGTGATGTTGATAATTATATATATAGAAATAATTGGTGATGTTGAAGTCGATGTGGTATAAATGAGTAGTTATATATATATTTTAATTTAGATTATGACCGAATGCAACTGCAGATACAGATAAGGGTTATGGTGGAGATGTAGATATTGGTATAGATATTGGTATAGACATTGGTACATATGTAGACTGGCTCGCAACAATGCAATGTACAATTATATTGGCAACTCTAGGAATGTGTCAAGTGTCTTCATTTGATAAAACAGCTTTGTATAATATACAGTATTTTCTGTAAAGGAAGAACTCTCTCTCTCTCTCTCTCTCTCTCTCTCTCTCTCTCTCTCTCTCTCTCTCTCTCTCTCTCTCTCTCTCTTCAATAATGATTAGAATTTTTTTAGCAGTTCTCACATGGAACGCTCTTTTGTTTGTACCCGACAGCAATCATGTTATTCCAATTGTTATTGCTCATTAATTTTATATTTCAATACATCATTACATTAGTATAAGATTGGACTATCTGACGATTTGAATAATTATAGGTCTACCATCTATTTTTCCTTTATTGAGTTTAAGTAGCTGTAGATTGAGAGAGAGAGATAATGACTGGTTTTGGTGGTTAAAAACGAATAAATTCAGCAATGTCTGTTCCGGTGGTGGACACGTTCCATGTAACACTGGGCAGCAGCACGTCTCGATGACTCTAGTTTTCCTGTGACTCCCAGCCCCCAATCTCTGTTGTCTCCCAATCAGACCCCCCCCCCTTTTTTTTTTTCTATTTACTCTCACACCATTCTTTAAATAAAGTATAGGTGTAAAGTAAAGAATGGTGTCTATCACCAGCCAACATCACATAATTATTTTTATGTGTTTATATTTTGTCTTTCGTTTCTGTTTCTCCAGTTTGACTATCTGCCCCCAACCCCTAATATTATTTACCCATATTCACCATTTACGTTCAATATATATTTTCTCTGGAGTTACTTCATATTTTCTCTGGATTTACCCATATTTTCCAATTCTGGATTTACCCCATATTTTCTGGGTTCAACCCATATTTTCTCTGGATTTACCCCATTTTTTCTGCTTTCACCGTATTCACGTCTTTATCGATTGCCTGGATATTTGACGTCCATAACTCTTTCCTCTGCATCTACCTTTTAATCTCTATTTCTCTTTTAACTGTATTCGTCCATTATCGCTTTTCTGATTATCAATAGTTTTATCCACTATCTTTGGTAATCCTTATATCTTAATCTGGATTGTTTTAACTCTTTCTGTCGAGATATTTTAGTGTTAATTAATACATTAGTACTTTTGACAGTTTGGGTAAGCGTATGTTGAACACTAGATAAAATGGTGTCGATACATAATGCTTTATATAGTGCTTAGTACAATAGAAGTGATGCTACAGTGATGCTATTGCACACTATTCAGTGCTGGGTGCATGGTAGTGTGCATATAGTAATGGTAATGTATATTATTCAGAAGTAGGTCAGTGGTAATGTGCATACAGTAATGGTAATTATTCCCAAGTGGGCATGTGGTAGTATATATACAGTGATGGTAAGTGGTGTGTGGGTAAGTGGTAGTGTGTATACAGTGATGGTAGTGTGTATACAGTGATGGTAGTGTGTATACAGTGATGGTACTGTGTATACAGTGGTGGTAGTGTGTATGCAGTGGTGATAATGTGTGGCTACACTAATTTATATGGTGCTGGGTACATAGAAGTGTAGACAAAAATATAATTAAATATCAATTATTCTGCGCAGGCTTTTGAAATCTTTACTCTCTTATTATGAATAGAAATCTGACTATGTTACACCATCATTGCTTTGATAGGTATTTTATACACTCTATGTATAGTCTCAGTCATAGACTATTTCTGTTTATCTAATGGCTGACTTAGTATAAACATACACACAAATAAACATTTTCAAGTACACTTACAAATGCACATATACAAGCACGAAATCACTAATAAATAAATATGGTGACTAGACAAACAGATAGATAGATAGATAGATAGATAGATAGATAGATAGATAGATAGATAGATAGATAGATAGATAGATAGATAGATAGATAGATAGATAGATAGATAGATGGATAGGTAGATAGATTTAAAAAACTGTTACATTAAGAGGGTATACAACAACTAAAAAAGTGCAAGCCATGACGTAATAATATACTTATGCTTTAAGATAAGTATAACGCGAGGTGTCTATAGGATTCTTAGAACCACTTTATGAAGTTCTTATTTAAGTAAACGGGAAAAGAGAAAGGGAGGGTAAACTATTTCTCCATATCGTCAAAGTTGTCCCATAAGTTAGTGTGCTCTGTCCGGAACAGTCATCTGCTTAACGAGAGCTTCCGGATGAGTGATCAGCCCTGGACTTAGAAGCTTAAAGAATGTATTTACGGAGATCTGCTGGCGGAACATCCGCTAAAAGGATGCTTGCGTTGCTGCGAAGACAAGACGTGCGCCATCGGAAAGAGACATGGCGAGCCCATCACTGGAAATATGGACATGAAGTGACTACGCCAGTGGCGGAGTAGATAACTCGTGGAAGCTGCAGAGTCCTCTGATTCGCAAACAACACCTTACTGCTCTCATTCTCAGTGGAGTGCCAGGAATTTCTGGGGTGATGGTGGGATGCTGGGGAATGAGAGGAAGGAAGCAAAAACTATGTCAATACCCCTGCGATTTCAAGAAAATACCGTTACAAAATAACGCTGTATGTCTGTGCGTGTGTACATATTCAATTAATGATTATTGCATTTGTAACTTCTCATTCATAGTTACAAATTAAAAGTATTACGTAAATGTCTATTGAAACGCTTTCTATTTTTGGAACAAAAAACGTCATAAAGAAGAAACAAATGGCTATTTCAATGACCGAGTAGTAAAGTTGTTATTTGAATTATGAGCTGTAACTAGTTCACTCTAAGTAAGGAAGAGAAAATAAGAAGGCGATTGTTCAGAACTCTGAGTGAGAGTTTTGTTTGGTGTCTATGAAATTACTGACTGGACAAAGGAACATACACTAAAGAAATGTGGTGTTATATAACTATTGCACAAGGACAAAGGAACATACACTAAAGAAATGTGGTGTTATATAACTATTGCACAAGGACAAAGGAACATACACTAAAGAAATGTGGTGTTATATAACTATTGCACAAGGACAAAGGAACATACACTAAAGAAATGTGGTGTTATATAACTATTGCACAAGGACAAAGGAACATACACTAAAGAAATGTGGTGTTATATAACTATTGCACAAGGACAAAGGAACATACACTAAAGAAATGTGGTGTTATATAACTATTGCACAAGGACAAAGAAGATTACTACAAAAGTGTGGTGTTATATAACTATTGCACAAGGACAAAGAAGATTACTACAAAAGTGTGGTGTTATATAACTATTGCACAAGGACAAAGAAGATTACTACAAAAGTGTGGTGTTATATAACTATTGCACAAGGACAAAGAAGATTACTACAAAAGTGTGGTGTTATATAACTATTGCACAAGGACAAAGAAGATTACTACAAAAGTGTGGTGTTATATAACTATTGCACAAGGACAAAGATTACTACAAAAGTGTGGTGTTATATAACTATTGCACAAGGACAAAGGAACATACACTAAAGAAATGTGGTGTTATATAACTATTGCACAAGGACAAAGGAACATACACTAAAGAAATGTGGTGTTATATAACTATTGCACAAGGACAAAGAAGATTACTACAAAAGTGTGGTGTTATATAACTATTGCACAAGGACAAAGAAGATTACTACAAAAGTGTGGTGTTATATAACTATTGCAAAAGGACAAAGATTACTACAAAAGTGTGGTGTTATATAACTATTGCACAAGGACAAAGAAGATTACTACAAAAGTGTGGTGTTATATAACTATTGCACAAGGACAAAGAAGATTACTACAAAAGTGTGGTGTTATATAACTATTGCACAAGGACAAAGAAGATTACTACAAAAGTGTGGTGTTATGACAGAGTATAAATATCTGGCACGTTAAAAGGGGAATTTCAGGGAAAAAATTCAAGATCTAAAATCGTTTATACTAAAAGGGAAATTATTTAGAATTGTAATAATTCAAAGAGGGGATTGTGGAATATTATTCAAACAGGGATATAATATGGGGTTAAAAACTGTAACATACTGAAACAGGGGTATAAGATGAAATTCCCCTTTTAACGTGCCATAAGGTTTCAATTCCCCTGTCTTGTGACGCATGCAATTACGTAATTAGAGTCCTTCACTGCGAGCTGTCTTATATAACACTAACCTTGACCCCTGTAGAATGCAGCTATTCAAACTTAGCAAGCCATTCTTTATATTCTAAAAATTATATAATCCCCAAACTCGGCCCAAATTATTTGTCCACAATTATTTACAATAATTTTACATGACAAAACTGAAATGAATTTTGGCATAAATAAGAATTAATATAAAAATATTTAGAAAAAATATATTTAATTAATTAGGTGCGTTAATTTGCATTTTTTTCTGTTACAATTAGAGAGATAGAGAGAGAGAGGAGAGAGAGATTCTAATAATACATCCCCAGCCTCTTTCGATATTCAGTATCTTTCTCCTGCCAATCAGTTCGTATCGAGAGTTTCCGCATTCCAGCCAGTCGATGTCTGAGCACTTCGAGTTCCTGAGGCGGAATTAGTGACTCTACAAGTGACACCTACTTTCTCACCTTCGAAAGTCATGCTCAGTGTTATGCCATTTCTTCCCGAGGTCGTAGAGAAAGGCGTTAAGTATCGAAAGTCATAGAATACGTGGGTACTCGTGATCAAGTCTTACCTGGGCTCACAATTACTAAGTAAATGTTTAAAGGAAGTATTTTTGTTAAATAACACAGACTGATAATTATTTAATCGGAATTATTGTATGTTCAATTCCCGATGTTAGTTGTCTAACTCTGTGTCCGGGTTCATTAGGGCAGATAAATGGAACCATTCATTTACTCGCAGTCTAGACCTACACAATTCACTGTTCACTTTTACTCGCAGTCTAGACCTACACAATTCAGTTTCAATTTACTTGCAGTCTATGGACCCGGTCATAATTAGGTGCGCGAAACATACGCGGTCGGTCTGGAGATGGGTTAACTTGTTGATATAAAGCCAGTAGCGTAACTTCGAATGCTGGGGCCACACTCTCTGCTGAAAAATCTAAAGTGCCTCCCCCCGCTCCATTTTCCACGTGCGCGCGCACTTACGTACTTACCTACACACACACACATACTCTCTCTCTCTCTCTCTCTCTCTCTCTCTCTCTCTCTCTCTCTCTCTCTCTCTCTCTCTCTCTCTCCCTCTCTCTTTCTCTCCACAGAGATTCAGTTTGCTGTGCTCCGTGCGAAAACTTCATCATGTATATTTTTTTAATTTTAAGTACAATTTTTTTAATGAAAAATTATTGGGCCCCTTCTGTTGGGCCACCAACCATTGCGGGGGCTGCGGGGAAAGTGGGGGGGTAGTTACGCCACTTGCCGATGTTATTCTTTTTGAATTTTGTAAATTCTGTTTTCATAAATTCTGTATGCGTATATGCTTTGTAGAACGCATTGTCAGTAACGATTAAATGTGCACATGCCGTGCTTTGCTTTATAATTATTACGTGCCTTTTTTGTAGTACAGATGAAAATAAAGTGGAACATTTAGACTTTATAAATATTACGTGCCTTTATTGTAGTGCAGATGAAAATAAAGTGGAACATTTAGAGTTAGACTATAACTATTACGTGCCTTTATTGTAGTGCTGATGAAAATAAAGTGGAACATTTAGAGTTAGACTATAACTATTACGTGCCTTTATTGTAGTGCTGATGAAAATAAAGTGGAACATTTAGACTTTATAAATATTACGTGCCTTTATTGTAGTGCTGATGAAAATAAAGTGGAACATTTAGACTTTATAAATATTACGTGCCTTTATTGCAGTGCTGATGAAAATATAGTGGAACATTTAGACTTTAGAAATATTACGTGCCTTTATTGCAGTGCAGATGAAAATAAAGTGGAACATATATTGTAGTGCTGGTGAAAATAAAGTGGAACATTTATACTTTATTAATATTACGTGCCTTTATTGTAGTGCTGATGAAAATAAGGTGGAACATTTAGACTTAAGAAACTGTCGAATAGCTTTACTTTTATAGCTTGTCTTGTGCTACATTTGATCAGGTATTCATTGAAATGCGTGTGAACGTATACAATTAATAGTGTGTGTGTGTGTGTGTGTGTGTGTGTGTGTGTGTGTGTGTGTGTGTGTGTGTGTGTGTGTGTGAGTGAAACAATCAGCCACTTGAGAAAAATTTTATTGCAATTGCAATTCTAGTGTTTATATTTATCAAAAATGCATTTTTGGTAATGATTATAACGTCTCAAAACATTTTGGTTTATTTTTTAATTGCTTTATAGTTCCAGCTGTGTTCCTTCAGATAAACACTGATTTATTAATCTGTGTTAAAAGGACAGTTTGGCGAGGTAAATTTACCTTCCCTTTTTTAAAACTTAATTGTTAAATTGCCAAAGTGACCTGACCTTAGGTATTTCTTGTGACGATATTTTTTTGATTTGGAGTAAACAGCTCTGGTGGAGAATATTCTAGAAAATTTTTGATGCAATCCAAACCAGTTCCAAATGCAAGAGTAGTTTTCCTAACTATTAGTCTCACACGTGTTCATAACAATTTTAACCAATGGGGATGGACGGAAAGTTTCCATGTTGAAGAAGTACTCCAGTCTAATCACTTTGAAGTTGAACATAACTGGAGTCCGGTCATAAAGACGATCGTTAGCCTATGATAAGTTAACTGACTGGTAAGGAAGGAATGGACTTACAATATTTTGTACATGTTTGCTATTGATCTATGATTTGAATTAGAGAATGCTTTGTGTAATTGAACCATTGTTTCTACGTTCATTAATTTGACTACATTGTACATTATACTTGTGAATTTTGATCGATGCGAGATGAAATCTGAAATATGTCTGAAGTTTAGGCCTGCCTTAATTTGACTTTTGCAGAGCAGAGCAAGATTTTTGTTTTTCTTATGTCAAGGTACTGTGAATACTTTACTTGATTACGTTGGTGTGTGCATCCAGCGTTGTCGTCAAACTTAGTAGTGAAAGGTGTTTCCGAGAGATAAGTTGGTGTGTGCATCCAGCGTTGTCGTCAAACTTAGTAGTGAAAGGTGTTTCCGAGAGATGAGTTGGTGTGTGCATCCAGCGTTGTCGTCAAACTTAGTAGGGAAAGGTGTTTCCGTAAGACGAGAGTTCCATTGGGGAACCAATACAGCGGAAATTGTGGCTTAAGATTGGCCTCAAGAATTCACAAAGATTATTTGTGAATGTTCCTCATGGTGTGTTGAGTAAATTCCCCTGTTATGCTTGACAGTGCATTGAAAATTTTGGAACAGTTGCATAATGTGCCTCTAGAAAGTACACGTGGGACCTCACCTAAATATGAAAGGCAGTGACATGTTGCAAACCACGTGACTGTGAAACACATGCCAGCTACAGCTGCCATCTTTTAACAGGTTATGTGCATTGATTTTATTGTTTTGATTGCTTATGTCTATGCTATGATAAACTGAATGATTGTCCAGCATTAATCAAATATTGTTTTGAAATGATGTAAATGTCAAACAACTTTGATTATATCCATATGTTATATATTTGATTGATGTTGATTTAATAAATTTATTGACCTTCTTACACATATTGATAGCCACATTCTGGAGAGACACTGGGGGCTAGCAAAATATAGATTAAAAGATGGATTTATCTTCTTCTTTGTAAGAGGATTTCCACCTATGGAAATATTATGTGAGGGTAAATGTTTGTCTTTAATGTTATGGAAAAGAGAAAACTTTTACAGCACCCGCATATCCGCCAAGTGAGAGAGACGAATGGTGTCTTCTGGAGAATTATTAATAATTCAAATTCATTACTTAATGAGTAGTATCACTATAGTATAGTAAAAGTATCTATGATATGCACGGTGATCAGATTATCAGTGACAGACATAGTGATTAGCTTAAAAGTAATGGACATAGTGATTACATTAAAAGTGATGGACATAGTGATTACATTAAAAGTGATGGACATAGTGATTACATTAAAAGTGATGGACATAGTGATTACATTAAAAATGATGGATATAGTGATCAGATTAAAAGTGATAAGTATAGTGGTCAGATTAAAACCGATGGTCAAAGTCATCGGATTAAAAGTGATAGGTATAGTGGTCAGATTAAAACTGATGGTCAAAGTCATCGGATTAAAAGTGATAGGTATAGTGGTCGTATTAAAATGATAAGCTTAGTGGTCAGATTACAATATATTTGAGAACAAAGCTTAACTTTGTAAACCCTGCTCTACTGTATATAAATAAGTCAAATAATATTTCAAAAGGTTCAGGGAAATGGATTATAAGCCAAAAATATTAATATACATAATGTTAAATAGTCCAGTAAAATGGAGACAGTGTCTTCGTCTGTATAGAATCCATAGTCTTTATTTTTTACTTCTTTGTCTTGAGGAAACATATGAAGTGATCAAGTTGGGCTTGAAACTAAAAATAGCACAAGCAGGAACATAATATTTGCGATGTCACTTAGTTATCATAAGTCGAGATATTATCAGTGTGATATTAAATGTGATTTTCACAAAATGGCAAGTAAGTGAACCGGAAATAACTTGAAATGACCCGAAAGGGCTACCAGTTTGCACAATTCTCTGAATTTGATCTATACCTACTCATTTCACTGTTAACTTTTACTCACAGTCTAAACCTACTCAGTTTAGTTTATACATTTGGCTGCAGTCTATATCTACTCAGTTTACACATTTACTCTCAGTCTTTTATTCGCAATCTACTCAATTCAGTTTACATTTATTTACAATCTAAATCTACTCACTTTAGTATACACATTTATTTGCAGTCTAAATATACTCAATTCGGTTTACACATTTACTCGCAGACCTATTCCAGCAGTTCACAATATTTTACTCGTCACCTATGGCAACTCCTATTTACATCTTATTTCTGCATTTGGCAGCGGAAGTTTAAGGCAGTAAAATGTTTTTTCTTCTAAGGAACATGTATCGACGGCTTGACATGTGCGACAGACCTGACAGCCCGTTGTGCTCGCGGCATTGATGGCCTGAGAAGTTAACGACAATAAGCCCTTTGGTGGCTCTGACACTTTTACGACATCTTTCGCACGGCTTTTTGTGAACAATTCCTCTTAGTATTCACTCACGTTCTGTTGTCATCAGTTTTCGAATTTAAATGAATGAAGGTTACTTTTCGAATCGTGACCGGATTTTATTTCCAGTGAAGACACATGACGTAGGGTTGATGTTGCTAGCATGAAGTGGGGACCTAGGGTATTGATTGTCAGGTGGGGACCTGGGATATTGATGGCTTGCTGGTACCAGAAAATGATTGTGACGGCAGAACTGGAAATGAATTTATTAGGTCGCTATGCATGCTTATAAATGGTTTCATACTACCACCTAGTATTCATCCGATAGCCTACGAAAATAAATAAATATTATTTATTATAATTAGTACAACAATGATGGTGGTGGTAGTAGTGGTAACGATGATGGTGGTGGTAGTGGTAATAATGGTGGTATTTGTAATGATGATGGTGGTGGTGGTAGTGGTAATGATGGTGGTGGTGGTAGTGGTAATGATGGTGGTGGTGGTAGTGGTAATGATGGTGGTGGTGGTGGTAGTGGTAATAATGGTGGTGGTAGTGATACTGGTGGTGGTATTTGTAATGATGATGGTGGTGGTATTTGTAATGGTGGTGGTGGTGGTAGTGGTAATGATGGTAATGGTGGTGGTATTTGTAATGATGATGGTGGTGGTATTTGTAATGATGGTGGTGGTGGTAGTGGTAATGATGGAGGTGGTGGTAGTAGGTCGCGTAGGTCATAACAACACTGAGTCTTTACGTTTTACATTTCACGTAGGTCATAACAACGCTGAGTCTTTACGTTTTACATTTCACGTAGGTCATAACAACACTGAGTCTTTACGTTTTACATTTCACGTAGGTTATAACTACACTAAGTCAACTATACAGGACGAAGGAGAGGGGTGCCTAAAATACTTTCTTACATATAAACTTATTCCTCTTGAAATTGTCTGTTCATTGTTTCTAAAGAGCCTTTAGCTAATAGAGAGATGGAACATTTTTATATTCATAAACTATATTTACGATAAACCATAACACAACCCTGAGGGTTCCTTTATTTTGTGGCATACAGCCCACCACGAGTCAGCGCAAACTCGTGTGCTGCTAGACTGATGCATGCAACAATCCTAAAACAATTTTTATTAATAGGGACCGGATGGCAGTATATGATTTGTATTATAGTTTATAGTGGATAGACGTAAAGTAGGGTGTCGTTCAGTAAACAACATGGGATGCTGGCGCACGAGACCACACAGGCTGTATTGAGACTGGATGAGACATTGTTTCCATATGGTGTTGCTTAGTGGTGTGTTAGGAATTCCACATGGTGTTGTCCATATGATGGTGTCAACGTCCGTGTTCATACTAAATTGTGTAAAATCATAACGTTTGTATTCTCGACATGCTCGCATTAAGTTGTGTACAAAAAAAATACTGGTGTTGCACTCATGACCTGCATACTTACTGATGGCTAGACGTGGTGTATCACGACTGGTGTTGCACTCATGACCTGCATACTTACTGATGGCTAGATGTGGTGTATCACGACTGGTGTTGCACTCATGACCTGCATGCTTACTGATGGCTAGATATGGTGTATCACGACTGGTGCTACACTTATGGCTTGCATGCTTACTGATGGCTAGACGTGGTGTATCATGACTGGTGTTGCACTCATGACCTGCATACTTACTGATGGGTAGATGTCTGAATGGTCCTGCGTGTACTCAGTGATAGAAAGTTATAGTGTCTACATGAATTAGAAAAAGTGTCATCATAACGTTACTTAGAATGTTACAGTGCCTACATGAGTTAGAATGTTATAGTGTCATCAGGACGTTACTTAGAATGTTACAGTGTCATCATGAAGTTATTTAGAATGTTATAGTGTGTACATGAGTTACTTAGAATCAGTGACTTAATTGTAACATTATTTTTTGCTATATGCTTATCAAGAATACTCATCAAGTAAGCTTATCTAATTTAATTACTGCAAAGTCCTTGTAAAAAACAATTGTAAAATACAGCACAAAATAAATATATTTAGGCAAGTGTTGTGCTCTTCGCAAAATTAAATTACACTACAAAATCTCTAAATCACCACAAGAAAAATCTTCAAAATATATTTCTGCCAGTTAATCTCGCTATGAAACATCCTTTCAGTGATATGCATATAAAGTGCAAAATATATGCATAACAATTCGTGTAGCATGAGTTCAGTCATATGATGAAAATGCTCATTAGTGGCTACAAAATCTTATATACATCAGTATGTGCATATCTACCGCTTATAAACCATATGAACGAAATACATTAGCTAGTAACTGAAAACGAGAGGTATAATGATCCAGAATTTACAACTCTGAACTGCTCACAATACCAACTCCCTATCTGATCCGTTCACTCCAAAAATATCATCACAAGCAGCGCAGAAGGTCGGGTCACTTTGACATTTAACAATTTATAGAACAATTAAGTTTTGAAATAGGGATAGGCAAATTTACTCCGCCACACTAGGAAAGCACTAAATAGAAAAAAAGAAAGAACTCTACACTCTAAATATTAAAATCCAAATAATAGAAGAAATGAAAGACGGGTGTAAGTGGCAAATAATTGTCACACCTGGCACACAAGAACGGGTGTAAGTTACAGCCTAGCTGTTTTATCTCGGTCTATCGAACACAGAAGGGATGCATTTTAGAATATAACTATTTTGTCTCGATATATAACACAAGAATGATTGTAAGTTACAGCCTACCTCTTTTACCTAGATGTAGAGTTCACTAGAAAGGATGTATGTTACAACTTTTCACATTTTTGTCTCATTCTATTAAACACTATAGAAGTATTAGTTATAACGTATCTGTTGTGTCTCGATCTATAGAATACAAGAAAGGGCGTTAACTACATCCTAGTTATTTTATTTATATAGATACTGCACATGGGTCTATCTTACAACAGATGTGAATTACAGCTTTGTTGTTTTGTTTTGTAAGCGTGCATGTATATAAATAGCATTTAATGAATCTGACTGATGTAGCTGTTTTAGTAGTTGCTCACAGAATTTGCAGTTAAAAATGAAAACAAAATGGAAAATATATTTTTCTGTTTCATTTCTCTCTCTCTTCTCTCTCTCTCCCTCTCTCTCTCTCATCTCTCTCTCTCTCATCTCTCTCTCTCTCATCTCTCTGATCATTCTCTTCTCTAACTCTCTCTACTCGTCTCTCTTTGTCTTCTCTTTTGTCCCCTCTCTCTCTCTTTCTCTCTCTCTTTCTCTCTCTTCTCGTCTCTGACCTCTTTTGTCCTCTCTCTCTCTCTTTCTCTACTCGTCTCTCTTTGTCTTCTCTTTTGTCCACTCTCTCTCTCTTTCTCTCTCTCTTTCTCTCTCTTCTCGTCTCTGACCTCTTTTGTCCTCTCTCTCTCTCTTTCTCTACTCGTCTCTCTTTGTCTTCTCTTTTGTCCACTCTCTCTCTTTCTCTCTCTCTTTCTCTCTCTTCTCGTCTCTGACCTCTTTTGTCCTCTCTCTCTCTCTTTCTCTACTCGTCTCTCTTTGTCTTCTCTTTTGTCCTCTCTCTCTCTCTTTCTCTACTCGTCTCTCTTTGTCTTCTCTTTTGTCCCCTCTCTCTCTCTTTCTCTCTCTCTTTCTCTCTCTTCTCGTCTCTGACCTCTTTTGTCCTCTCTCTCTCTCTTTCTCTACTCGTCTCTCTTTGTCTTCTCTTTTGTCCTCTCTCTCTCTCTTTCTCTACTCGTCTCTCTTTGTCTTCTCTTTTGTCCCCTCTCTCTCTCTTTCTCTCTCTCTTTCTCTCTCTTCTCGTCTCTGACCTCTTTTGTCCTCTCTCTCTCTCTTTCTCTACTCGTCTCTCTTTGTCTTCTCTTTTGTCCTCTCTCTATCTCTCTAATCGCTTTTGTCTCTTCTCTGATTTTGTGCCTTTGTCTCTCTTCTCTCTATCTCTCTCCCTCTCTCTCCTTCTCTTTCTCTCTCTTTCCCTCTATATTCCTCTTTCTGCCTCTCCCGTTCTCATAGCACTCTATCCCCTTTGTCTTCAATATGTCTAGTTGTAAAGTTATCATAATAATTCAGTATGCGTATTTTCTTTTTATAATCAAGTAGGGGAAAGTAATGAGTTAATTGTATAAGAACTATAATTAGAAAATAGCACTGACGGAGTGAGAACTCCAGCATTATTAGACGATTTGAGATTGGTTTGATTTGGTGTTGTTTAGTTTAGGATTGGGGGATGTGTGTATGTGTGTGGTGGTGGGGGGGTTGCTGCCAACAAGGCACGTGAATAGGAGGGTGTCAAGAGGCTCTACACTGCAGAATGCCGGCAGAGTTGTCATCTTCCTGCCAATTCATTAATTAACCCCTTACCACCACGTTAGGCTAGGTGCAGATGTTTTGTGTCAGATTTGAAATACGGTCTAATGGGTGATTTCATCCGGTTTCTCTTAGTGAAGTAAAAGATGTGAGTTCAATTCCTTGCAGCCAAAGTCAAGGTCATGTATACATCTTGAAGGCATCTTAATTAATGTCGCTGAACTAATTACGCCTGAAAATAAGAAACAAATTCACAGTGAATACACGCACTGCCTAAATGAAAAACTTAAATCAGAACTTTCATTTCACTTAGTATCACATTGATAAACTTCATGGACTAATTCACGTGGCTTTCTTGATTGATTGTTTCAATAATTGTTTAGTCAATACTTACAACAATTCTCTGTTGATCTTTGCACGTACTGACATAGGAAGGGTGCGGTTTATGACAGTGTGGGTGGTGGATGATTTTTCAGAAGGAGGATTGGCAAAAAGACTGTCATTTCACATTGCGGACAGTGTTGAAAATGAAGCGATCAAAGGACAGAGGAGTCTTGAGGCAGTAAAGATGCCAATTGGTTATAAAACTATTTTACGATTTCAGATGACAGCGGTAGTGTTTTCTTCTGGAGACATAAATACAGCTGTACCTGTTTACCTGTAGCTTTCATTGTGCTGGAGGTTCATTCGGACCTGCCAACCAACGCAGGAAGTATTATTCCAGAGATTGTTTCGTGTATGAAATGGACAACAACCGTTTCCATCTTATACAAGCTTGTAAAGGGAGTGTATGAAATGGACAACAACCGTTTCCATCTTATACAAGGAGTGCCAAAATGCACTGTGTTTACTGCAAAAGAATAATGAAATTTAAAAAGTGTAAATATTGTTCGTTTACTTCACGGTAATGAAATATAAACAAATTAGCTATTCCAACACTGGTTAATACCAGAACGACAATGTTGTTTTAAATGTTAGAGTAATTTCCCTTTGTTGCTTGAGCTTATTCCGGATCGTAAGGTATCCTAATTCCAGTAAATTATTTATACCCAGTCCGTTTGTTACATAATTACTGGACACGAATTGTCCAAGACTGTTTACTAGACACACATATTTTCTTCCGTGTAGATGTTCTAGTGAATAATAAACGTACAAAAGGCAGAACAATTGACCAACTTGCATTGTTATTGAATCAAATCAGTAATACGCAGTAAGTAATAAATCTAAAAATTCAAAATTATAAGATGCCTGCCAAAAGCACTAACAACTTTCGCCATTATGAATAATAACTTCCCACTTTTTTCAGTTATGACAACTTTAGTATTATCTAGAAATATTTTATAATATCGAGTCCAAGGATATAAAAAAAAAAAAAAAAAAGGTATCAGTCACTTTCCAACTTGTACGTAAATCTTGCTCTCTGAGTAGCGGACACTCCTCAGACAGAGATGTGATTGGTGGTTGTCGAATTTAGTGGAGATTTCCTAACTTTGCAACCGAAATAATTAATACCATCAGAGTCAGAGAATTAGGAGGAATTGCAGGCGTTAAATGTACGCAAACTGAGAAAGTTCACATTGATTCGTCCGGATATGACTTCCATTCCACTTCCAAAGACAGCTGGTTTAATTTAAAGAATCATACAATCACTCAAATACTGTACATTTTAAATTACAGTCTTTCCTGGCGGCCTCTTTAACTTCACCGCTTGAATTAAGGAACAGTACTACGCGAGCTTTCTAGTTCTGTGTGACGCTGGCTACGTCATCAGTCCCCCATTTAAAGCTTGTTTAGACAGCCGTTTATACGGTTTGTGTGAAATGTGTCATAGGCATGTCGTGATACATTAAAAGGACCGACACTTGTAGCAACGTATTATCATTTCAAATCGTCTGGACAATTCCAGGTGTTCCATTAGTCGCATGAAAGATTTTCTCTTTTGTTTTGAAGAGTTAGGTTTCCCGCTAACCATTCGATTGGCTAGTAGGCTCTGCCAGTTGGGGGAAAATAGGACAGGGTCAAGGATTGCACAAGAAAGAGAGACAACGTTACATGCTTATAAAATGTCGCTTGATTTGGGAAATTGCCTCCCTTAGACCTGCTGGTCCTAAATTAGATTTTTAAAGCTAGTTCTGTTTCCTTGATTTTACTTTGCACAACCCTGTTTGATAGAAAATACTTCTGTTATTGTTTTTCATTAAGTTACAGTTAGACATTTTCAAACTTATATCACAGGAACACATACACACACGCGAGTGCGCACACCATGACATGTTCTCTTATTCACACAGTGAATGACTTTTGAATATTAGAGTTTATCATTTTATTCAATTCTTTTTTTTACTTATGTTCATGTGTTTACTTTCGATTAGTTAAAACACACATCTAGAAATAATTTGTTTATAATATGAGAGATTATAGTATTGAAGAGGTTTATCCTTTTATTTCATGACACAGTACATTTTTTTTTTATTTCACTTGAGTGGAATGAAAGAACAACTGAAAGGTCTTTCTGTTTGTGTAAATAACTGACGCAGAACATCTGCCTTAGACGTCAAACAAACTGATCATTTTATGCATTTCAATCGACCATAAAAAATGTATAAAATAAAATATGCAGATAATACTTTATTCAATTAATAAATTCCTTTTGCACATGTGCAAGCTTGTCAACATATACGTTTCCTTTAAAATGCATTCAGGCTGAAACAGATACAACTATACAGTTAAGGACATGAAGTTTTCAAAGCTAAAGAATTCAGTTAAAATTAAAACTAAAAGCATTGATCTTAATTGTTATACACAACAAAGATTAAAGGCCAGATTAGAACAAACACAATAAATGCTAAAGGCCGAGTTACAACAAACAATGCTATACACAGCAAATGTTAAAAACCAGACGATAACTAACTAGGCCTAAGAATTAACTATCAAGTTAAAACTAAAAGTGTTGATCTTAAATTTCAATCTCCAAAATGTTAAAAGCCAGACGATAACTAACAAGGCCTAAGAATTAACTATCAAGTTAAAACTAAAAGTGTGGATCATAAGTATCATACGCCGAAAGGTTAAAGGCCAGATTAGAAATAACATTAAAACTTCACTTAAAGTGACAAATATGAAAGAGTTAAAAACCCATTTATACGAAAACAAAACTGTACATATATATTCAATTGAAGTAATATACACCAGAGTTAAACACCTGGTTTTAAAACTAAAACTGTATTGGCACATTAACAGAAGTAACGTAGACCTGAAATTTCTTAACCAAACTGTTAAATGTCAGTTTAGATCTAAAACTAATAGCACTTTGAGCTGAAGTTTTTGCCTACCCTTCTGACACGATAGTTAAGCGTTCTGTTGAAATTAATTGAAAGCTAAAAGCATTGACATTAATATACGCCAGAGAGTTAAACACCCAATGAAAGAATAGGCTTGAAATTTCGTGGCCAAAGAATTAAGTACCAATCAATAAATCTAAATCTAAAGGACCGACTTTGGAACATTTCTTACTCAAAGAGTTAGGTTCCAAGTTAAATCTAAAATTAAACACCAAATTTGAAATAAATAAAGATATTGACTTCAAGATGACAGCATACGAGAGTATTTGAGCGTAGAATAGGTAACGAGAGTAAACAACATAGAATAGTTGACTAGAATAGTCGAGCATAGGATAGTTAACAACATAGAATAGTGAACAATGTAAGAGCATAGAATGATGAAATTAAGCGGTCAATAGAACAGTGAACGAGAGCGATAGAACAGTGAACGAGAGCGACATAACGAATGTAAATGAGAGTAGTGACCAAAAGTAGTCAATAGAAAGTGAACGAGAGCGATAGAACAGTGAACGAGAGCGACATAACGAATGTAAATGAGAGTAGTGACTAAAAGTAGTTAATAGAACTTAAATATATTCCTTCCAAATTGTCTGCACTGCCATTTTCCGATTTTTGTTAGGTTTCTTTGTGCTACGAAATTTTCCCAGTGCATTTGACGATGAAGTTAATCGTGATGTGAAGGCTGTCGCTTGTATCATGCACCGATAGAAAAGCAATCTCAAACAGAAATGCTGTATCAAGAGAGGCTAACTATAATTATATGGATACTAAGTAACAGTGTTATGCTTGTTACTATAGAAGTGGGGGTGTAACTGTTCGTCTAGCGGGTGTTAGTTAAATTACGGACGAAGGCTCAAAGCCTAATGACAGGGACTGGCCTTGCTTGAGGGCGTGTCCTGCCAACAAAGCCATGTGAGCAAACAGCATGTGCTTTGTGTTACTGGCCATTGGGAACATGTTTCTTGCTCCTGCACGAATTCAAACGATAGTTGAATAAGACCCCGCTGTTTTGTTTTGTCTTGTTTTTGTGTTTTTTTATGACGTCCAAATGAAGCTGTTTTTAGGAGCTTCAAACGTTTCTACGCCCGTTTCTTCCAATAGGGCCAATTTTACGCCCCAAACCTAATCACCGACACAGCCATCAAGCACATGTAGGCCCAGTGCCTTTGCCACGCATCAAAGAACGAATTGGCGTCATCGTAGCCTGAAAACGATCACAGGGCTAGAGTCAAAGGCAGTAAAAACTACGATGCGTGCGGTCCCATACGTTATCGGTCCACAGAGGATGGTCTCGGCGCGCTGGGAGGCTATTTCGTGTCCTCTGCGGTCTGATTCCTCTCCCCTCGTTCTCAAGCCCATTCTTGCAAAGCATTTTATTGACTTGTTTGCGTAAATGTTCAACACCCGTCCACCATTTCTCTCTCTCTTTCTCTCTCTCTTTCTCTCTCTCTCTCTCTCTCTCTCGTTTTCACACACACACACCAAGCGCGAGGTGGAGACACACACATACGTACACGTGTGTATTCATGCAAACATACACACATATGAGAATAATTAAAATGTACATCATGTGGCTCTACAAAAAAAAAATCGCAACAAGCTTTTGTTATGTTATGTAAATGTTGACTTTGTATTCGATAGGCTAGTAAAACTGTGATACCGTTTATTTTTCTCTTAAATATACAAAAAAAAACATACTGCAAAATGATTTGTCTCAGTCCATTTTCTTTTCCTGAATTATAAAGTAAAAACATAAATCAACACATGTGCTGTCTGTTGAGAAAGAGTAAAGTTCAGGTCTGGTTTCTTTTGTCATTTAGATACACGATGGTGGTGCAGTAAAGCACTAGTCTCAGTAAGTCTTGGGTTCAAATTCTGCTTTGGTCAAGGAATTTGTCTCAGTCCCCTATCTCACAATGCTGCGTATGGCTGATAATAACTAATCATTAGAATAATTTAAAACAAACAAGAATGAACCAATATTTCATCTTACTGCTTACTCAGGAATATCAGTTTGAAACAGTGTTCGTATTTTATTTCGGTTAAGTAATTCCTTGATAAGTATCTTGACGTTTTTATATCTTAAACGTTATTTCTATTTCGCTTAAGCAATTCCTTGATTAGTAACTTCAAGTTTTCGTATTTTAAGCGTAGTTCACTTTCGGTTAAGTAATTCCTTGATAAATATTTTGACGTTTTCATATCTTAAACGTTAATATTTACTTTCGATTAAGTAATTCCTTTGTAAGTATCTTGACATTTTCATATCTTAAGCTTTATTTAACTTTAGGTTAAGTAATTTCTTTGTAAATATCTGGACTTTTTCATATCTTAAGCGTTACTTTACTTTCGGTTAAATACTTCCTTTGTAGGTATCTTGACATTTTCATATCTTAAACTTTATTTAACTTTCGGTTAAGTAATTTCTTTGTAAGTATCTTGACATTCTCATATCTTAAGCTTTATTTAACTTTCGGTTAAATAATTTCTTTGTAAGTATCTTGACATTCTCATATCTTAAGCTCGAACGCTACCTGGCATGATACCAACGAAGTGCTGCATCATGCCCACCCCCAGTCCCCATCCCCAATAACTGTATAGGAATTGAGCAAGCGGTGCTTGAAAGAGGACGGGGAGACAGAAAGAATCAATTTATTCTGGAGTTGCGATATGGTAGACTAGAAATGGAGACTTGAAGAGAAGTGTGCATGTATGCATGCAACAGCGCGTTACACTGAAGTCTTGTCATTACTAAGTGATAGTCTCATCAGACTTTCTTTCGTCATATAAAGGCCTAGATATAACCATAGTAAATGTCTCATCAGACTCTCATTCATCATATAAAGACCTAGGTATAACGATAATAAATGTTTAAGGCTTATCAGACAGCCCATTGTCTGCCTAAGTCTAACCATTGTAAATGTCTTACCAGATTGCCTTTCGCCTTACAAAGACTTAAATATAAACATTGTTAAGTTATATTTTTTATCAGACTATTATCTTGTAAAGGTCTATGTATAACCACAGTCCACGTATAAGTGTAGAGAAGGCCATAATTTTCTGACAGGATAAATAATATAAAGATGTTCTGCTTTTGGAATGATAGAGAAAATTGGAACAGTAACACCTGGCTTATGAAATGAGAGTAGGAAAGGATAAAATAGTAAAACATTACTTATGAAATGATAGTAGAGAAGGATAAAAGTAGTAAAACATGGACTTATCAAATGAGATTAGTTCAGGATGAAAATAGTAATGTCTGGCTTATCAAATGAGAGTAGAGACGTATTAAAACAGAAATAGCTGACTTATCAAATGAGAGTAGAGAAGTATTAAAACAGTAACAGCTGACTTATCAAATGAGAGTAGAGAAGTATTAAAACAGTAACAGCTGACTTATCAAATGAGAGTAGAGAAGTATTAAAACAGTAACAGCTGACTTATCAAATGAGAGTAGAGAAGTATTAAAACAGTAACAGCTGACTTATCAAATGAGATTAGAGAAGTATTAAAACAGTAACAGCTGACTTATCAAATGAGAGTAGAGAAGTATTAAAACAGTAACAGCTGACTTATCAAATGAGAGTAGAGAAGTATTAAAACAGTAACAGCTGACTTATCAAATGAGAGTAGAGAAGTATTAAAACAGTAACAGCTGACTTATCAAATGAGAGTAGAGAAGGAGAAAAATAGTAACACATAACTTATGAAAGTGATTCATTTATAAATATTTTGATGCTTTCATATCTTAAACTTTCCATTAAAGAATTCCTTAGAGAAGGATACAAATAGTAACACCTGACTTATGAAATGAGAGTAGAAAGGATTAAAACATCAACACCTTCTGATGTATTAAATAATGAAATGCAGAAGGAAACTGTGGTGGAGTAAATTAGCCTATCTATATTTCAAGACTTAATTGTTATATATATTGTTAACTTGTCAAAGTAACCTGACCTTGAGCACTCCTTATGACTGTACTTTTAGAAGTGTCAGAGTTGGAGTAAACACTCAAGTTGAGAATATGCTAGAACTTTCTGATGTCATGCAAACCAGTTACAATGGGATAGATGTTTTTATTATCCAATGGTTAAGATTTATGGGAACGAGACCAGCCAATGGGCTGAGATTAAAGATTTACCTACTGTAAGAAGTTTTCCACCTACGGAAATATTGTGTGACGGTAAATGTTTGTCTTTATTGTTGTGGAAGAGAGAAAACTTTTGCAGCACCCGTTTATCAGCCAAGAGAGACAAATGGTGTCTACTGGAGAATTATTAATAATTATAACCATGAACTATGTGTCATTGGCGTCACAGATACGAATAGAGCTTTTCGCTTCTATAAATATCAGCTGTACTATGCGTTCCCAGCAAATACTATTTTGTATATTAATATGTTGTCTTTGGGATAATGGCAGGTAATATCTGTTAGACGACGACTCGCAGATATGTTCCTAATTCCCAGGCTACCAATAGAATCAAATAATGACATTTCCAGGCCAGAAATGTCTTGCTAAAAGGACACACCTTCATTTGACAGTAAAAACAAACAACAAGATTCAGTAATTACAGATTATGTTAAGTAGAGATAATATTACAGCGTTTCTGTCATCACTACATTCATCATAGTTTTAGTTTGAATTGCTTACGACTTACGTCATTAGAACAGGGCAAGAATATTTTATGAAATAAAATGTTATAATGGTTTCTGCAGAACTAGGCAGGCAATAGTTTAAAACATACATCAAATAGGATTTTTTTTTTAAAATAGTCATCAAGGTTAACATTCAAACGTGTTTAGAACAACATATCTGCAACAGACTTCCACGTCAAAGGCAATTTTAGAATAGTTGTGAACTGACCAAACATTTCAACAACAAAATGAATGGGAAAAAAATACACAATAAATATTGAAATGACAGGCATATCAACTCGCGTACAAAATTGCACACTGAGATTACAACGCATAAAATTATATGCTGAAATTACGAAGAATGGCATTGCGTACTAAAATTACACAGCATAAAATTACATACTAAAAGTACAAAAGAAATAATAGCGCACTGAAGTTAACTGCGTACCGAAATTACACAGCATAAAATTACTTACTAAAAGTACAAAGCAAATAAAGCGCATTGAAATTAACTGCGTGCCAAAGTACTGAAGTTAAAATTGCGTTCTAAAAGTGCAATGCACTGAAGTTCAATTTACGTTCTAAAAGTGCAATGCACCGAAGTTAAAACTGCGTACTGAAAGGCAATGCACCGAAGTTAAAATTGCGTACTGAAAGGCAATGCACCGAAGTTAAAATTGCGTACTGAAAGGCAATGCACCGAAGTTAAAATTGCGTACTGAAATTATTTGATGATTAACTGTACAATGGTTTATCCCAGTACACGTAGACATTTTCTCATTTTCCCGCTTTTAAAATTTATTTAATTTTTAATTTGAGGCTTTTTCTACACGCCTATTTAAGGGGTGCATGTGCGTGTGTGTGTGTGTGTAGTCTTTGTGTGTAATGTAAACTGTCAAATAATCTAATCGCTGCAATGGGGTCAGATTAACAAACACATGGGGACTTCACAAGGTCTTTAACTACCTGATCATCTTTATTTAAAGAAGCCAATTACGCAATAAATTTGGACGAAATTTGAAAGGAGCAATTAACATCAACATTCCTCCTGGCTTTGTATAAGGGTTTTTTTCCCCCTTTAAACTTTGATCTTTCTAGCTTTACGTAGACGGCCTCCCAATCCTAGTTTATGTTTGTGACTAAATGATCTCGTCTTTTATTTCTAATCCGACAGGATGACTGTTTTAATGGCTTTTCATCATTGTGACGAAGGGTCCATAATTGTTTTCTGCCTGGCTTCTCGCTTTATCACCGTAGCCCCAGCCGTGACTCATTTACCACAGATGCAATCAAAGTAGCTGTTTTCTCCTTGATCGTCCCTCACGATGGCCATTCATCAGTCAGCTCTGTCCGCTTCCCCGCCCAATCAGTGATTAGCTGCCCTTGATCGTTTTTAGCTGCACAACCGGTACACGTGGGAGTCGGCGATAGCAGCAGTAACGTTGTAGAGATGTGGTGCTGTGCTGAGATTTACTTTTCTGTTCATTAGTCAAGTTTGCATTCAGGAGCTGCAACTGTTTATTTATCGCGGTAGTCAGCTCTGGCTGCGTTACGTTCAGCTGTTGTGCAATTCACCGGAGACAGAAATGTTGAATGTCCAGAGCAATATTCTAGCTTTCTGCCTATTAATCAGCTGGACAATGAAATGCAGGCAGCCGAGCGGATGAACAAAAGTGCTAACCTTTGGGTTAACGCCATGAAATTTGTTTCATGATAATAACAAAATAATGTTTCGTGAGCAATCACTATCGCTCTCCTTCCCAGTGTGTTTGGACCTGGTTCTGAAAGAAAACTATTTTGAACTTAGTGCAGAGGAAATTTCAGACCATTTATGTGTAAAACTTCATAACCCTGAGTTGGATTGCAGGGCGTGTTGATCAGTTAACGATCGTTCTTTTAAGTATCAATCAAAAGTGCCAAACGCTTTTAATGGCATATTTTCTTCGCTAAGCATTTTTTGCAAAGATTAACTCCCTTTCAATTTATCTGTATTAATTATTTTTCTGCTTTCTCGTTGTATTTTCCAATCTTGCCTCTATCACTTTTGTCATATAATATTTTTATTTTACAAGCATATAACCACTTCTCCTATAATATTATGTGCTAATATTGTAGTACTGTCGTTAGCATTAACCAGACGTGACGTGACGTGACGTGAGGCAGTATTTTCTTAGTGTTATCCAAACTATTTATCTTTACTTATATTCTTGTCTCAAAAAATGCATGATGTTTTGTGCAATGTCCTTTAATTATATATATTTAAATCTATTTTGTTTGAAAAATAATTTTCGGAATCGTCACTAATTAGTGTTTAATTTCAAATAAAATTGTGGATTAATTACTCCAACGCTGGCTGTGTGATAAATGAAAAAACTTTGTATTCTTAATTAAAATTCCAACCAAAGTTCCTGATTTCCAGACTGACGTCAATAAAGATCATTAGATAAAAAGTTAATTCAAATTTTACGAAGACAAATACTACCAGACAGATCAGAAATCTATTTTTAGTTCCACAAACTCCCTTTTTAGTTCTTACAGTAAAAGCATCAAGGTTATTTTTTTTTTTTTTTTTTTTTTTTTTACGAATGTTTGCGTTTGCTATTTAAAAATCGACACAGCTTTCTGCTGTTAGATTTTGTCTTGATTTCTTAGTTATTTTGTGGCAATGATTTAGACTTGTAAAAGTCCTGATAGTCTTTTTGCGGTGATTTCAATATTACGTTATAACAAACTTGTAACATTGCTCAAAACGCTGACGCTATCGTTAATAATTGAAAGTGTTGGGGGCGTTCCGAAAATTCAACCAGTTTGGACTGATCAACCAAAGTGTCAATGGTGTCGAATAAGCACTTTACACTGTATTATAATTTTTGTATGCCGTTATTATAACCGTCCGTTCGATTTATTTATTTATAAGTTGTAGTTTTTAAAACTGAGCAATGGCAGCTTTTACCAAACGAAAAGCAATTCTATTTACTTGTTCCATTAGAAACATGTAGAGTACGTCACAAACATGTATCGCATCATAAACAGATGTAGTACGTCACAAGCACCTGTATGGTCAATAAAACCTTCTGTGGACAGAGACGCTCTGCATGAATTCCAGACAACGAAGATTATCTGTCCACACTCGCCTCTCACTATGATCGATCATGTCTCGCGTTTCCTCACTAGAGTTTTCTGAATTCCAGATAAGAGAGGATGCTATCTGCGCTCAGTCTGCTATCCAGGCTACCTGCTACATCCAACCATGTCTCGCCTTTTCTCACTAGTAGAGACAAATTCACCGAGAGGGACGGTGGGAGCTGAAGAAATATTACAATAACCTATATATTTGTTGCTCTTGCTGTACATTTCAGAAGTGGCATAGTGTTGGAAACCTCCCTCCCTCCCTTCCTCTCAATGAACACCTCCATGTCAACAATTTTATATACAATAAATGACGGTTCATTGCGAACGAAATGTTTAGAGATCCTAAAAGAAGCAATTAGCTGCTTAAATGTTCAGTTTGCTACTATAGGGAAAACAGGTATTTCAAGAGTAATGGGGGTTAATGATAAGCACATTTAAGCTTAATATGTTTATATATCAAAATAGACGGTCTATTTCTGTAACAGATTTAATAAGGGACAATTATTTAAGTCAGACAATAAAAATAACTGATAAGAGCTTGCTGCTATTTATAGTTCGTTACTACTGGTGTGCTACTTTCAATTAGCATTCTCAGTCCTGACCAGTGTCAGCGTAAAAATAAATTCTTTTTTTTCCTGTTGCAGGCCATCGAGGACCACATGCAGGTAGACTGCAAGTGTCACGGAGTTTCCGGGTCTTGCGAGATGCGAACATGCTGGCGGGCGATGCCGACTTTCAGGCGTGTGGGTCAGGTCCTGAAAGAGAAGTTCGATGGAGCCACAGAGGTGAAAGCAGAGACTACAGGCACGAGGACGCAGTTGGTACCCCTTAACCCACAGTTCAAACCCCATACGGAGCAGGACCTCGTTTACATGGTATCTTCACCAGACTTTTGTGAGCCCGATATTAAGTTGGGGTCGCTGGGCACGCATGGCCGCGTGTGTAACAAGACTTCCAAAGCAATAGATGGCTGTGACTTACTGTGCTGTGGGAGGGGGTACATGACCCGCAAGGTCAAGATTGTTGAGCGTTGTAAATGTAAGTTCCACTGGTGCTGTGTGGTTAAGTGCAAACAGTGCGAGCGAATAGTGGATGAGCACGTGTGTGTCTGAGAAGTACCCTGCAAACAGCAGGGTTCACTTCTGGGAAAGCACCATCAACGCCAACTCCGTGGCACCGGCACCACTAGCTCAGTGAACATCTCAAAATAGAAATGCTTACGTCTGATCTTTCTCTCTGCAACAGTTTCAAGTTAGTTTAAGCATTCGTCATGGTTACAGTAGCACCTTAGAGCATATATCATGCCGGACCAAAACAAACTGTCCTTCAAGGTCGCAAAGTCCCCACCAGACTAGTAGAAACAGTTTCTTCAGTGCCTGAGGACTGAGACAAGACAGTGCTATCTGGAATGATACATCACAGAGACATTATGCGATGGAGTGGGAATGGAAACGGGGTGGGTGGGGGTGGTTAGAGAAAGGTGAAGAGAGAAAGAATGTATTTTTTTATTTTGTACGTCATAACCATCGTTAAGTTCACACTGAATGAATACAAGCAGAGTGCATGTGCACCGGGCTGTAGGTTGTTTGGTTGCCTTGACAGTCATGATGTATGTCATAGAGTGACGTCATGGCTGTAGGTTGTTTGGTTGCCTTGACAGTCATGATGTATGTCAAAGTGACGTCGTGGCTGGTCACTACCTGATGTGCGCGGTTGATCAGACGTGTGCGTGTTACAGACTTCGTCAGAAGGTCGTAGTGACAGATTTAAGTTACTGACGTTCAAGATGCGATGATGGACGATGACGTAAGAGTGCTTTGGACATATCTCATGGTGCCGGCATTTTAAGTACCTCATTATTCTCTTCTTATTCAACATCCTGGATTTTTTTTTTTTTTATGCTTGATGTTGTCACATACTGTTTGCAGATTTATGTGAACCTGCTTAGTCTCCAAAATAACTCCGAAGCTGTGTTGTCACTTCTGGTTGTGAGGTCCTGTGGGGGGAAGTCTACTTTACAAATGGTTATCTATATCCAATAAATGTTTGTATATATTTTATTCAATTCATATGTAGTAATTTTAAAGCACGTAAGCGACTTCATAACTGTAAGTCTATTTTCAGTACGACACTCAATTCCAAGTATATTTCTAAGATCCAAGTACGGCTACAATAAAAAATTTTCAGGGGGAATGTCCTACAACACAGATATTAAGCGGCATTGCTGCGCGCTAAATATAGTTACTAATATAAATACTCTTTCTGTAACTGCCTCGTCATTGTGGAACAGTTCATATCCTTTCCTAAAATGGGTGCTACATATAGTCACTAACATAAATACTCTTTCTGTCTGTAAAAATGCCTCTTTATTGTGGAACTTCAGTAAACAGTTCACTGAAATGAACGTTATGTATTGACATTTCACACTACTCATTGACTCAGGTTTCTAAGTCAGAAAAAAGTAATACGTGCGTGTGTGGGTGCGTGCGTGAGTGTGGGTGCGTGCGTGTTTGTTTGTTTACTGATAGAAATTCGCTTTTAAAAATATTTCAAAAATTTTTAGATTAAGAATAGTCTTTCATGTAATGTCACTCGTGGAATTGCTTAGTATAATACTATCAGTATATTATTATTTAGTGGTAGGGTCTTATCGTGTTATAGTTAATTTTATTTATTTAATCGTTCTTATACTCTAAAAAAAAGTAAATATTATTAGGGAGATGTGTATAACAATATGAAGCATCAAAGAAAACTGGAAATTTGCAATATACGGAACATGAAATCCCAAGAGTCGAGTGAAGAATGGGTATAACTGTTAGAATGTAGATAAATGGATTCAAATTATTTTGGTCAGCAAAATAATGTAGTAATGACGGAATGATAAGAGACAAAAACTGACAGGAGAAAGAAAGTTATGTTAGGAAAGGGGGTGGGGGAGGGGAGGTAATTATCTTCACAGGAGAAAGAAAGCTTTGTTAGGAGATAATGATGCTGAGAGGAGAAAGTAAACTATAGTCGAAGGTAAAGAGACTTCAGTACACTCAAAAGATGTACATGGACTGATGAATGAGAAGAAAAAGGCGCTACTATATCGAGGCAAGTAGGGGTGGGAGGAATTACGAGAGCTGTAATGATGAATGAAAAAAGCAATGACAGATTAATACATCTGGGGGAAGAAGGAATGAAGGCTTAGTTACAAAAGGACATATGCTAATGAATATAAACATAGCAATGCATTTGGGAGGGCGAGTGGTGGTGGTGGTGGGAGATTACAAATATAGATTGATGAATGAGTAAAATGAGGTGGGAGATGATTTGGGGTGGTGAGGATTAATGGCTATGTTGCAACAAGAAATATACTGAGGAATGAAATCAAGGGAGATAAATACATTTGGGGTGGTGAGGATTAATGGCTATGTTACAACAAGAAATATACTCGGGAATGAAATCAAGCAAACTTAATACATTTGTGGCGGTGAGGATTAATGGCTATGTTACAACAAGAAATATACTCGGGAATGAAATCAAGGGAGATAAATACATTTGGGGCGGTGAGGCGCGTCGACAACGTATATACGGGATGCGATGTCTGAAAGCCTTTAAGACAGGCTAAAAGAGAAGAATATAAAATCTTTAGTGCACAAATCATACAGGATGATATACTAAAAATAAAATGCACTCTGAAGCAGTCATGTTTAACTAAGAGAAAGAAAACACACAGTTATGTTAACATGACAATAAAGATCACGACTACGAGAGTTGTACGGGAAAAAATAACGTAAACACTAAAGGCCAGATTAAAGCGGTGGTATATGAAAAAAGGACTAAATAAAAGACAAGAATGAAAGTCATTTTAATACTGGAGTATGTTAGAGTAAGGCTTTGAAAAGATTACAATGAAGGTTAAAAATAAAGGAATAAGCCGAAAGAAAGGCAGTGAAGGCCAGTTATTTGAAAAATAAGAAAAATGAACCGTTGAAAAACCAATATGAGAATGAAAGGAGAGTATAGAATTTTAAAGTTCTGGCCAAAGGGAGATAATGACACCTGAGTTATGTAATTAAACTACCAAAGCCTAACGCACATGACAGTAGTAAAAAGTATGTATTTAGCTTAAACTCAAATATAAAGAAACTTTGGATCGTTTAGTTCCCATTCGCATTTCACTCTGGCAACGACTGGTAAACATCCTACAAAAATGGATTGCAGCTAACCCTTTAAATAGCTTCACAGTATAGTATCTTGGAACTTGGTCTAGTAACAAACTTTTTCAGTAGGCCTACATGTTACGGCTGCAGTGGGCCAATAACTCTTTGAAAGGAGTTCTGTTACTTTATCTGTTTAATTCTCTTGGTTTCTCAATGTAATTAATTTAAATGAGGCCTATTAGGATCCTCAGAGTAGTTTCTGTAAGATAGACCTGTTCACTCTTCTTTGTCATTCATATAAAGCAAATCCGATAGATTATCCATGTAAATGGTTTAAACTAATCTATTAGATATTCAAATCCCTGTATTTAGTTTCATTTGTTTAGAAAGAATGTGGGTTTCTCAGTGCAATTCGTTGGAAGTAATCCTTGAATAAAGTTTATGAAATTTGTCTTCTAACTCCTCAGTGTAACTAGACCTATTAGTCTTCATTGTCTGTTTGGAGTAACCTCCCTTGGCAGTAACTCTTTCGACAAAGTGAGGCTCCTTTACAGAGATGTTTGTCGACAGCTGTTAACATAATTACTGTCAGCAGTTTATATTTGATTCATATGAAGTTGCATGTAGCAAACTGTCACTCGAAGATAAGTCTTGCTTGTTGAATATATCAGTGAAAATCCGAAAATGATACACTTGATACAATTCCTCATTTAGCCTTTAGTGTATTGCTGAGATATTCAATGACTGTTAATAACCATTCTCTAACCAGATCCATCCCACAAGTTTCAATCACTCTGTAATTTACGGTAAAGTTTGCATTAGGTGAGCTCTGTGTGGGATGTGTGCTTGTGTGTGAGAGAGAAATCAAGAGAGAAACGGGAGAGAGAGAGAGAGGTGTTTAACCGCTCATACTTAGCACACACATGTTTCCTGACACATGTGTCTTACTCTGATTGAGTGCACGCAATCACGCCTACTACTGTCTATGCACGTGTTGACACAGATGTATGTGTTTATGGTTTTGACACTTAACAAGTAAGGAGTGTACATATTTTTTCAGTATCTAAATACAGCACTTTTGTATCATAACATTTTTGCAAAACTGACCGATGCAATATTGTATATTTATAAATATATATATATTTGTAAAGGTTACTGCGTAATGAAATTGTGTACGCATATTGTTGTACATATTCTCACATTTCGCTCAGACATGTGAACAGGAAATACGTGCGTGAAAACTGTGTTGTTTTTAGATATATGCACCAAACAAGCCTCGCTCCCAGAGCAGTTGTGCATCAAGTAAACACCGGATGTGACGTGATTGGGATTTTTTTCTCCCTAAAATGAATTAAAGACTTCAGAGTTTACACATATATTCTCACTCACGATGTTGGCAGACGTTCTGACTTATTTTATCTCTAAGAATAGTCTGCTTGCTACAATTTTTATAGTTTCAGTTTTTATTCTGTTTGTTTTATTTACTTTAATTATCGTCTCAGTTTGTGATATTACCGATTAAAAGCCCAAACAAAAACGTGTCTAATTATTTCTTGATATGTTATTTACTGTGTGATGTAGTGCAATGTCAAATTACTGTTTTATTTTAATGTCTCTTCATCTCTCTCTCTCTCTCTCTCTCTCTCTCTCTCTCTCTCTCTCTCTCTCTCTCTCTCTCTCTCTCTCTCCTTTCCTGTGCTACACGCATACAAACACACATAGAAACAAACAAACACACACACACACACACACACATCACTAAATGTGTGAGTAAATAAATCTGTCAGTCTTTTCATAAATATATGCATGTAATCGTTTATATACCACATATACGAATCAATATAACTTCAAAGAATCATTCACTCTGTTCTTATATCCTCTTATCTTCCTATTCATCTCTTTCTCCCTCCCTCTCTCCAGGATAATTCATCATCTGAATTAAATATATTATTGCTGTGCTATGATGGTTGTTGTAGATTATGATAAAAATGAAGTCGATTTATTTAATTAACACTCCTTATAACTGCTATCTAAACACACCACAACCTACACACTAAAGAAAATGTGACACAGCAACAACAACAACAAAAACAACTACACTGCTAGATGCTAGATCGGGTGACTCAGCAAAATACTACACTGCTGGATGGGCCTGGGTTTCCAGACAGCCAAAAACTAAACCCTTAGGCTAATTATTAAATTGAAAATGAAAAACCTATAAGATACGTATATGACTAAATCAAGCTTCTAATAAAAACATATAATTTCTTAAGATCAAGACTAACACTCCTGGAAAATGTATTTTTATAGCTAAATAACTAAAGACCATTGCGTCGGATATAAAAAAAATGTTTTTTATAAATATGCAAAGATCTTTCTGTCACATTAGAAATTCGTATTCTGTCAAACTAAGAAAATGTCAACTTTTATCACAAAAAAAACTAAAGACAATGTGAGTCAGAAATGTAATGATTATTCAGTTCGGTATCAATGTGTAATGTATAACAGAAATGTAATGATTATTCAGTTCGGTATCAATGTGTAATGTATAACAGAAATGTAATGATTATTCAGTTCGGTATCAATGTGTAATGTATAACAGAAATGTAATGATTATTCAATTCGGTGTCAATATGTAATGATTATTCAATTCGGTGTCAATATGTAATGATTATTCAGTTCGGTATCAATATGTAATGATTATTCAGTTCGGTGTCAATATGTAATGATTATTCAGTTCGTGTCAATATGTAATGATTATTCAGTTCGGTGTCAATATGTAATGATTATTCAGTTCGGTGTCAATATGTAATGATTATTCAGTTCGGTGTCAATATGTAATGATTATTCAGTTCGGTGTCAATTGTAATGATTATTCAATTCGGTATCAATGTGTAATGATTATTCAATTCGGTGTCAATATGTAATGATTATTCAGTTCGGTGTCAATATGTAATGTATAACAAGATCAATGTGTCCAGTACTCGGAGATCATTCTATCATGAATTAAAAGGTCAAGCAGTTCAATGTGAAAATATTTTCTCATGCAAGAAATCATTTCTCAAATATGAAAACAATATTTAGTGAAGTAAGAAAATATAATTATGTATATTCTTGTTCATCTTTCATGGAATCTACGGGGGTCATTTAGTGCAGTGGAATGAGATCGACTATGAGCGTTAACAAATAGTTTTGCTTGAATAATGTGTTGGGCTTTTTTGCAGCATCCGTCAAGCCAATTTTATATTGTTTTTCTGACTCATGAGCTGCAAATAGCGCTTTAAATTATTTTTCATAAAATGTTTCTGTGACAAATCAAAATAATTAATTAAATTTATTATATGTATTTATTAGTGGGATTTTTCATAAAGATAAATCAATGATTGACTAACTTTAGGCTCATTGGTCATTGTAGCAAACCACTGGGTAACAAACTAGATCAATTAATCGCTATTTCTTTTACTTTCGCTTCAAATCCAGTGACATTCAAATTCTGCTCTAAGATTTATATTCTCATCAATCAAGTCACATCTACTAATGACCTAATTAATGAATTATGAATTCAGTCATGTATCAGCCAATGATAACATAATTTGTATAATCTCATCAGTCATAAGGCAGCTAATGATGACGTAATTCGTATAATCACATCGATATTGTAACAAACTAATGATGAATTGACTTGTGTCATCTCATCAGTCATGTGACAGCTAATGATGACGTAATTCGCATAATCTCATCAGCACCGTAACAAATAATGATGAACTGACTTGTATAATCTCAGCACATTACTAACGTTGATGAGACTTTTATAATCTCGTCAGTCACATAATCTCAGCACATTATTAACTTTTATAATCTCGTCAGTCGCATAATCTCAGCACATTATTAACTTTTATAATCTCGTCAGTCACATAATCTCATCTCATTACTAACGTTGATGAGACTTTTAGAATCTCGTCAGTCATCTAACAAAGTAACGATCACGTGACTTTTATAACTCAACGACTTCAGTGCATACAAAATCCTTTCATCGGGATCATGTGCTGCCAGAGTAAACAAGAAGCGTCTGGAAATTAAGTGTGTAACAGGCACGCCACTTAGTTAATGAAAGGGATTATTATTAATTAATCTTTCATAAATAATCACAAGTGGTGAGAATCCTAATTTATTTTATTAATGATCCTCCAGCAGAAACCACTCGTCTCTCTCACTTGGTGGATATTTTTGGCGTTGTAAACGTTTTCTCTATTCCACAACATAAAACAACATTTACAGTCACATAATGTTTCCATAGGTAGAAAACATCTTTCTAAAGGAGAAGACATATCTGTTTTGATTAAATACATATAAGACAATTACAATGTAATAGATTACTTGACATCAATATTCCGTGAATTCACGTTTGGATAAATCTACATTTCACAGTCTTATGTATAAAAATAGAATTACAATTCAACAATAGAGTCAATACAAATTGCAGGTTAGTCCTATCAGAGAATAGAAATGGAGTTATTAGAGGTAAGTTATTGTATTTTTACATGACCTGGATTAAGCACTGCTTTGACAGTCTTTCACTGGCCTTTGCAACAATGTCACAATGTCCATTAACGCGTGTTTCCCACCACACGCATGGAAACCACTGATGTGCTGTTCTATTCTCGACGAACTTGAGCGCTCTCCTTACAGTGTTCGTTCCTTTAAGCAGAACACAATGATTACAGTAATTCTAGCAATTTCAATACACTAGAATTCTCCCTATGTGTCCAGCATGTATATCAAGGGTGTGTAGCATACTTCCTCACGCTTACACACACTACAACAGATGTTCCTGCACCTTTCCGGTCATACAGGTATATGACCAGTGAACACATGAAGGGCAACTGGGAACTCAAAACTTAAAACTCGAACTCAAACTCAAAGCTTGAAACCCAAAGTCAAAAGTCAAAAGGCCACTTGTTCATCGCAAATACAATCAAGGAGCAATTCTAAGTTTTCCGTTTATCGCAATATAATTCCATTCTATCTCACATCCCATTCTCAGCATACAATCTCCTGTGACAGTTTTTATTAGCCTGATACACAAAATGGTAAACTAAATACTGTATATCAAACAATGTCAAGTGTTAAATAACATATCAATAGTAAAAATGCATGAAATATTCCTAAGTCCATTTTCTCTTAATCAGTCAGTTTTAACTCACCATCAAGCTAATGACTGCCTTTCAAAGCCAGACTTTCTTCTTCTACTTCAAAAGTGATCAGAGGGTAGAATTTTCTACAGCAAGTGAATTTTTTAAACTCACCCCATTGGTTGGTCACGTTCTCGTAAATAATAATCATTGGATATTAGAAAACTACTCACCCAGTTTGCATTACATCAGCTATCTAGAATGTTCTTGCCTCGAGATGTTTACTTCAACTCAGACAATTTTAAAAAATAACACCATGAGTAGTACCCAAGGTCGGGTTAATCTGACAATTTATATAACAATTTAAATTTAAAATAGGGAGGGGCAAATTTACTCTGTCACAAAGTGAATATATATTATTATGAAAAATAGTACATGAATATTCTGATAAGACTAAAAACAATTTTTGAAAAAATTAAATAAAGTTAATATATGTTATTATGAAGAAAACACATATCTCATCCCACAGGCATAAAATGAATTTGTTGGAGAAAAGTAGGAAAATAAAATCGTCTAGTAAAAGCAGCAGATAACAAGTTAAAAAAAACACTCAAAAGCACCATAAAATAAGAGAACACGTGGAAGAAGAAAAGCATGGACAATAAAAATACCAAGAAAATATATGTAATGCATTTAAATGTAATGAGAAAAATACTGGAAAAATAAGAAAACAATAAATTGAAATCAAACAGAGTCTACAACTGGCCTCTTTCCATCAAGTACCAATAGGATTTACAATTAGCTTCTTTCCATCAATACCAAATAAGATCTACAACTGGCTTCTTTTCATTAAGAATCAAATAGGATCTACAACTGGCTTTTTTCCATCAGGAATAAAATAGGATCTGCAATTGGCTTTTTCCAACTGCAATCAAATAGGATTTACAACTGGCTTGTTCACAAGGTAATAAATTAGACCTAAAGTCGGCATCTTTCCTTCAGGTATTAAACAGGGATCTAACGTCCGTTTCGTTCCATCAGGTATTAAACAGGGATCTAACGTCCGTTTCGTTCCATCAGGTATTAAACAGGGATCTAACGTCCGTTTCGTTCCATCAGGTATTAAACACGGACTAACGTCGGCATCTTTCCATCAGATATTAAACACGGACTAATGTCGCCATCTTTCCATCATCAGGTATTAAACACGGACTAACGTCGCCATCTTTCCATCAGGTATTAAATACGGACTAACGTCGCCATCTTTCCATCAGATATTAAATACGGACTAACGTCGCCATCTTTCCATCAGATATTAAACAGGGACCTAACGTCGACATCTTCCATCAGGTATTAAACACGGTCTAACGTCGACATCTTCCATCAGGTATTAAGGACCTAAAAGTGTCAAAGAGATACCTGCAATTGATTTCTTTCCAGGAATCATGTGATATAACCAACACAACACGAAAAATTCAAAGTTAAAAATTATTTTTTCTCTAAGCAAGACATTTTATTACTAAAGTAGCGTTGACAAGCATCCCTCCTCTTTTTCCTCCTCTTTCTTGTCAGGTTAACTATTGGCCAGCATCACGAGACATAACCTTTTATCATTTCATTTAGACTGTAGTCTTAACTCGAACTTAAACAAACCTCACGTCTTTTAACCAATGCACTGTTTCCAAGGATTTGCGAGAATTGCACTTGTAAGCTTTTGTTTACAATCGTAGTATTAGAGATCTTGTATGTGTTCATTTGCTGAATTCTTAGAGCTTCCTGGCACAATGGCTTTTAGCTTGTCACTGCTGAAACAAATTTGCTTTCAAGGTGAGTTGTCTAGACAGAGAGCGAATATCAAAATGGTATGTAGTTTATTACTACAAACAAGCAAATGCTTTCATGGTGATTTGTCTAGACAGAGAGCGAATATCAAAATGGTATGTAGTTTATTACTACAAACAAGCAAATGCTTTCATGGTGATTTGTCTAGACAGAGAGCGAATATCAAAATGGTATGTAGTTTATTACTACAAACAAGCAAATGCTTTCATGGTGATTTGTCCAATAGATCATACGGCAAAATGGATTGTAACCTATCACTACGGCAACAAATTTGCTTTCAAGGAGAAAAAGAGAGCGAACTGCAAAATGGTATGTAGTTTATTATTACAAACAAGAATTTGCTTATTAGCCATACGGGAGAACTGCAAAATGGTATGTAGTTTATTATTACAAACAAGAATTTGCTTATTAGCCATACGGGAGAACTTATCGTCTTCAATCTAAGATTATTCTATTGCAAAAATTGCAATATCAGTAGGCAATTCTTATTTGAAGTGATGTTTACGATCTAATTGGAATTTAACAATGTTGTAGGCCTACACTATATTTGAAATGATGTTTACGATCTAATTGGAATTTGACAATGTTGTAGGCCTACACGATATAACGACACGTATGCGAAGTATATATTATTTGACATTAATAGATATGCATTCATAACTTGATGTAAACGTACTCCAAGCTTGTGTTTGACAGTGATGTATATGGGTTCATAATATTTGTGTTTGTTAGTGATGTATACGTACTCATAACTTGTGTTTGACACTGATGTATATGCTTTTGATAAAAAAAATGTGATCTTTTGCGAGGAATGTATCTGATTTGAATTTAGCATGAATGAATAGGCAAACGATTAGCTTGTATTTCAGAGGAATGTGTACGGCTTAACATGTATTTGACAGAAATGTGTACGGCTTAACATGTATTTGACAGAAATGTGTACGGCTTAAAATGTATTTGGCAGAAATGTTTATGGCTTAAAATGTATTTGATAGAAATGTGTACGGCTTAAAATGTATTTGACAGAAATGTGTACGGCTTAAAATGTATCTGGCAAAACTGTGTTCATGACATGAATTTGATAGAAATGTGTACTTCTTAAAATGTATTTGACAAAGATGTTTATGGATTAACATGTATTTGACAGAAATGTGTACAACATGACATGTATTTGACAAAAAATGTGTACCACTTCCATGTATTTGACAGAAATATGTACAACGTAACATGTATTTGACAGAAATATGTACAACGTAACATGTATTTGACAGAAATATGTACGGTATGATATTGACAGAAATATGTACAACATAACATGTATTTGACAGAAATATGTACAACGTAACATGTAAATGACAGAAAAATGTACGGTATGATATTGACAGAAATATGTACGGTATGATATTGACAGAAATATGTACAACGTAACATGTAAATGACAGAAATATGTACGGTATGATATTGACAGAAATATGTACAACGTAACATGTAAATGACAGAAATATGTACAACGTAACATGTAAATGACAGAAATATGTACGGTATGATATTGACAGAAATATGTACGGTATGATATTGACAGAAATATGTACGGTATGATATTGACAGAAATATGTACAACGTAACATGTAAATGACAGAAATATGTACGGTCTGATATTGACAGAAATATGTACGGTCTGATATTGACAGAAATATGTACGGTCTGATATTGACAGAAATATGTGATGCTTTACTTGATTCGAGCTAGTTGTGTGCGGTTACTCTGTACTCGATACAATTACGTACGCTTTAAGATGCATTTAAGAAAACAACGATTTGCAAGAATGAGTTAATCAGACAGTAGAAAGTGAAAAGTATAAACTTGCATATAACTTGCTTTCATTGAAAAGCAATGCGAGTCCTTTGTACATTATGCGGAACTGGGTTCAGATATAACATCATTTTGTTTCTCGCTGCTTGCTGGAGAGCTTCAACCCCTTACTGTTTGTATTTTTCTCTTTTCCTCTCTCGCTCACAGGGTTTGTATTTCATTACATACGTGTGTTCTGGACTTTCACACAAAATTGAAAACGATATGCACAAACACGACAGAGAGACTCGGGGAGGGAGAAAAGAAAAAAACTCAGTAGAAAATATATTGCCTCTTACGGAGGAAAAAGAAAGAGGCGCGTTAAGGGCAGACAATCTATTAGTCTTCAAAGAGAGCCACTTAGCTGGGGTCAAGTCACAGGTCTGTTCCTAAGGGCGTGTTCACATGGGGGCCACGTTGCAAGGACGATGTTGTAGTTAAGCATTGCTAGTTGATCCACTAACGAAAGCCGTTTAGAAATCTTTTTTTAATACATACATTATAAATCAGAAATTAAAAGTTAAGCACACTTTTGCATTTTTAAAAACATATTTCATCTGTATTCCCACAGTACTTTATACACAAAATTTCATCATGAGAGAGAACACGACCCTGAATTCGTTTTCGCCATTTTGAGATCTTGGCATCCTTACAACGTTTCCTGCTGCAAGAACGTAAATGTATCTCCAAGGAAACATCAATCCAAAAATAGTTTTGGCAGAGAATTGAGTCCCCTTTCAGAGACCCAGGCACCTGACAGTATTTACCTTACTTGTCATTACTACTTTGTTTTCCATCCCGTCAAACTAGACAATCCACACATTCCAAGCATTCCAAGCATTCAGGCATCTGTGACAAAACTCGTGAATGGCATTCCTGAAAATTACTCCCAAAACAGCTATCGGTGACTTTCAGCAGTACGAGCCGGAAGAAGATTGTTTCTAATACAACAACAGTATTTGAGATAGATAGATAGATAGATAGATAGACAGACAGACAGATAGATAGATAGATAGATAGATAGATAGATAGATAGATAGATAGATAGATAGATAGATAGATAGATAGATTGATAGATTGATAGATAGATAGATGTGTCCTGTTATGCTGCGTGCGTGTTTCGTGTACGAGCGTGTGTAGGTGGCCAATCAACAAAACTCTTCAAATGAAATGCATTATTAAAAAGCATTTAATATCTCAAATAAATTCATAAACATAGAGACGCGATCAAAATAGGACCAAACAGGCTCTAATTGTGGTAGCAACACTCAATGTTGACCCACACTTTAATTTCGATATTCCGAGTACCCACACTTCCGGCACTGATATTTCAGGTACCGCGTTTCCTCTGATTTTTCTGGATACCAAAGACATCAGGCTCGAAAAGAATGCCAAAAGGAAAGAGCAGACAACTCTTTTAGGGATGTGAATGAAACTGTTGTCAGTTACGCACGGAAACGTCTCCGTTACGTGCTGCTTGTTGAAGTCGCCGTTACTGGAACAGAAAAAGATCTGGGAGCCGAAAACAGCGAGGTGTCTATTGCTCTCATCCTTGCTGGATAAACAGGTCCTGTCATGTGTAGATTCCTGTGTTTCTCACGTCTTGTTTTCTTTCGAATGCCTTTCTCTAGGATTTTAGTCACACAGGCAGGTAGCAGAATTTTATGCTTCAACCCCGGTTTGAACCGACGGTGCAAAAATGTTCTTGCATGTTGTTGTAGGCCGGCTTGAATATACCTATTTGTTTATTTAATTTTGAATTCCGTCTGTTAGGAAAAGATCTTATCCATTGAAAATATGTTTGAAAGTGATCTGCGTCGGTCCATAGTGTAAATTAATAGAACGAACTTCAAACGTAATAAACCACTAAATACTTTGACATTTTGTATAGTAAGATACACTACAATAGCCACCAAATGCTTACTCTCCTTGACATTTTCTATAGTAAGATACACTACAATAGCCACCAAATGCTTACTCTCTTTGACATTTTCTATAGTAAGATACACTACAATAGCCACCAAATGCTTACTCTCTTTGATATTTTCTAAAGTAAGATACACTACAATAGCCACCAAATGCTTACTCTTTAAGAGTAACCTGCCGTTGCTATTTTGTACTGGCATACAGGTCCAAAGGTAATCTACTAAATGCAGTCTATCTTCAGACTAAACAACATATTCTTGGGGTTATTCTACTCTCAGTTTGACAATTAGTTTCTGCTTTTTTTTCTTCTCAACATTTGACTATTTATGTGTTTGAAATGGGTGTATGGTCATGTATTTGCAACTATAAGCTGATATAACAAATAATGATTTATCATAACCTTGTTATTAGCCTCTGAAACCTGCCATGAAACCATTTGTTCCCTTTTCAATCTTTTGTTTATTTACTTGCAAAAACAAATCTTGTAAATGGAACTTCTTATAATGTTCGTGATGATTTCAAAGAACGTCCATGAAAGAAAAGCAACTGCAAGTAAGAATAACAAAACTAATTGAAAGAAAAATGTCTTATACTACAAAAGGGTCGAGTCTTTGCCTTTCTGTGCGTAAAAGCGAAAGTGTGACTTAACTCACTGTGGCTACAAAATAAATAATCCATACAAGTTTGGGCCTAAAAATGTAATCGTTACATTTGACCTTCAGTCAGGTAGTTCACTTGAAAATGTGATTGTGTGTTAGTTTGTTTGCTTTTTTAACCATTCGTTATATATCATTAGATATTATATACATATCATTAGATGTCGGTTACATTTCGGATTGAATGTAGCGTTACTCACAGTCATGTGTCGTCTGTATTCTAGAGTTCATATCAGTTGTTGCATAGTGGCTCGAGTGTAGTGTTACTTGCATTCTAATGGTTTTACCAATCGCTACACGTCAACTTGTAGCTAGCACTATGGCATATGTATATTGTGTACTAGGGTTTTTACCAACCGTTACACGCCAACTGAATAGGATGCTACCTCAGGCGTGACTTCATTGCTACATATGTAGTAGTATGCTATTGTTTTTAATGAACTGTTACACTCAGCTTGAGTGCGAAACTTAATATAATAAAACTTAATAACTTAATATGTATCAGGTGATCAGTGAGAAGTTTTTATAGCAGTCATTGTGCTTTTCGTTTTTGCAACAGATGACTGTCATTTCTCAAAATGACGTCATATATATCACTTACAAAAATGCGCCCTTCACCACCCGTTTGTCTCCTATGTAGCAAGTCGGGCGTAGTCAGCTGTGTAAGGAACACAGGCACGGAAACACTGAGTTTAGTTTACCTGAGTTTGTGATACAAACACCAAAGTCAGACTTCGGACAGATAAACGTGTAAAGCAGCTTAAAAGGCAATTAAAATTGTTAACGGAGTTTGTAGAAAATAGTTATATTTCCTCAGTAACACGAGGGAAAACGGTTCTAAGAAAAGTCGCTGCATCTCCATCAATCTGATTTCCTCCGTTTCGGGAACAGTCTGAGAGTAGGACACATCAAGGATCGAGTAGGACACATTCAGGACTGAGAGTAGAACACATCAAGATTGAGAGTAGGACACATCCAGGACTGAGAGTAGAACACATCAAGATTGAGAGTAGGACACATCCAGGACTGAGAGTAGAACACATCAAGATTGAGAGTAGGACACATTCAGAGTTAAGTCAAAGTTGTAATCCCCCACACACACACACACACACATTCCGTTCAAGCGTGATATGTGAAACAAGTTTTTCTAGCTCATTATACCAGAACTGAAGAGGGCAGATAAAAAAAAGGAGAGGTGTGTATGTGTGTGTTTGTGTGTGTGTATTATGCGTGCGTGTGTGTGTATGTATTTATAAGTGTGTGTGTGTGCGTACGTGCGCGCCGCAGAATGAGAAGGAGGTTGAAAGAAGGGAAGATAATACATTCATGGTCTATGACTTCCAAACAAGAGGCTGGACTATTTGAGGGGGGGGTGGTGGTGGTGGAGATGCCTTGACTCCGTTTCAAGTACAGCTTATCTACGACTCTGACGAGTGGCAATATCTCCGGTGTTCCATGGTTTTCTTACACCTTAACGTGGTCTTAAAATTAGCCAGAGTCTAGATTTTCCGTTAGCATTCTCACGATGGAAGATTGGACATGCCTGCCACAGACATGATACAGCAGGCAAGATTAGATACAAGGGGAAGCCACTTCGAAATTCGGTGCAAGGCTTTTTTGAGTTTGCTAACTTTGCATCCGGGTTCCGAGTGCATTAAAAAGGGAACATGAAGACGCCGTGGCCGTCAACACTGCTATGTTTATGCACGCGAATGTTGTCGTGCCTCACGGGCGCCCGGTGCCGAAGGGTGGAACGATGGGCGAAACTTCAGAGGTATTGGTTGGATCCGGCCTACGCCGCCCGTTTGTCTTGTGTGTACCCTAGTCGGGTGCGAACATATGTGTAAACAAGCGAGGCACGGAAACCAATGCTTTTGCCTGAGGTTCTGATACAGACGACCAGAGTCAGTTGTGGAAGTCGAGAGGTAGCAGTGAGAGATATACTGTCGTCTTCTCGGGTCTCCCTAAAACGATGCCAGACTTTCGGTCACTACGTCCGGAAAATCCAGAGGTTCACCAGAAATATACTTATTGTTATATTAATCGACTGCTTCACAGACAGAAACGGTTTTCGGGTGTCTGCACTAGAAGTTAAAGATTCGTGTAAAATTTGAGAATTGAAATTAGTAAGTCATCAATTTTAGTGATAATTTCACAAGGGGCGATGATGACCATTCCCTGCTTGGCTTAAAAAAAATCATCTTGTGTCTAGAAGGGTGCACTAAGAAGATAACCATTTACGCTTGGGTGATAAATGCATCTTTATCTAGAAGGGTACATTAAGATGCAAGCAGCGACTGCTTGGAACTACTCCCGGGATGCATATTGCTATTTCAGTTCCCTAATAGTGCTATTTCAGTTGTGTAATAGTCCCCTTTCAGTTCACGAATAATGCCATTTCATTTCACGAATAATCCATTTCAGTTCCACAATAGTGCCTCTTCAGGTCACCAATAACGCCATTTCAGTTCTACAACAGTACCATTTTAGTTCTATAATAGTGACATTTCAGTTCCCCAATAGTGTCATTTCAGTTTTAAAATAATGCCGTTTCAGTTCTACAATAGTGCCATTTCAGTCCCCTAATAGTGCCATTTCAGTTCCCAGAATGTGCCATTTCAGTTCCCTAATAGTGCCATTTCAGTTCTAAAATAGTGTCATTTTAGTTTTTAAATAGTGCCGTTTCAGTTCTACAATAGTGCCATTTCAATCCCCAACAGTGCCATTTCAGTTCCCCAACAGTGCCATTTCAATTCCCAAATAGTGCCATTTCAGTGATACAATAACGCCATTTCAGTAAATAAATAACATGTATTAAAGTCAACATTTTATTTGTGTCTGAACTGAGGACTTTATTTTAGTTAATATCGGACAAATGCTTACTTTCTAGATTTGCTTGTATCGTGTTTGCAATTCATTATGAAGGTATTTGTGAAACAGTTCTTTAGTAGAACCAGACCGAATGGACAAAGGAGTATATTAAAAAGATTTTTTAAAGTTGATTTTCCAGTTCGTTGCTGTCAGGCAAAATATTTAATAGTGCATTTTTTACTGAACCGAAAGATATTTGGAAGGAAATAAATAAGGAATAAAAATCATGCATTTTTACTTATGCATTTAATTTTTTTTTTTTTATCTCATAGCAAATTTATTCCGATTTTAGCTCCTTTTCTTAAATATATATGCATATGTGTGTATGCATGGATAGACAGATCGACAATCAGATAGATAGAATGATTGATTGATTACATGTAAATATATATATGTGTGTGTGTGTGTGTGTGTTCGTGTGTGTGTGTGTGTGTGTGTGTGTGTGTGTGTGTGTGTGTATGTGCGCGCTCGCGTGCGCTTTCTTATACATGTAAAAGTGTAAATGAAAAAATGTTAAGTCTCAACTCTTTCGTAAAAATGTGACACACGTTTTGACCCCATCTCTTCTTGACACCATTATTGCTATATTTCACTAATCCGTCTAATCACTCTAATGTTATCTAGTTTTATTAGCCACAAACTCATCACCTCAACACACCACTTTGTAATGCAACTTTACTTTATTACCCAGTCACAATCCTGCAACCCACTTTATAATGCAGTTAAGCATTAGCTAGTCACCACCCTGCAACCAAACATTGTCCACTACACCTTAACTTTATTAGTACATCAAAGTCCTACAATCTTCAACTCTCTCTATTACACGTTTAGCTAGTCACCACCCTGCAACCAAACATTGTCCACTACACCTTAACTTTATTAGTACATCAAAGTCCTACAATCTTCAACTCTCTCTATTACACGTTTAGCTAGTCACCACCCTGCAACCAAACATTGTCCACTACACCTTAACTTTATTAGTACATCAAAGTCCTACAATCTTCAACTCTATTATACGTTTACTTTATTAGCCACGGAAACAGTCATACAATCATCACACTGTCTAATCACTAATGCATCCTACCTTTATTAGCCAAAGCCCCACTTAATGCATATCACCTTTATTAGCCAGAGCCTCGCCGTCTAACGCAGCCTAGCTTTATTAGCCAGATCCCCACTGTCTAATGCATACTAGCTTTATTAGCCAGAGTCCCGGTGTCTAATGCATACTAACTTTATTAGCCCAAATCCCATTGTCCAATGAATACTAACTTTATTAGCCAAATCCCATTGTCTAACTTTTTAACTTGAACTAATAATTTTATTAGCCACAGCCGTAGAATACAATAATTTGTCAACTAATCACACTTTTATAACCCACATTTGTATCTACAACCACTCAAGCTTTATTCGCCTTCGCTCATTCTACAATGGCCAACCAGTCGACATACCTCCACCTTAGCCATAACTGTACACCCTGCAGTCTATTAATTATCACCCGTCGCGCTTTCTTCTTTTCTCCTCTTCGTGTTCTTCCTGTTCATAGCGCACAATCTTGCCATTGCAGTACGTTCTTCAAATGTTTGAATACTGAACATTTTTATTACCTCAGTGTTCACTTTTACAACAGTGAATATGTTTGAATACTGAAAATTTTTACATCAATGTTCACTTTTACAACAGTGAATATGTTTGAATACTGAACATTTTTATTACCTCAGTGTTCACTTTTACAACAGTGAATATGTTTGAATACTGAAAATTTTTACATCAATGTTCACTTTTACAACAGTGAATATGTTTGAATACTGAACATTTTTACTTCAGTGTTTAAATTTTGACTACAGTGAATTTTGGGTCTTATTTCAAACATAGTTAATTTCTTGAACTTGCGCTTCTGATGTTAGTTTTCATTACATGTTCTTCACCACATTCACAATGAATTTGTTTCTTGAACAATCTTCTTATATTTAATTTATTTGTAAATATATTCATTTGCATAATTTTTTACGAGTGTGTGTGAATGTGGGAAAGATATGGAAGAATGAGAGATTGTTTGCGTTTAACAAACATTTTGATAAAACACAATAATGATAATGAATTTGGCAAAATGAACTTTATATATACGAAACCAAGCGCCAGTTATTCCCCCTACCTCTACGCCCGATCTCCTTTCCACAAGCCATTTCTTAAAGCTACAAACATATATTCCATACATATATGTTGCTTAGTGTGTCTGTGAGAGAAGGAACTTGTCATTTCACTCACCGACTATTTATGGAAGGAAGTTTCACTTCTCCCATTCTATTTATAGAAGGATGTTTCATTTCTGTGTCTATTTATAGAAGGAAGTTTCATTTCTCTCAGTCTATTTATAGATAAATGTTTCATTTCTCTGTCTATTTATAAAAGGAAGTTTCATTTCTCTGTCTATTTATAAAAGGATGTTTTCTCTCAGTCTATTTATAGAAGGAAGTTTCATTTCTCTCAGTCTATTTATAGAAGGATGTTTCATTTCTCTGTCTATTTATAAAAGGAAATTTCATTTCTCTATTTTCTCTAAAAGAATGTTTCATTTCTCTGTCTATTTATAGAAGGAAGTTTCATTTCTCTATTTATAAAAGGATGTTTCATTTCTCTGTCTATTTATAGAAGGAAGTTTCATTTCTCTCAATCTGTTTACAGAAGGATGTTTTCTCTCAGTCTATTTATAGAAGGATGTTTCATTTCTCTGTCTATTTATAAAAGGAAATTTTATTTCTCTATTTATAAAAGGATGTTTCATTTCTCTGTCTATTTATAGAAGGAAGTTTCATTTCTCTCAATCTGTTTACAGAAGGATGTTTTCTCTCAGTCTATTTATAGAAGGATGTTTCATTTCTCTCACCGACTGGAGAATGAATTTTTCATTTCACTTGACAGTGTGCAGAAGGAAAATTTTCATTTAACTCACAAACTATTTACAGTAAGAAATTTTTCATTTCAATTATAAAATTTAAAGGAAAAACTTCAGTCTACAGAATGGACTTTTCATTTTGTTCACAGCCGTTTGGTTTATTTCTATCTTACTTATTTACAGATGAAATTTTTCATTTCACTCACAGACTATTTTTAGACGGAGCTTTTGATTTTGTTCACAAACTATTTCAAAAAGGAACTTTTTATTTTACTTAATTATTATTGACAGAGGGCTGTGTCGTTTCACTCACGGACTATTTACAGAAGGATGTGTCATTCTGCACAGAAGAACATTTCACGCTATATAAAAATGATTAAATTTTAATGACGTCAGAATTTTTTATTTTTTTTTTTTGGGGGGGGGGATTGTTGTATGATGGGAAATTTTCCCATATATTTTATATAAATTTTCATTGTTGCATTTAAATTGAATGTTATTGTAATTTGAATGACATTGCTTCATGTTGGTTTAGAAGTGAGGTCCTGAACAATGAGTGTACATGGTGGTAAATTTATTGACCGGTGTTTGATGTTTGCGGCAGATAGGTGATCGAGTGTTTGTTGTTTAAGTTGGTGGTCAATGGCCAATAAGCTAGCTAGAGATTATGTTTGCTGCACATGTGTGTGCTTTGGTATACAATGGGAAGCCTTGTTAGCTAGGTCAGTGTGTGCGTTTAGAAGTCGTTAGAAAAGCATAATCCGTATTAGCACTAAGTAAGTGGTCAGATCGAAAGTGTGTCTAACCGACGCAGGTGTGATCCCAAGGGTGATAAAAGACCCATAGCGAATTTTTATCTTCACTCGTTTCTGAAATTGTCTTTGGGTGGAAACTGGGGAGTCCTTCCTGACAGCAGGTCATAAATGCAGAGCAAAACCCTGGCTTAAATAGGTAAAAGCCCCTTTGAATGAATGGTTAGGTTTTATTAGGATGTTATATGTTATGTTTAATTTTGAACATATTAACATTTCTTTCTTTCAGAGGCTTATGCCAAACTTAGTATTTATTGACTGGACACTTAGGCTTTGTAATTGTTTGTGTTGCAGAGTTTTTATTTTTGTTTTTGACTGCTGAGCTTTCGGCGGCTTGTTTCTGTAGCTTTGAGTTTTGTAGCTGACTGCCTTTGTGTCTGGTTGCCTGTGTGGATGGTTGCCTGTGTGGATGGTTACCTGTGTGGATGGTTGCCTTGTAGCCGTTCTGTTTTATCTTGGTTACTTTGTCCCTGGCGTGATTCTGACTTTGATCTGAGTGCCACGGGAGATTCAAGTCTACAAGACTGTGACGTCATTCCAGTGTATGAGCTAAGTGCTGATTGTGAACATGACTACAAGTGGAGGGAACTGGCTTAGGATGAACTTATTTTTCTAAATCTTGTTAACTTTTCTTTTATTAAATTTCTTGTTATTATTTTAAACTTGTATTTGTTAGTGAAGTAATTTCTATCATTTGTTTTCATTTGTTTCGTAGTCCGAAGTGATAATCTAATGATGATGACTTGTCCTCTGTTTGACTATTTATAATCTTCATATATCTTTATTTACAAACATTGATTCTCAGCGAGATCTGAGTGGGGGTGGAGCCAAATTGGCGACATACCAGTATATCAGTGTAACAGTTGCAGATATACATATCTAACCAGTGACCCATACTCTTGTAGATGTCTTGTATCATAACTAAATACACATATTTGATATAATTCATTATTACAAAGTCACCCCAGGGTATAGCGGCGACAGGGATTACAAGTGAAGTCAAATGCGTATTTTCTACAAACGTTATTTACATGTCTCTCTTGCAAGCGATTTTAAATCAATGATACACTATTACAGGTTTTCTCAGTCGATATTCTGTGGAACCCTAGGGTTTCGTGAGAGGTCGCCAGGGCTTCCCAAAAGATCGTAATTACAAAAATAAGCATTATAGATATAGTAATGTTTATGCAGGGTTCCATGAGACCTGAAAATTATTTCAAGGGTTCCTCCAAGGTGAAAAGGTTGAGAAAGACTGCACTATTAATTTGAATCAAAAACAATACAGGTGTTTTCACAACCATACAGAAAGCATCTCCGATTTTAGAGGGTGCAAGGGTAACCTGTAATTAATAAAATACATGATTAGCATTATTTCTTTTTTTAATTTTCAATTAAACAACTTGAAAACTATAGAATTAATATATTTCTTTTTTTATTTTCAATTAAAGTACTTCAAAACTATATGCAAATCATACTATAAGGCTTTTGAAGCAAACAATTGGTGTGTTCGTCTTGTAAGCATATAGAAGAAATCTCATTTTAGAATGACGAAGTCAGGCCAAATGTAAATTAGTACTTAAGGCAACTGGAATCAGAAGACACACATACTCACACCATTTACTGGTTTGCAAACTAATCCTGCACATATAATAGACTGTAGGTCAATGTAAATAATTAATGCAGTCCCATACTTACACGTTTCCCTAATTTCTACAACTCCTGCACCGATAAAAGACTGTAGGAAAATAATAAAGTCCCATATTTACATGTTCCTCTAATTTCTACAACTCCTGCACCGATAAAAGACTGTTGGAAAATAATAAAGTCTCATACATACACTTTTCTCTAATTTCTACAAGAACGAAAACTGTTCCTAGTTCTAACTACGGCTACCTTACCTAATCTACATGTCATCATCTTGCACGTAAAGTCCACAAGTCAAGCAAGCGAGCTTAGACCAGCAACATAAAGCCCTGGTTCAGGCAGGCCGACTTGTGCGAAGACTTTGTGTCAAGCCAAGTGAATGCTGCTCTCGTCTTGTCGGGGGCGGCAACGTTTGTGTGATCTTTGGTGCCGATTTGATGTACGCGGAATAGGTATCCGCCAGTTTTGTTTCCTTTGGCTGTCATTGTCCCTTTTCCTGTACTTAATTTTGCACCGCGCATAAACAACTTCTAGGCAATGCAGATTCATGTAAAATATTGAATTTGCATTTCTATTCTCGCAAATAATGAAGTAATATAAATAAAATGTCGACACTTTGAACGTGCTTTTCTTCAGTGACAGCAATAAAATCACTTCTGCCACCCCACCCCACCCACCCCGCCTTCCTCCAACCAGAATGGATGGAAACAGTTGGATTCCTGCACGCAATACACTGCCCTGTCGTTTTTAAATACTTCTTGACTTCCAAAAGTACGGATTTGTGCCACTGACGTCACATGTACACTGTATGTAGTTTCTTTGTATCTTTCAACGGTTTTAAAATCTCTGTTTGTTATTGGTGATCTTCATCACCCAAGTTTTGGTTTTGTTCAGTGAGAATATGACAACTTTCTGTCACAGATCTGTCATTTTGTCGATCAGTAAAGATAAAATAATTTATTGTGTTAACAGACATTGTTTTGTGACCAGCGAAGATAAAATAAGTCTTTGTATTCTTTAACAGATATGATGTTTTGTGATCAGCGAAGATAAAATAAGTCTTTGTATTCTTTAACAGATATGATGTTTTGTGATCTGTGAGATTAGTTTTGTGTTCTTTTAACACTGGTTTTCAACAGCCGGTACGCAGAAATTTCCTGCCGTCCAAAAAAACGTTATTGCCGCTTAACATATATAAAACTAGAGGAGAATTGTTGACATGGCCACCGATATTGAAGAGCAAGTTGTAGAAGGGATAAAGAAATCGAGATGTTTTGCGATTCAACTTGATGAATCAACTGACTTAAGTAACCATGCTAGTCTGCTTTGCTTCGTGAGGTATAATGAAGATGAATACTTTAGGGAATAACCTGGATGGACCACTAGTTCAGAGATATTTAGTGCAGTATTTTTTAGCCAGATACAAGCATACAGCATAATATATACAACATAATAATTTATGAATGTATTCACTAGAAGCAATGTCAAATGTATAACATATTACATATAAGCATCATAATTCACATTTGTAAGTAATAGTCTACTCATAAAATACATCTCTACATAAAATGCAAGTATACTATATCAATAACAAAATGCACGAAATATTTTCTAACTGCTACCTTTTATGACCAGACTTCAGTGACACCATGTTCAAAGTGATTAGAGAATAGAATTATTTCAACAGATAAACTTTATCTCAGCCTATTGGCTGGTCTCGTTCTTTTGTAAATCTTATCCTTTGGATAATAAAAAACTACTCATCCACATAAGACTGGTTTAGATTACATCAGCCAGTTCTAGCACATTTTCTTCATGAGTTGTTAACTCTGGCATTTACAAAACACACAGTACGCGAAGGTCATGTCATGCTGACATTAAACAAGTAATATAATATTTAATTAAAAATAGGGACAGACAACTCTGCTCTGTCACAATACACACACACAAACACACACACACACACACACACACACACACACACACACACAACATACACACATACCGACACCTTGAAATTTCCAATCGCTTGAAAGACATATTTGCATTATAAATAAATATATACACGACAAATCAAAGATTCCAGTCACCTGAAAGACACATTTGCATTACAAATAAGTAAATATATATGCATGACCCAAAAAATTATTTATATTTCGCTAAAGAATCTTCACCACTACAGATTGAAAACACAAACAAATGGAAAGCGTAAATGCACCAAATTATATAAATTACTTATTTCTTTGAAAAACAATTGCAAAACCTTGAATTGATGGGAAAATCCTGATTTGACAAAGGATGCGGAGTTTTAGTGTTAAAGTATCAGTTGTAATAATAGAAATAGTAGTAGCAGTTAAAATTCCATTATTATTTAATAATAAACATTAAAAAAAGGGAAAACGATGGCAATTAGTATCCTCAATATTTTTTGTCGAATTGCACATATTTGTGAAATAAAAGTAAATTAAATAACTACCGACTTTTACACTTGGAGTGTATATATATAATATGTCTCTTTCCCACAGTTCGCAATACAATAATGGAACACTTGGAGTGTATAGTATGTCACTCTCCCACAGTTCGCAAAACAATAATGAAACACTTGGAGTATATAGTATGTCACTCTCCCACAGGCAAAGTTGTCAATAACTGCATTTTAGAGTAATTTGGCAACCTGAAAATATTAAAACTCAACTGATCATTAAATGATATTTGAATGAATAAGGTTCTCAAAATATTTTAATTATTATGGTAAATGAAAAAATAAATGAATTAAATTGATCCTGCAGAAATTAAAGTCTACAGGGTTTTTCAGTCTGCACTGATCGCAGAAGGCACTCACGCATTGATTGTTATTCACTAAACCAGAAAACAAACAAAAATATGTTTTCCATGAGCATTTACTTTTACTTTTCAACTCCAACGCTGTAGGATAACACAAAACGACATATAGTTATTCTCTATTTCTTGAAATGATTTAATGAAATGAAATTTCCAAAATTAGCGTACAGTTATTCTGTGTTTATTATAATTCATTAAAGGGGTGACATTTCTCAAATTCTTGAACTGATAGGTGGTGGAAATGAGAAAGAAGAAGCTGGCAATAACTTCAAGCACCGTCCTTTAGAAGCACTAGAGAACGTGAACGCTGTCTGACTTTGGTGCCGGAGTGTGCTATACCTTTCCTCTATTCATCACGCGCATTGCGTGTCGAGTGGCGACTGAAGAGAGCTGAGGCCCAAGGACCGGCGTTATGTAAAACCTAACTAATGTAAAGAGACAGTAATGGCCATTCTAGAGTGTTCGGTAATAGGCTTTAGTAAGTAAGAATTCATCTATCAAGTCTCACAGGGGCTCAAATGGTAAAGACCCTGTGCGAACATGACATTCAGTTTGTAGCGACCTCAGTGTGTGTGTCGCGTTGTTTTCGTAAGCAACACCCAGATGACACATATTCTCACCTGAATTAAAATGTTTAACTAAGATGGCAGAATTTCTCACCTGAATTAAAATTTGTCATCATGGCATGGAAAAAGGATTCCTTCGAATCCAATATTCATGGTGTTTACTGAGAGATAAATAGCATTATGTTCCCAGTCACGTATATCGTTATAAATAAAATATTGTATTTCTTTCTAATATCAGAAGCTAAGTTAGTTTAATGTTGGATATGATTGGGATGGGGTTTTTTTTATATCCTGAATACAGATGACTGATTCGCGCGGTCAAGCAAAAGAAAATTATTGAAGAGACCTCATTGATTGAGCACTGATGATGGATTAGAATGTGAAATATATAATATTAATTAAATAAATAATTTATTGCTTATTTAGTAACCTTCTACTTACAGTGATAATGCTCTGGACTTAGATTCAATAAAAAGAAATAATATTAAAATATTTTGTTTCTATATTTCCTGCACTACCACCCACCATCCCGCCAATGTAACATTCAGGTTAACGTTACTAAATTCGTGATTGTGTTAATGTGTATTAACATTACTAAATTCGTGATTGTATTAATGTGTATTAACATTACTAAATTCGTGATTGTATTAACGTTACTAAATTCGTGATTGTGTTAACGTTACTAAATTCGTGATTGTGTTAACGTTACTAAATTCGTGATTGTGTTAACGTTACTAAATTCGTGATTGTGTTAACGTTACTAAATTCGTGATTGTGTTAACGTTACTAAATTCGTGATTGTGTTAACGTTACTAAATTCGTGATTGTGTTAATGTGTATTAACATTACTAAATTCGTAATTGCGTTAATGTGTATTAATGTTAGTATTTACCATTTAGTATTACACTGAACACAATAAAAAAAAAGTATTTACTACAGAAAGACAAAATGAAGAGCGTTAGTAAGAGAAAGTATCAAGCAATGTGTGAGACTGATTAAAATGGAAATTATTTTGGACTAAACGATACAACTACTAATGGATAAGACACAACTTCCAAATTAACTTGAAGATCTGTGGCAACGACTCTGACTAGAAAACTGGCGAGAAATAAACTTGAAATTCTCTGGCAGTGCCTATGTACTAGAAAAGTGGCGAGAACCGAATGAATGGGTGGAAACTGCCGTTTAAGATTCTTCCCGGAAAATCTGTGTGCACTGAAAGAGGCCACCTGCTTGGAGCCATCTCTGTTGTTTAGATTAAGTTTTCTTTTGGTACTTCGTACATATCTAGATATTGGAATATTTCTGTTGTTTAGTGTAAGTTTTCAGTTTCGTACGTGGCACATAGCTAGATGTGCAGAAATAATTTGACAGTTTACCATTTATTTAATACATGTGTAATGTGACAGTTTACATTTAACTAATACCTAAAGTACTTTGACAGTTTACCATTTATTTAATACATGTGTAATGTGACAGTTTACATTTAACTAATACCTAAAGTACTTTGACAGTTTACAAGTTAATTGAGACCTCGAGTACGTTGACAGTTTACCATTTAATTAATACCTCATGTGCCTTGACAGTTTATCATTTAATTAATACCTCGTAAATTTAATAGTTTTAATATTATAATTAATATCTCATGTGAGAGACATTTTATCATTTAATTAATACATCACGTGCCTTGACAGTTTACCTTTAATTAATACTTCGTAAATGTAACAGTTTACTATTCAATTAAAATACCTCGTAAATGTAACAGTTTACCATTTAATTAATACCTCATGTGCTTTGAGAGTTTACCATTTAATTAATGCCTGGTGTACTATGAAAGTTAACTATTTAATTAATACCTCGTGTGCTTTGAGTATTTACAAATTAGTTAACACTACGTGTACGTTGACAGTTTGCTATTTAATTAATCCCTCTTGCACACACACACACACACACACACACACACACACACACACACACACACACACACACACACACACACATCTCTATCTTTCTCTCTCTCTGCTCTGCTCTACAAAGCATCAGCTGGCTGTGCACCATGTATATATTTTTCAAATTTCAAGAACATTTTTTTTTTGAGGGGGGGGGGGGGGGCGGGAATTTTTATGCCTTTCTGTTGTTGAAGGGCTCCCAAGCACTGCGGGGGCTATATGGGCTATAGTAGTTACGCCACTCATTAATGATATATTTCTACAATTACTTCACCGAAACTAATTAAACAAAAAAATCGTTTATAGATCATAAACTATGTTACACAATGTAAATTCTTTCGTTTTTATGAGAAGTAATAAATTATTCACTATTGTTAAATAACTTCCGGTCTTATTTAATCTAACGGAAAACATAATGAGATTAACATTGTTAATCAACATGGAAAACGGATGGGTGCCGGAACGTGCGTTTGTGCATGTGTATGCGTGTGTGCGCGTGTGTGTGTGTGTGCGCGCGCGCGCGTGTATGTGTGTGTGTGAGAGAGAGAGAGAGAGAGAGAGAGAGAGAGAGAGAGAGAGACAGCTCTGACTTGTCAAATCAGCAATCGTGTCTTTCTTCACATTAGTCATCGCCATCGTCAACGTCCAAATCGTAGGAACTGTTTCGTCATTTTCAGATCTGGCTGTTTGCTGCATGCCATACAAATGCCGTGCCTGCACACCGTTGGAGGCACCAGGGCTCCAAGAGGAGGTAATTGGTTTAAATTACACAAGCGACATGCACCCGCTCTGAAGTCTGTAATTTTGTTTCAGTGTCTCTGTTAGCAATAGCATCGAGCGATAGCAATCTTAGCTTAATACGAAGTCTCCGTTTTTATGTTCGTAAAAGAACAAGGAGAAAAAGCGGAAAACTTCGATTTCACAAATGGTGTTTACGACTGCAGAGACATTGTGGTTTTTTAATCTGAGTGTGACATTATATTAATGTTCTTTCCATTCTTTGCAACAGCGCCAGTCGCCAGCTAATTAAGCCTCCGTGCTGCGTGGAGTCTACTAATTAGTTTCTTTTTTGTGTTTGACAGATGATTCAAGAAGGATAACACAGCTGGTTGGAGAATTTGTTCCAAATCATATTTAAACACACCTTGATCAGTTTGTTATGTTGATTACTGCCAACAGTAAATACATTTTCTCCTTCAGCATACACCGGATAGCACTCTCTGTCAGTAGAGTCATCGTCGACCTTTTAAATTCTTCTTTTCACATATCACTGTGAAACGGTTCTTCTTCTCACATTTCACTGCGAAACGGTTCTTCTTTTTTACAGATCTTGCAGGTTTGCCCCCAAGCAGGGCAAAATTCCTTCTTTATTGTGTGTTTTTAACCACAGAACTTACCGCTAGGCTTGGAGTTAAACTGAGTGCGAGAGCTCTGTTTCCTGTACTTAGCACCAGAGGATACAGTACAAGCTTCATCAAAACCTTCAGTATTAGCAGCCTCTGAACCAGATATAGATGTAGAAATCAAGTTCTTTAGTTGAAACGTCTCATTCACCCTACACATGTCGATACAGGCCTTGAGAGTAATATCAGACTCCTGTAGTAAACGTTTACTAGTGCTGTTATCTCTGATCCCCAGGACAATATGATCTCTCAATAGAGTGCCTTGCATTGGCTCACAAAAGTTATATGTGTTCGCTAGACTGGCTAGAGTGCAAAGAACAGTTATATAGGCCTCTATATTTTCATCAGCTCTCTGGTCCCTCTTGTTGAACAGGTAGTGTTCATACGTCTCATTTAGTTTTACAGATGAAGTGCTCATCGAAAGCTGTGATGACGTCTTTCACCTTGTCATCAGTAACTGCCCGCCATTGTAGATACAAAGACCATTAGTGCCCATTTATTTGAACAGTTTCATTCCTCTGTACCTTCATGTTCAAGGAGGTGGAGGGTGAATATGAGGTCTGTCAGCATATGTTTGTTGAGGATGTTCATGATAGAGAAAAAATGTGACAAATAAAGAAACAATCGTCACGTTGATAGAGAAAAAATGTCACAGATAAAGAAACAATCGTCACGTTACTGCGTGATGTATTGGTGATAGAGAAAAAAATGTCACAGACTAAGAAACAATCGTCACGTTACTGAGTGATGTATGAGTGCTAAGTCATATGACGCTTAGTCATAGAATAAAACAAATTGCAACTAGACATAAAAACAGGTATTTACTCACACTTTTTTGTCTTCAGCAAGTTTTAACACAAACTCTCGGTGCCAACATGTTATGTTTCTGACCGATAGAATATAAAAATATGACATTAAAATTGGAGTAAAACACATAGGTTCGTTTATTCAAAAGTGGAGGGGAGAGAGAGAAAGGAAGTAAATCTCGAGTTACTGTACAAGGGTTATTGATCTTGAGTGTATATTCACATCAAGAATATAAATGAATAATGTAACAACAACAACAAAATCAATAGTGTTGGGTAAAGGTGCACAAATTGGCTTATTGATTTTGAACTGGTAACATTCAATGGCAGGTGAATGGTGTTTTGCTCTAGCTTAAGGCCCCGCAGTCTGACCGAATTTCTCGTCCGTATTTAATGAAGTCCTTTACTGGTCAGCTTATAGAGATTAATTAGGAGAATTATTAGTCGTCCTTGTCATCATACATAGTTTAATATTAATGTTCATATAGTTGTATAGTTTTGTGTAAATTCCTATCAAGTATAGATGTGTGTTTTAGTATTAATTTAGAGCGAATTTAATTTTTTTTTTTTTTAATTAAACGAAAAATGTATTAAAACTGATCGGACAAGAAGCCTTGTATAAAACGATATTGGAAGTTTACTTTCCTACTGTCAGATCTGCACAGATTTTAATTAGGAAGAAAACGCCTGTCCATCAGTGTACAAAATTGATAACGGCCTTTAATTATGTCTAAAATGAGATTTGCACCAGATCGAAATATGCATGTCGGAGGATATCGGCATCAAATTGCCTGTCGGCCTACTTTTGTTGATAAGGTTGCAGATCAGTAAAGCATTGATTTTATGTCTTTGTCCTAATATAAGTAGCGGCGATCTAACATTTCCTTATAAAACTGAACATGAATATTATTTGAAAATACTATAACTATATTACATTTTGTTATGTACAACATTTTGTTTTAGTAACTTAATTTTACAGCCGGTGTCAGATGTTATTGAGTACCTGAGTAGAACTAGTATACCAGATAACTATGTACATGAGGTACTTGTTAATTATATGGGCACCATTTATATCACTTCAAAACTGAATAAACTCTAGCCCGAAAACAGAAAACTCTAGCCCTAAATCCTGAATACCAGAAGACCCCCAAACACAACCCAATATCCCGAATTCCAGACATCAAGGATAGTTGAAAGGGCCATAGGAAGTGCTCGTAGATGGGGTTGAGGTGAATATCAGAATAATGATAGGTGTTACGGAGTATTAAATGTGTTGTCTATATTTATGAACAGCAAAAATAATTAATTTTTCGTTTTATAGCTGGCACATCATAGAGAGATCAACGATCAGTAAGTCGGGCACAACTTATTTCCACTGGCTTGGTTGTCGCCCCAGTGCAATGCTCACTATGTTCTTTTCTCAAATATCTCGTTCTCCATATTAACCGGATGTGTCGTAGTTGGCATGCCAGCGATGTAAACATTATTTAAAGCATTTCATTTATACATACGTATTTGATCCATAAATTTTATTGAATACACAAAAACAACATTTTCTTCATAAACTACGGTTTTTGCATAAAAGAAAGATCGTATTTATCTATATTTTTAATTTGCAACATGGCACGCTATGTGATTTATTAAGTGTATCTGGCCGGTATGTTATTGTCTCTTCTGCATTAATTTTTAAAATAGAAATAAATAAATAATTAAGTTTAAATAAACAAAAGTAAAATATTTTTTAAATATATAATTAAGATATGTAAATATTTTTTTATTTATTATAATAACTTTAGCAATTAGATAAATAGGCTATTATTTCTCTTTCACTATTTGTTCTTATAGGTATATAATTTCAAAGTAGGCCGATAGCTTCATTTATAAGCCTTTATTTATTGTGCTGCTTTTAGAAATGAGACATTCAAATAACGTATTAGTAACATCTATTTATTATTATTATTATTATTATTATTTGTTTAGACTTAGCATATAAATTACTGCATCAATAATTTTGTATAATTAATGTCGTTCAGATATTTTTTTTTACAAAATTTAATTTCACAGTATTCATCTCTTATTGCTATAATAATTGTAACTTATCTGATAAAGTCTTCTTACCCCTAAAATTGAGTTATGAAAACAAATACAAGAGTTGACATGTTGGCTAAATAGCCATCAACACTACACTACACAATATAACAATGACATGAACAATAGGATGAGTAATATATGTTGATGTAGGAAAAACTTATTTGATGAATGAAAAACATATCAGAATAGATAGCAGTGGTTATGATTATCTATAACATTGATCACTCAGCAGTCAGCCATTGTTCTTAAGTCTGGTTAATAGTTAATTGATTCCATGTCTATGAGACAATTTTGTATTTGAATTGTCATATATGTATCATAATTACACTTTGAATTTTTATTTCCTTTATCTTGCACACATACAGTTTTTCCATAAATATCCACAAAGATTTTCTTTTATTTACAATTTTATTTGTTTTATTTATACTTCAGATTTTTCATTTAAAGTGTACTCTAGTCAAGCTGCAATGTCCGGCAATCTGTCTGTTGTAGCATTTGAAGGGGAGCTCAATGCCATAGTGAAAGAGGTGATATGATTGTATGATAATGAAAGTGCTGTTAAATGTATTATATTATGAAATTGGTACATACCTTTGAGCTTGTTATACATTTCGTTTTTGTCAGTACAGACAAACAACCATTGTAAGCATTTTTTCTTTTTTTTTAAAGCATATATATGGGGATTCTTGATGTAATATTTTTTAAATATGAGAATTCAACAAGATTAGAGTCGCCTGAGACAATCCAAAAATACTCACACCTGTGCTTTTTGATTATCATATACTGTTACAAAAGGATTACAAGAGATCATATTATTGTTCAACTCCTTTGTGAAAGATCTTGTGAATTTATGCTCTGAACTCTTACATCTGAATTATTATTATTCAATAGTAATATTGATAATTATCTGCATAGTACTTAGTAATTATTTTCCCCTCATTTTATACATCATTTCTTGATTATTTATATTTACAAAAATTTACATCAACTTTTAATCATGATATATACAAACCAAGAAAATTCATGAAAATTGATATTTTGAGTCCAGAAATTGCAGGATTCATGAAATTTGTGAATTTCTAGGGAAATAATATATTCACTTATTTGTATTTTATTTCATTTTGTAAAATACATGATAAAATTTGCTTTCTTTTGATAGGCTTATTGATGTTAATGAACAATGAACTAATGAACAACTCTCACAAAAATACAATTTGCTCTGTCATTTTCAGCTTCTGTATTCGTTTGATTTAGAGAAAAATTGGTGTATGACTTAAGTAAAACCAAAGGAATCAATCATAAATCTAAATGACATGATAGTGCAGCCTTATAGGTGAGAAAGTACAGGAATTGAATATTGATACTTACTGCATAGACTTTAAAACCCCTGGTTATATTTTTAAAAATGCAAGAGGTGCATATAAGTTGCATAAATAAAGCGCACAAAATTAAAAACTAAATTGTTCCAAAAATGTAAATATGTATACAATTAGTTGTTGGTAAGGCATTTGTTGATTTAAAATTCTTCATCTTATATAATAATGTATAAATATTTTTTTCTTGTATTTTTTATCTGGCAAACTGCTTCTTCCCTGTAAAATATAAACAGGAAACAAATTCTAAGTTTCCAGTTTATTCATCTCTAACTCCATTCCTTCTTACATTCAAGTCTCAACTTACAGTTTGCTGCAACAGTATTTATTAGCCCGATACATGCATACAGCATAATAAATACAACATAACAATTTTATGAATATATTCACTAGAAGCAATGCCAATTGTTTAGCATACTACATGTACATTCAAGCATCATAGTTTACAATTTGTAGAAATTGTTTACTCACACAATACATCTCTATATAAAATGCAAGTATAACATATCAATAACAAAATGCAATAAATGTTTCTAAGTCCATTGATCTGTATGAAAGTAACCATTGCCAGTGAAGATAACAAATTCCAACAAATGCATGACAGTATATGCACTTTTGATTTTGGCAATATAGTTATGGAGTTGTTCTTGTCTTTTTTTTTAAAATTCATGTTTTGCTTTTACTTTATCCACTTGTACTAGCCATATAAATCAGATCAAGATTTTAAAAAAGGGGAGGGGGAGGGGGAGGGGGTAGATAAAATCATTTTCAAAAAGATCAGCAGTGCCTATTATTATTTGGCCATACTTGACCCCAAATCCGTATGCTTTTTAATCACCTTATTTAAGACGTGTGTGTGTGTGTGTGTTTAGTTTGTAATAGAATTTAACTGGAATTATGAAATTCTAATATCTGTGAAATATAAGTGATTTAGGTTTGTATGATTTTTTTAAAAATCCATTACTTTTTACTTTTCCTTTATAAATCCTCATAGTAAATCAGTTTTAATTTTTAGTACATTTCTTTAATTATTACTTATATAATGTATGCTGATTATGTTGTTGTTTTGTATGAAATTTCTTTTAGCCCTTAAAGGGCATGCAACTTGTTAAATCAAATGCATGTATTTTACAGTATCTTGACTTTGGAGGCTTTGATGGTACTTTATCTGAGTTTGAAACAGAATGCCAAGAGAAAAACAAACCTATTGGTGTTTTGGAGAAACGATCTCATGGAGATGAGAGGCTTTTGTCAGTTCAGGTAATCAAATAGTGTAGTTTTAAATTTGTTATTCATTTTACAGTCTGTTGGCTCTTCCTCATAGTTTTACTTTAAAGTTTACTGATTGTTTTGCATGTACAATAAAACATAAGATTGCATGGTTATTTTTACTACAGCTTTTTTTGCTGCAATAAGTCAGATTGAATGAATTTACCAAAAGTAGTGATCAAAGTGTATATTAATTATCAGTGCTACTTCTTTTCCCAGTGACCAGTGCTTATTATACAAGACTCTCTTTTCATTTGCCTGTTCCATCTAACCACTTCTTCAGCTAAGGCCAAAATTAAACAGTGTGCATTCATTCCAAAAATGCACGACAGATTGATTTTTTTAAAATACTTTTTTAATATCAGATATTCTTATATTGCAGACCCAGATGATGGAATTTTATCATGAAGGCAAAGGCGACTTGTTTTTCAAGCTGTGGCATGATTACATTCCTTCATCAGTGCAGGAAACAGAGGCTGTAGCACAGAAGTTGGAGTTTTATCTAAACATTTATTATGCAGCCTATCCTGTCAAGTACAACCAACCACAGGTATAAAAACAAGTTAATTTGTACCTCAGATAGTTGTATTTTAAAAGATTTGTCAAAGTCTGATTTATAATTCATTTTACTATTTGTTTAAACATTTATTTTACAACAGCTTTGAAAGACATGTATATAAACTCATGCAGATGTGTGGGCAGACGCTTGCTAGAAATATACATGCCCTTTAGTGTTATGGTCTCTCAAAGTCCTCTTAATGCTTGGTCTCTCAAAGTCCTCTTAATGCTTGGTCTCTTAATGCTTGGTCTCTCAAAGTCCTCTTAATGCTTGGTCTCTCAAGGTCACCCTCAGTCCAGACTAGGAGAAGCATGCCCTCTCATTCCAAAGAGACTGGAAGACCCCATTAGAAAGAACAGTGTTCTGATGATGATGTAAATTGGAGAGGGAGAGAAACAGTCATTCTAAATAAGAGGAGCAAGGTTTGCTTCAACCATATTTCTCTTGATTAGCTGAGCCAACTGGGCTTCTCTGTGTGTATGTGTGTTAGGGGTGAGGGCAGTTGCAATCTGGGAAGTGATAACAGTAAACAAATGGATGCTGGATACTTCACATTATTTTTGGTCTTGGCTATTTATGTCCGTGTGAACATATTTTGATGATATGCATATCTTATAAGTATTCATGAAAACTTATTTTATTTAGAAAAGTAGTGTTATGTTGATTGCCATCAGTGAAATTTAAAAAAATTAAGTCATTTGAGATATTACAGAAAGGCAGATAATGGTAATGTATACTGTAGACCAGCCTTTCTCAACTTTTTCCCTGAAGGAACTCTTGAAATAATTTTCAGATCTAAAAAAAATTACTATATCTGTGATGCTTATTTTTTTCAATCATGATCTTTTGGAGAACCTCTTGCAGAACCCTAGGATTATGCAGAACCCCAGTTGAGAAACCCAGCTGCAGACAGAATCTTTCTATCTTGCCTATGTAAAACTATTTGTTTGTAATGGATGTTGTAAAGTCCCTCTATCCTGCCTGTACAAAAATACATGTTTATATTGTAATAGGTGTCTTAGTGTTCAGTCACTTTATCCTGTCTATGTAAAACTACTTGTTTATATCATATTAGGAATCAAAGTGCTGAGTTGATTTATCCTGCCTATTTACTGGAAACAAATTAATCTATTGCATCTATTGCAGAGTGAGTCAGCAGCTGCAATGGCAACTTTCAAAAAATTCATTGAAACGAGGGGATCATCTCTAAGCCAGACAACAGAGTTTCTTCCATTTTATGCCTTACCATTTGTTCCAAATCCTAAGACTCACCCATCTTATAAAGAAGTTTTCACGGCAAGTAAACATTAAATTATCCCGTTGATTGTACTTCTAAGATGTACTTGTTTATGACTCAAAAAGTTTGTGCATGTTCAGACATAGGTAGTGGACACTACCTTTCCTTGGAATGTAAATTTTAAGAAAGGAATTTCTGTCTCATTTGTATACAAATATTATATGATGTGTATGTTTATTACTGTGTATCTAATTAGAGATTAAATTGATTATTTATATTATCAGCCATATTTATTTGTTTCAATTCTTGTGCAGGACACTTGGTCTAGGGATCTGGAAATGCGATTGGAGAAATTCCTGACTTTGGCTCTCAAGTCGACCACTCAGCCTCGCCTTTTTGATCTCTATGTATCCTAACTTTAGAGTTAATCAGAGAAAAAGTTTTTTTTGTAATTTAATATGATACAATAAATAATAGGTTAAAAGTCATGCTTGCTTATTACTTGACCCATGTTTGACTGATCCATGTTTTAATAGAAATTGGAAGTCAGTGGCACAACTTATTTGTGTTGTACAAAGTTCTGGTAATTACTTGTTGATATTAACATTTTTATCCCTTCAAGGCCAGGTATTTCAGAAGGTTGCATTCCATTCAGCAAACATCAGAAGATTTAAAACACTCTAGCGTGAATTTTTCACAGTGCACCAAAAACTAATCATGTCTCTCCATTTTTCTATCTTCCCTATCAAACTACAACACAAAATCTCATCTCTTTGTTTTATTTCACTTTCAGACTCCAATCCTAAATGCCTGTCTGATCTCACACATGCACACTTTTGCTAGAAGCTTGTACTCATCAGGCGCATGATTTCATCATTTCAAAAGTAAAGTACAAGTCATATGGTCAGCATTCAAATGCTTTACTAAATCTTCTTTCTTTAAATAAAAGTAAAATTCTCTGTTCTGTACCTAATCCATGCTGATACAAAGCAGTTCTTCTTGCACTTTTTTCTCACAATTCTCATGTTTCATATACTGTCTCTTATATGCTCAACTTGCCCTTCTTTTCTCACCATTCCCTGTATTTCAGCTCTTGTCTCTTCAGTATCTCTCTTCTCCTTCTGACTTGCCCTTTTTTTTTCTCACCATTCCCTGTTTTACTTCCTGACTCTTCTAGGTCTTACTCACCAGTGTGCAGTTGGCAGTGTAAAGGTTACTTCAGTGGACATATTGTGCATTTATTTTGAAGATAGATGGTTGAAGGTTAAAAGGAATTGAAACATAAGACCATTTCGATTTAGTTCTGTTGTTATTTCTGATTTTCTCATTGTTTGAAATTTGATTCTTTAACTCCAACTCACAGCGTGGTTTTCAAGTTGACATGAGAGGTAAGTGGACTGGTCCTGATGACCATAAAAGAATTTGTTTCTGTTCATTGCAAAGTACAGTCATGCTTATAATAATTAATTTTTTGTTTCTCTTATTGGATGAATGGTGTGTGGATGGTAAATATAAGATTAAGATAAGTATTTAAAACTGAAATGTGGTCTTTTGTTCATTTCATAAATTAATCAAAACCAGAAAATGTAGCACTTATTAGAGAGTTATTAAAAAGTAAAATAAGATTGTTTCTAGAACACTTGTATGAGTAACTCTCTTTTTCTCAAGCTCGTTACATTCTCAAAGGCTTCCCAGACATAGAATAGAAATGAACCAGTCATACATATCTGTATTAATCCTGTATTTTGTGCTAACATATATCAGAGACCTCAGTATGTTATTTGCAAATTGTCTAACTCTAAATTTGAGACATCACTTTATTAGCAAATTGCCTAACTCTAAATTTGAGACATCACTTTATTAGCAAATTGCCTAACCCTACATTTAAGACATCAGTTTATTAGCAAATTGCCTAACCCTACATTTAAGACTTCAGTTTATTAGCAAATTGCCTAACCCTACATTTAAGACATCAGTTTATTAGCAAAATTCCTACTCAGTTGTTAGGAAACAGGAAGGATCATTCATCTGCATATATGAATACCTAGTACATATACATGCAAAAGACAATTTTTTTTTTACCTAGAAGACAATTTGTTGTTTACTTAACGAATAACTTGTTGTTTACTTAAGAGCAAGAAAATCCCATCTTCAGACTTAGAATAAAGAGAACTGACAAATAGAGCCAGACTCTAATCAAATACATATAGTTTAGACCAGGGGCGGGCAAACTCTGGCCCGCGGGCCAAACCTGGCACGCGAAGCATTTTTTGTTGGCCCGCCAAGCTATTCACAGTTAACATTGCTTTTGGCCTGCCAAGCTATTCACAGTTATTGCTTTTGGCCCGCCAAGCCATTCACACTTATTGCTTTTGGCCCGCAAAACAAAAGTCACTAAAACAATTGGGCATTGTTATACGCTGTCAAATAGCCAAGGCTAAACTAGTCTAAAGACTACATGTAATTTTAGCAGTTTGAATTACTCACACAGAATCGTGTGCACATGTACAATTTATGCCTGCGGTTATATATATTACACTAGCATCTCTGTATAGTTCGTTGACTTTTGAACTCTCCTAGGCCTAGGACAGATCTAAAATAATAATGTATGTCAGCATCTGTACTCTGCCTCATTCGTGACCTGACCACCTGACCTTCACCACTACAATTGGTGAGAGGAAGGAGGGCTGGAGGTGAACAGAGGTGTGCGAATTTGAAACTCGCAGTCTTCTGCCATCACAACCGAACTGGTTGTTGCATTTCTGCTATTTCTTTGCCATTATTCCCCCATCCCCACAATCATGTCTGCAACCCCAGCATCCTAAAAAATTTAAAGTGGATATGGAAAGTCGGACATTTAACTCTGAGTGGACGAGAAGTACTTTTTCATAGAACGATTTGGACAAGCTCAGTGTCTGATCTGTTTGAAAACTGTTGCTGTCTTCAAAGAGTTTAATGTGCCTGTCACTGGGAAACAGTACACTTAACTTTGAAATTTGGTTTAATGTCTGCCTCTGAGAAAAAGACTACTATTGCTAAACTCACAGGCAATATAGAGAAAAGCAGTTTGATGTTTCATAAGCAAACATCTGTGCATGAAAAAGTGACACATGCCAGTTATGAAGTTTCACTACTCCTTGCTCAAAGAATGAGTTAAGCAAAGTTCCGCACTTCTTCTCCTCTTTCTTTTTTTCGTGATGTCATCCTACCATCAGGCAAGTTTCCACATTTTATTAAACATGCTCAGCGCATTGTAGCTATGTTCGGAAGCACATTTTGCTGTGAACAACTGTTCTCAAAGATGAAATATACAGAGTCGCCTTCGCTCTCAACTCTCTGACCGTCATCTAAATGACATTCTTCGCTTGTCAACCTCATCAGTTCAGCCAGATATTGAATCACTTATTTATTGTAAGCAACACCATCCATCTCATTAATCTTTCATTGAAACAGAGTTAGTTTTTAAAAATTACTTTTGTTCTCATTTTATATTCTGAACTTGCTGGACTTGTGATATTTGGTCGTCTATCCGGCCCGCGAACTGTTCCAACAATTTTATCTGGCCCGCGGTCTCAAAAGTTTGCCCGCCCCTGGTTTAGACATATCCCTACCGTAACAAGTTTGCAAAGTTGTAGTCTTATAAATATGCCAAAACATTGATTGATCAGATTGGGTGAGCAACTTTTATTTCACAAGCAGTGTGCATGATTCCTTGTTACTAGATTTGATCCAAAAAGGCACATTCTGACTGTTACTGTCATGTAGATGTTTTAATTAGTAAGGAGAGTCAAGACCTGTTTCTTCTCATGAGAAAGACTTCAGTTTGAAGTTAAAGACAAGCAGCAATGTCAAAGTCATGTAGGGTCATTAATAATGAGAGATTGACACTCACCAAGAAAAAGTCTCTTTCTATCAGTAAATCTAGGATAGTGGGCTGTGTGGTAAAATAATAACTTTACCTGAGCTCCATTGCTCAAACAAGGCTTGATTCACTCTGAGCACAAATAACCAATAGATTCAGGGGAGTGAATAAAGATGATCATAGTTTGCTGTTCTAAAATACAGTTGTTCACCACTATACTCACTGAGTCTGTGTATATGATACACAAATTATGAGTGCTCACTACTACACTCATTGAGTCTGTGTGCCATGCATATGATGCACAAATCTCAAAGTACATCATCTTTCATTTTTGAAGATGTAAAAAATAATTATTGGCTTCACTGACATCTGTTATCTAATAAGTTTTAAAATCATGTGCCTCACATTTTCATTTTTGAAGATGTAAAAAATAATTATTGGCTTCACTGACATCTGTTATTTAATAAGTTTTAAGAACATGTGCCTCACATTTTCATTTTTGAAGATGTAAAAAATAATTATTGGCTTCACTGACATCTGTTATCTAATAAGTTTTTAAAACATGTGCCTCACACACATTTGTCTGAAGTAGGGTTCTAAGAGAAGCTGTCTGTTTTATTCATTGGTGGCATTGTATCTATGAGATACAGCTTTGGGTTTGATATGTAAGGGAGCTTATTATCTGACGAGAGGCCCCCTTGATGATAGGTTAGAAGAAATGAAATAAATAACCATTCTTAGATTAATTACAAAAGGAAATAGTCTCTCTTGAAATCTTTTTCAAAAATTAGAATAACCTCCTTTCAAACATATCTGGGAAAATATCTAGCTACAAACCAATTATTACTGTTTTGTTCTTTATTTTTCACATCAGCATTTTATTTTCAAGAAATATATTTCTGATACTGGTGATTGCTACCAATAAGTAGTCTAGATTCGGTCATTAAAATATTATATTATATTTATAATCATAGATTTATATGAAGACTTTTTATTAGTATCAAGTTTGGTGGAAATTGTTTTTGTTTGTTGCAAAGTAGTTTCAAGTTAGGGAAAATTTTGCTTTACTCTCCACAGGTGACCAACACATTATGTTACAACAGCAGTTAAATGATGCCGAGAAGAAAACACTAACCTACATTCGCCGACACAACAAAGTGCAGGTGTGTTAATTAGTTTGTCAGTCAGTAACGACTATCATCAAAACAAGGAGATTGTATTGGCATAATCATTTTTCCACTAGTAATGATTAGTGTTGTATCTAAACTCTAAAAATCTATGTTCATTTTCACTGGTAATAATTAGTGTTACATCTAAACTCTAAAAATCTATGTTCATTTTCACTGGTAATAATTAGTGTTGCATGTAAATTCAGAAAGTCAGTGTGCATTATTTAATTACAGTCCTGTTTACAACCTGACTGAATAATATTGGTATGTTTACTGGCCAGAATCTTGTTAAGTGTTAAATGAATCAGGAAAACACAGGAAAATACAAAAGGAAATATATCATTAATATCATCTAAACAAGATTTCATTATCTGTTAGAATTTTATAAGTTTCTTCATAGCATGTCATTATAGCAAACTATGACAGATAGTTTACAAGATTTTTTAAACTTCCATTTACTATCCAGTATGCGATGGTAGACATATTATATAATCTTATTAGTTTTATAGATCTTGTGCAGGTCATCAAAGCATGATATTTTTTTTAAAGTATCATTTACTGTGTTGTATTGCTTGGTAGCCATTTTATCACAGTCTGACTGTGTACTATCTGTATATCATCTAAATATGATTTTTTTTTTTAAAGTATGGTTTACATTGTTGTGTCACATTTTCGGCATACAATCAACACTCTTATTTTTATCAAAGCACATCTTATGTGTCATCTAAATACAATATCTTAAAAAGAATTCTTTACTGCATTGAATTTCATTTTAGGCAGACTATTACAACCTTATTGGCATTCCAGTACATGTTGTGTCTCGTTTTAGGCAGATTATCACAACCTTATTGGCATTACAGTACATGTTGTGTCTCGTTTTAGGCAGATTATCACAACCTTATTGGCATTACAGTACATGTTGTGTCTCGTTTTAGGCAGATTATCACAACCTTATTGGCATTACAGCAGATCTTGTGGATGCTTTGGAAGCAACTGTTCAGGGTCGACCAGTAAGTATTTATTTGCAAATATAATTTTAAATATAATAAATTTCAATGGACCATTTTGATTGCACAGTTTGTTTTATTGCCTAATTGACACAGTGCATATCTTCCAAATTTCTTATATTTAACAGACATTTTAGATGTGTTTGGTTGGAATTGATTAACTTTTTCTGTTGTGTACTATTTAACCTGTAAATTAAATTATTTCTAAAGTATTCTGAAATCTCACGTTTTGTAAATGGAAAACATAAATTTATACCATAAACATGTAAGAATAATTAATTAATGCTTTAAAATTTGCATCTGAACTTTGTTAACTACCTCTGTATTTAAAATTTGTTTGACTCAACAATTATGATAGCTTTGCTTGGAGAAGATGTGTGTCTTGCTAACATTTAAATATAATTTTGTGTATGTCCCCTTCCTGCTGCATACATGCTTGTACATACACACAACACAACACACACACAACACACACATTTAATAACATCATTTGGTCTCACTGTCATGAGTATCTTTTTCTTCATTGTACCAGTTTATTGACAGTGCTCATTAAAACATTAAATGTTTGGTATTCTTTTACCAGTATATCGGCAGTGCCCATTAAAGCAGTAAATGATTTGTATTCTTTAACCAGAAAAGCAATAATGGGAGAAGATACCATTATGCATTGAGATTTACATTAAAACAGGTGGTGTGGTACTGTTCCATCAGCAATTTTCTTGTCTCTTTTGCGTCAAACTCTTTATTGTAGGAATCACTTCTCACTCATCCCATTTTGCTCATGTAACTTATGCTACTCCATACTTTGGGCTCTGTCTTCAGGTTGCAGAAAAAGTGAGTACCGTGAGTAGATTAGAGAATAATGTACCAGTTAAGCACATTACTGGTACTTATTTCTTAAAGTTTTTTTAAACTACCAAGACTACTTTGCTTTGCTCTTTGACATGCTAGCATGTTTCCACTTATTTTATTGCATTTATGTAGATTGTAAACATGTGGGTAAAATCATTAAAACCTTATTTAAGCACATAATGCTAGCATGTTTCCACTTATCTTATTGCGTAGATTGTAAACATGTGGGTAAAATCATTAAAACCTTATTTAAGCATATATCTGTACATTGATCATTTATGGGCAAAATTATTTACCTTGAGATTTTAGCATATATCTGTAGGTTGTGAACTTGTGAATAAGAATTTTTACTATTTTTCAACTTGACTGATTTATTAATATATATATATATATATCAGATTAGTGTAATAAGTTACCATGACTTATCAGCACATTTTATTAAACTAATCTTTTTAAAGCATTGCTCTAGTTGTTTACATTATTATTTTGATTTGATGCACATTGTCTTACCATATACATTTCAGTGTAATTCACATTTTCTTACTTAAGTAAATGATTTTAAGAATTAAAATTGGAAAGAAGAAATTTATTTATTGGTTAATTAAGATCTTTATTATTTTCTTTATTAGTTATAAAACCAATTTTTCATTAATTATTATACCAATTTTTCAATTAATTATAATATGAATTCGTTGACCCAGGTTAATATTTGCTGGAGGTTGGTAGTAAATTAATCAGTATAACTTTTTTATTCAATATAAGTTTAAGTTTGTTCAAAGAAATCTGATCCATATTTATATATGACAGTTGTTTGGATTGTCTTTTGCTCGTGAGCGTACCGTAAAAATTTATCATTGTTTTTGTTGATATTCTGCTATCACTATTCTTTGACAATACTCTGTTGTCTACACTTGTCAGTATTCTGTTGTCCCTATTTTCTTGTCAGTACTATATTGTTTATAGTTTGATTGTTGTCTTTTTAATGTTCTGTTATCAGTATTCTGTTGTCCATTATTTTGTTGTCAGGTATTTTGTCTGTACTCTGTTTTCAGGCATTCTGTTGTCAGTACTCTGTCATGTATTCTTTTGTCAATAATGTGTTATTGGTACTCTGTTGAAGTAGTTGTCAGTACTCTATTATCAGTATTTTGTTGTCAATACATGTTGTCTGTTCAGTACTCTTTTGTCTGTAGTCAGTGTTTTGTCATTAGTATTTTGTTGGAAATGTTTTATTTTGTGTGTTCTTGGAGAGTTCTCACTCATTCTGTTAGCTGTTTGCAATAAGAATAGTTTAACTTACTTATTAACATACAATTTTTATTTTAGTTAGTTTTCTAATTTTAGAGCACTATAGTAGAAATGCTTGTATTTTTGTAATCATAAAATTGTCTTACTGATTTGCTAACAAGATAATATAATACATTGTATTGTTGAAATTTTGTAGTGAGTATTAAATTATGAAAACTCAGTCAGCTAACCAAACCTTTTTTAAAACCAAATCACTTTAGACAAGAAATCTTACTTATTTTCCTAAAGCAGGCCAAATTAAACAGAAAACTATATTTTGTTTTACTATGCCAGATTAAAGAGAAACCATACTTCTTTCATTTTGAAAACAAAAACAATTAGACAGAAAACCACACTTTTTTTTTAAGCAGTCCAAATTAGACCATGTCTTAGCACTCTTTTAACCAGACTAGAAAGTGGACTGTAATTTATCTTTCAGGTCAGAAAAAGCAACATTCTTTACAAGACCAGCAGTTGTTTTAATCCTGTCCACTTAGTCAGCATTTTGTAAGCCATATAAAAGATGTCTGACTGGTATTGTCACTAAAGTATTTAAGCAATTTCTTTTTAACTTTAAGTTGGATTATAAGTTTTGAGCTGATGTCTCCTGATGGAAGTTTGGAAAGGTGCCTTTGGATAGAGGAAACCTCTTTTAAAATGGACATCAAATAAAAGCTAATTTGAATAATAAACATTTCTACCAAAGCTTCAGACTAAATATCAAATTAAGAGGAGCACATTATATTTAACTTAAAGAAAAATTTCCCTAGGCATTGGTTAATGAAACCAGATTAAAAGCCAGATTGTTTTTGTTTTGATTTTTAAATTTAAAAAAAATATTTTCATTTCAAACCTTGTCCTGTTTAGAAATTGGTCTTATGATTGTGCCTGGTAAAGCAAGATCTGATCTACATAGACAATGAAATCAACAGAAAAAATTGTCCAAGTACAATGAAAAGTGTGCACTTTCTCAAACACTGAATTTTCTTTATAAACTTGAAAAATATGTTGATTTCTGTGGCATGCTTATCAGCTTGTTCTAAGACTAGCAAGCATGTTACTTGTCATTTTGCATTGCCCTCACTCACATTGCCCTCGCTCATATTGCCCTTTCCCACATTGCCCCCACTCACATTGCCCTTCCCCCACTGCTCTCCCCCCCCCATTACCTTCATTCATATTGCCCATCCCCACATTGCCCTTCCCCACATTGCCCTCACATTGCCCTTCCCTCACATTGCCCTTCCCCCACATTGCCCTCACATTGCCCTTCCCCCACATTGCCCTCACATTGCCCTTCCCCCACATTGCCCTCACTCACATTGCCCTTCCCCACATTGCCCTCACTCACATTGCTCTTTCCTACATTGCCCTCACACTTTCTCCATAAAATGACATAATTCATGTCTTCCACTTGCTGCTAAGTTTTGAGATCCACCATATGGTGTTCAGGCTTATGTCCTCTCAAAACTGTGACTCAGTACCTGAGTCAGGCACTGTTATGTTTAAGATCCTCCAGATTTATGCCTTCTCAAAAGCATGATTCATGTCTTCCCTACAATACTGTCACTGACATCCTCCTTGCTTATATCCTGTGCACACTACCCTGTCTAATTATCACCTAATGCTTTTGCTCACATCTTCCATACAATGCTCTTGCAAAAGTCCTCCATACAATGCCCTACTCAAGTCCTCTAAACAGTGCTCTGACCTACGTCCTCCATACAATTCCCTGACACTTGACCCCCATACGGTTTTCATTTCAAGTACATGTCATTCATCCTGACAGAGATTTGCATGCCCTTCATATTCCTTCACTCTACACAATACTATAGTTTAATTTTAACTTGTTTGCTTGTGCCTTATTTCTTGTTGCTTTTTATTAGTCTAGTAACTTTTCTTCTGTTATCTTTTCTTGTTTTGTAATATACTATCATCATGTGTCTTTTCTGTTTTAATTTGTTTAGCATTTCTACTCTTTAGTAGCCACTGACATGTTGTGAAATTATTTAGATATTTAATTTGTACCCTGTTTAGCATTTATACTCTTTAGCAGCCACTGACATGAGGTGAAATTATTTAGATATTTAATTTGTTTCCAGTGATTGAACAGTACCATTTTTTCCCTTATAAATATCTTAACTATAATTCTAAATATAAACAGAACAATATAAACAAGCTATATGTTTACTTTTCTTGAATGGATTAGAATTAATTTTAAATACTATTGTATCTCTTTCAATGATAAATACTTCCAGTACTTAATTTTAAAATTATTAATGTAAAGCTTTTAACGATTACAATAATGAACTTTATGCTAAAGGTTTTATCACATTATTTAAATACTCATGCATGGGTTTTAATTCCTTGTAAGGATTTAAAAAATGTATTAATATACTTCTTGATGAGTTAACATATATGTCCTACTGAATTTATGTTTGTTACGTTTCCAGTATTTATTTAAAGACCCTGCTTAGAATAATTAAAAGACTTTAAATATAATTAATTCTTCCTCTCATATTCTACGCAGACTGGTTGCTCAATTTATTATCTGACTAATTAAAAGTGCGTCTTGTAGTTCAGACGACAAATTTACAGACTAATAAACTGCGAACTTTTAGCTAGATTTGAAAACAGTTAAATCCCTCTAAATTAATATGCACTCGTCATCAATCTTTCTGCTCATCCGCCCCCATTCAAATCTAAGAATTAATCTAATTGGTCTATTGTGCATAGAAATCAACTACTAAGAGGTATTAACAAAGAAAATAAGATTTAATAAAGTTTAACAAATTAACAATAAATCGAATGCAACGCGAATAGTCTTCACTCTGTCTTTACGCGCCTATGCCTGATTTTTGTCAATCTAAATTGCCAGAAAAGTGTTCCTTTGAGATCTGTACACTTGATTTTGCACTTAGCTCTATTCTTGTATCCTTGGTCTCAACACTCAGTCATGCCGGTTCGTTCCCTCAGTCCCCCTTTAACGACACACGTGGTGCATAAGGAATGATGTCCCTTTGTTAGTGGCTAGGAACTGGAATTTTTGCAGCATGGCCCTCAGAGTGGATTTCGACACGCTTATACCAATAAGCTAGTGCAGGTGAGGCATGGTGAAACATGAACCATGAGCCGACCTGTGGATGCAACGTGTTTGGATATAATTCTCAACCTAACAGGTCCTACCTAGGCATGGCTCAGTTAAATGCGCTGAACAAAGAGTTTCGACCTCGCGTCGCTTACAATTAGATTTAATCGTCTCACATGTGTTCCATTTAACAGTCATGACGTATGAAGCAATAAAATAGATACAACGTTAAATTAATGTTCATACAAGGAGGTAATTCAAACCGACAGAGCGCTTCACAATTTACAATTAAAATTACACGCAATAATTGAATTACATGAAGAATTCATACCGAGCGCAGCATTCTGGCTCTTAGTGAATTAAAACAATATAAATTAAAGTACAGAAATGGAAAAATGGTTACAATAAATTTATATTCCGTAACATATAGGGTTTCAGCTATTTCTCTGAACCATGCTCAAGTGTATATGGAAATCATATGATACATAGCACAAATACATACTTAAACAATACATAGGCAAATACTATTAAATAAAATGATACCTTTGAGAGAAGTCGAAGGGTACCTTGATTCTCTATGGCGCCGGCTGCCTCTACGACCCGAGTAAGCTGATGGAATTAGCTAAAATGTGCTCGAAGTGAGGGAGCGGAAGCGTGTAGGTACATATATAGAAAGGTATATTGCGTATCACGTGACTGTTCGCAAAGCATGTGGTTGGTTCGGGAACTGGACAATGGTCCTAAAGTTACATAACATCTTGACCTGTTCTAGAAGCACCTAGAAAAAGGAAGCTTTGAACAAAGGGCCAAGGGTTTCAAATATTCGAATTTGAAGTAAACAAGGCAATGTGGGTCATCAGGTCGGACATTTTTATCAGACTTGTGACACCCCCTTGCTTTTGAGGCGTTTATCTTGCCAAAGATAAAATGCCTCCTACAAATTATGTATGATAAAATGTAGAAGTCCACAATGAAGAAAAATTTACACAAAAAAAAATTTCGACATTCCTAGAAATAAAGTGTGCAACTATATTTCATATTTACAGGAAGGAATCCGTAGGGTTCAGTTAATTGATTAAACAACATTCTATCAGTACAGGCACTTGATGGCATCAAGCACGACTCATGTAATCTGCGCCAACATTCAAAGACCCTTTGATGTAATGAATATTTGCGTCATACTGTGTCAGAAACAAAGACCAACGCATTAAACGGCTGTTCGTAAATTGCGCCTGTCCGAGAAAGGCCAACGGCTGGTGATCGCACTCAATGACAAAGGTTTTTCCGTACAAATAGTTTTCGAACTTTTTTATGGCCCAAACTATTGCAAGACATTCCTTTTCACTGGTGGAATATTTCTGTTCAGTAGTTGTGAGTTTACGGCTTGCATATGCAACTGGGTGTTTGGTGTCATTGTGTTCTTGTAATAACACTGCTCCTAATCCTGTGTTGCTAGCATCAGTCCTTAACAAGAATGGTTTTGTCAAATCTGGCAGTTTAACAACTAAATCTGAAGTCAGTCTAGATTTCAGTGTGTCAAAAGCGTTTTGGCATGCATCAGTCCACACTACTTTTGTAGGCATATTCTTACGTGTCAAGTCAGTCAGAGGACATGCAATGGCACTAAAATCTGGTACGAATTTTCTGTAGTAGTTAGCAAGACCAAGAAAACTTCTAACTTGTGTTTTTGTTAGCGGTTGTGAAGTGTCCTTAAGTTGTGCTATCTTAGCTTCACTTGGCGACATAGTTCCATGACTCAACTTGTGTCCCAAGAAGTCTAAGGAGAATTGTGCTATTTCACACTTCGTAGGGCGGGTAGTGAGGTTGGCTTGCTTTAATCTGGCTAGCACATCTCGTAAGAGTGTTAAGTGCTCCTCCCATGTCTGGGTGCCTAGAATTAAATCATCCATGAAGTTCTCAACTCCACGTCCGTACAGTGGTTCTAACAATGACCGCATCATTTTAGAAAAAATGCTTGGAGCGTTTGAAACTCCGAAAGGCATAACTTTCCATGTGTAGTTTCCTACTGGTGTAGTGAAAGCTAGTATGTGTCGATCAGTGTCCTTGACCTTGATTTGCCAAAAACCGCGTGACAAATCTATTTTGGTATAGTAATGAGCGTTAGCTAGTTTAGTGAAGATGAGATCCGGATCAGGAAGAGGTTCGGCACAAAACTCTGTCACTTGATTGAGTTTGCGGTAGTCTACGCAAAAACGGAACGAGTTATCACGTTTTTTAATCAACACGATGGGTGATCCGTAGGCACTGTCAGTCTTCTCTATGACCCCTAGATCTAACATAGTCTTAATCTCACGTCTAACGTCATCTATCTTAGCGTGTGGCAACGGATACGGCTTCAAACGTATCGGTTTGTTGTCAGTCAGCTTCAGTGAAAATTCTATTAAGTCTGTCAACCCTGGTTTGTCTGTCAGAGTAGATGAGAACTCATTAAGCAATTCATTCACTTCTTTTTTCTGTCTTTCTGTCAAGGCTTCATTTACCCTAACGTCTTTGACAGTTTCGTCCGTCTGTAGAGGACAGTTTGGTAAAGTACCAGTGACGCAATCAGTATCCCCCTCGTCTTCTGTAACTATCGTCGCTACGACAAAATCAGCTTGAGTGGTTTGATCCTCACGGCTTATGTACTTTTTGAGTAGGTTAACATGAAAGATTTTCTCTCTCTTTCCTGTCTGCACCTTATAGTTCAGTCCCCCTAGCTTGGCGGTAACTACAAAGGGCCCCTTCCATTTCATCTGAAGTTTGTTATGTGCTTCAGGAAGCAACAATAACACTTTGTCATTAACTTCAAATTCTCTAGGTTTGGTGTGCTTATTGTAATATTCTGCCTGTCTAGACTGAGCTATCGTCAAGTTTTCCCGTGCTATCTTGCCTATAGTTTCAAGACGGTTTCTTAAATCAGTGACGTATGTATAAGTTGTCTTAACTTCGTCATCTGTCTTTTCATCAGTCCAAAGTGCCTTCAAAATCATCATCGGTCCGCGTACAGTACGTCCGTAAAGTAGCTCAAATGGTGAAAACCCGGTGGAAGATTGTGGCACCTCCCTATATGCAAATAGTAGGGCAGGGATGTATCTGTCCCAGTCTTTCGGTTTATCTGTGGCGAGCTTTTTAAGTGCTGTTTTTAATGTCCCATTGTATTTTTCAATCAGACCATTTGCCTGGGGGTGGTATGGTGTGCAAGTAAGATGTTTGATGGAAAGTAAACGATTTACTTCCTTCATTACGTTGCCTATGAATTGACTCCCCTGATCCGTCAAAATTTCAGTAGGAATTCCAACACGACTCCAAAGACCGAAAAGGGCTTCGGCGACAGTTTCAGTATCAATATTTTTCAATGGTACTGCGTCGGCGAATCTTGTTGCGTAATCAATAGTGGTCAGCACGTATCGATTACCTCTCGTTGATGTGGGTATTATAGGCCCAATCAAATCCAATGCTACGCGCTTGTAGGGTTCACTGATCAGTTCAGGCTCTCCTAACGGTGCGGGTCTGATTGAATTTTTAGACTGTGTTCTCTGGCATGTGTCGCAACTTAACACGAATCTACGGATATCGGCAGTGATGTCCGGCCAATAAAACTCACTTGTAATACGACTAGTTGTTTTTTGTACACCCATGTGTGCACCAAAAAGACTCTCATGACCTAATCGTAATACGTCATTTCGTTTGGTTTGTGGAACGACTAATTGTTTCCGAAATTCGTCTCCCACTTTCGAATAGCGGTACAATAAACCCTTTTTCAGAATAATGCACGCTTTCTTATTCGAATCGTCAGTGTTGACGTCACTAACAAGTACAGCTTGTCTGCGTAACTTGTCTAGTGTTTCGTCCTCAGCTTGTAATATTTTAATCTCGCTAACTGTTGCTTTATCTACGGCTGGTGCGGCAGACATCGGTGCAGTTACAGATTTGTCTTTACTACTCGCTGCTCTGGTTACAGCGTTAACCAGTGGTGGTTCGATTGAAGTTTGTTTTTTGCACGGCAAAACATACTTGCAACCAAGGATCACGTCATGCGGTGAGTTTTCCATAACTGCCGCTTTGACTGTTCCTTCTACAAAGTCTGAAACAATCGAGACTTCAGCTACTGGTAAAATGTCTTGTTCGCCGTTTGCAAAGGTGACAGAGATTGTCTCCCCTGTGTAGTCGGTACGGTTAACTAATGATGCATTTACTATAGCGTCCAGCTCACACCCTGTATCAAGCAAAGCGATTGTATCGTGACCGTTTGCCTGTACTGGTGTTCGATTCGACTTTTCTGTTTTAGGTGTATGACTTTCTACTGCGTAAACTTTAGCTGTTTTCTTTTCAGGACATGTTCGTGAAAAATGGCCACTATCACCACAAGTGTAACATGCAAGATTCTTTTTATCTTTCTGTTTGTCGGACTTGTTTTTAGTGTCGGGTTTAGATGTTTTATCATCACGCTCACTAGGTGTCTTCCCGTCATTTTTCTTATCCTTTCGAGTCTGCGGTTCGTTCGGTCGAGACTTGTTGTTCGCGTGTGCGTTCGAGAATTGAGAATGTGCGTCATCAAAGCGATCGGCGGCGTTGCCTATCTCCTCTAGCGTAGATTTTTCCCTTATTGCTAAGTGAATCAGTAGATCTGATTTGTATGACCCGAGAATGTGATCTTTTATCATTTCATCCCTAAGACCTGCGTACGTCTGTGGAGTTTCGGCTAGATCTATCCATCTTTGGAACAAGTCAGCTACGCGTCGTATGTACTGTGCGTGCGTCTCTGAACTGGCTTTAGTGGCCTGTTTAAACTTACGTCGGTATGTATCTGCTGTGAGTTTGTAACGTTTCAATAATGCGGCCTTGACTGTGTCGTAATTATCTGACTCAGAATCGCTGAGTTTATTGAACTCGTTTTTCGCACTGCCCTGCAATAACCCCGATAAATTTATCGCCCAATGTTCCGCTGGAATGTTTGTTGCTCTGGCTAACTTTTCAAACGTTTTTAAATACGCGTCTATTTGATCTTTGTTCTCATCAAATGGGACCATATTTATCTTTGGAATGATATTTTCAATTCTACTGTGATTATTTCCATCGCTAGAACGCGAATCACCACTGCTTCTGCGGTCACGGTTTGGATTGGTAACTTCTAGTTTCTTTACTTCCCATTCTAACCGTTTTATTTCCGCGTCTGCGGCGATGCGTTTGGCTTCCGTGTCTGCATTGGCTGCTATGCGTTTAGCCTCAGTTTCAGCTTCTAACCTTTTAGCTTCGGCTAGTCTATCAGCTTCTAACTTCTTAGCTTCGCGGGCAGCTAACCGTTCTTCCCTTTCTATCTCTTGTCTCTCCTTTTCTGCTTTTTCCGCTTTCTCTAGCTCAGTTTTAATGTAGCTAGTCAGTTCGTCACCCTGATATCCTATCATGATACCGGCTTCTTTCAGGTCTTCGATAACCTGTTTGCGATCCATTTTACTGTCTTAGCGCGCTGGCTACAATAAGAATGTATCTCGTGAATTGTGTGTTTTAACCGTCGGCGATAACTCCGCTTATCCCGAAAATAACTTTTAGGCTACGACCTTACAAAAATTATTTAATTTACTCAGAACACCTTCCGAAATAAATTGCGCGTTAACTCTTACACGATTCACCTGCTTGTCACAGTGTCCGCTGTTCCAAGGCTTTCGTAATGTCACGGCTCCTACCATACAACATTACACATTATATCTAGCACCCTAAATATAATAGTCCGAAGTCTGTTACTACCGATAACTCTCCTAGCTGGCGGTATAACCTTCGACTCCTCACAATGAAGTACTCAGTAACACAATACTAAATAAATCATTCAATAGCTAACATGACATATTTAACTACGCTTAAATATATCAACATTAACTAACATGCACGCTACTCTGCAAAAGAATACATGCACATGTCACAACAAAAGCAAAGAAAATCAGTGATACAAAAATCAAAAGAACAATTGGCAATTCTGTTCGTTCGTTCGTTTCTAGGTTATGATGCGCCCTATGTATAAAAATGTTACAATTTACAATTTAATACATATCAATCCCGCGACGACCCACACTTGTTACGTTTCCAGTATTTATTTAAAGACCCTGCTTAGAATAATTAAAAGACTTTAAATATAATTAATTCTTCCTCTCATATTCTACGCAGACTGGTTGCTCAATTTATTATCTGACTAATTAAAAGTGCGTCTTGTAGTTCAGACGACAAATTTACAGACTAATAAACTGCGAACTTTTAGCTAGATTTGAAAACAGTTAAATCCCTCTAAATTAATATGCACTCGTCATCAATCTTTCTGCTCATCCGCCCCCATTCAAATCTAAGAATTAATCTAATTGGTCTATTGTGCATAGAAATCAACTACTAAGAGGTATTAACAAAGAAAATAAGATTTAATAAAGTTTAACAAATTAACAATAAATCGAATGCAACGCGAATAGTCTTCACTCTGTCTTTACGCGCCTATGCCTGATTTTTGTCAATCTAAATTGCCAGAAAAGTGTTCCTTTGAGATCTGTACACTTGATTTTGCACTTAGCTCTATTCTTGTATCCTTGGTCTCAACACTCAGTCATGCCGGTTCGTTCCCTCAGTCCCCCTTTAACGACACACGTGGTGCATAAGGAATGATGTCCCTTTGTTAGTGGCTAGGAACTGGAATTTTTGCAGCATGGCCCTCAGAGTGGATTTCGACACGCTTATACCAATAAGCTAGTGCAGGTGAGGCATGGTGAAACATGAACCATGAGCCGACCTGTGGATGCAACGTGTTTGGATATAATTCTCAACCTAACAGGTCCTACCTAGGCATGGCTCAGTTAAATGCGCTGAACAAAGAGTTTCGACCTCGCGTCGCTTACAATTAGATTTAATCGTCTCACATGTGTTCCATTTAACAGTCATGACGTATGAAGCAATAAAATAGATACAACGTTAAATTAATGTTCATACAAGGAGGTAATTCAAACCGACAGAGCGCTTCACAATTTACAATTAAAATTACACGCAATAATTGAATTACATGAAGAATTCATACCGAGCGCAGCATTCTGGCTCTTAGTGAATTAAAACAATATAAATTAAAGTACAGAAATGGAAAAATGGTTACAATAAATTTATATTCCGTAACATATAGGGTTTCAGCTATTTCTCTGAACCATGCTCAAGTGTATATGGAAATCATATGATACATAGCACAAATACATACTTAAACAATACATAGGCAAATACTATTAAATAAAATGATACCTTTGAGAGAAGTCGAAGGGTACCTTGATTCTCTATGGCGCCGGCTGCCTCTACGACCCGAGTAAGCTGATGGAATTAGCTAAAATGTGCTCGAAGTGAGGGAGCGGAAGCGTGTAGGTACATATATAGAAAGGTATATTGCGTATCACGTGACTGTTCGCAAAGCATGTGGTTGGTTCGGGAACTGGACAATGGTCCTAAAGTTACATAACATCTTGACCTGTTCTAGAAGCACCTAGAAAAAGGAAGCTTTGAACAAAGGGCCAAGGGTTTCAAATATTCGAATTTGAAGTAAACAAGGCAATGTGGGTCATCAGGTCGGACATTTTTATCAGACTTGTGACAATGTTTTGCTTTTTTTTTTAAATTGTGATTGTTTGATTATATAATTATTTAACTGTTATTATTTTCTGTAATTTATAAAATATTATCAGTCATGAAAGTGAAGAAAACAGTAGTGTATTAAATTAAATAGTTATAACTGTAGACATATTTTCATCCTGTATATCACAGCATAGTAGCAAGTATATGTATGTTTTCATCCAATGGGGTACACAGTGTACTAGCAAGTGTAGACATTTTATTATCCAGTATACTAGTAAGTGTAGACATATTTAGTTTACACAGTGTACTAGCAAGTGTAGACATTTTATTATCCAGTGTACTAGTAAGTGTAGGAATATTTAGTTTTCACAGTGTACTAGCAAGTGTAGACATTTTATTATCCAGTATACTAGTAAGTGTAGGAATATTTTGTTTTCACAGCATACTAGCAAGTATAGACTTATTTTCATCCAGTGTACCACAGATCACTAGCAATGAAAAGGTCTGGTTGCAGGATTTTATAAAATAAAAATAATAATATAGTGCACTAGTACTTATTTAGCAGATGTGTTAAGAAAGAGTAGAAATAGAAGCCCCAATGCACCATAAACTCTAAAAGGTTGGTAAAATAATGTGTTATCAGAAGTATATATTGATGCTTGTAAATTTATAATATAATAGCTAGAGCACTCTGTGTGAGATATACTGGATAGTCTTGGTCATTGTAGGACTGTACTGACTAAACATAATACACATCTGTAAACATTAAATATAATGAGCAGGCAGAGTATTTTTAAGGCAAGTGTTCAAAACATAATTACAATAAGATTTTGTCTGAAAAGTGTGGAGTAGATTAAATAATGTACCTGCATGCTTTATGACAGATCACACCAGAGTACTTGCAGCAGCTTTGTGCACGTCTTTTTAATTCACACATGCGCACTTCACTTGATTTGACTCGCCCAGGTACTGCAGGAAATGCTCTTCGTGCTTCAGTCATACCATCACGGTAATTTTGTTGCTTGTTCACATGAATAACTTTGTGTATGATTGTGTTATTATTGGGTGCAGCACTTCAAACATTTTCACTTTTTAGTACCATTGTACCAGTAATTTTTAAAACTTCAGTTTAAAACCTCATTGAAGAATCTCTCTACAAAGGTCCCCATATATGGAATTAGATAGGATTAGAGACTGCAATATTATGATATATAGCAGCAGCATGAAAATCAGTGACTGTGTGTCTTGGGATTAGATAGGATTAGAGAGTGCAATATTATGATAAACAGCAGCATGATGAGAATCAATAAATTTGTGTTCTTAAGACAGAATGTTTGGGAGATTATATTCAAGATCATTATCAGTCATGCAGCAGTTATAGGAAAATTAATTGTCATAAGGAATCAAGCAAAATGCCATTATTACATTCTATGACTTAGATATTTGACCGAACGACCCCCACCTTGTCATGTTTTGATTGCATTACCTCGTCAGGTTGAATACATATGATTTATAATAATGTAAACTTTTGTATTACAATAAAATTATAAGACTAGTGCAGTGTACCTCACCAAATATAAAAGCTTAAACAAACTTCCAGTTTAATGTTAATTCAAAAGCTTGGAGGATCTACAACATTGCTTTCTATTTTTCAGATATATTTATCCTGTTATGTGTGTTTGATCTATAGGTTGTATTTACTCTACAATAAATGTGAAGTGTTCAATCTATAAGTTGTATTTGTCTTACATTAATGTTATGTGTTGGATCTGTCAAATATATTTATCCTACATTAAGTGTTAAGTGTTTGATCTATAAGAGGTATTTGTCTTACATTAAATGTTATGTGTGTTGGATCTGTAGGATGTATTTGTCTTACATTAAATGTTATGTTTTGGATCTGTAAGATGTTTGTCTTACATTCAATGTTACATGTGTTGGATCTGTAGAATGTATTTGTCTTACATTAAATGTTACATGTGTTGGATAGGATGTATTTGTCTTACATTAAATGTTACGTGTGTTGGATAGGATGTATTTGTCTTACATTAAATGTTACGTGTGTTGGATAGGATGTATTTGTCTTACATTAAATGTTACGTGTGTTGAATAGGATGTATTTGTCTTACATTAAATGTTACGTGTGATGGATATTTAGGATGTATTTGACTTACATTAAATTTTATGTGTGGGTTGGATCTGTAAGATGTATTTGTCTTACATTAAATGTTGGTTCTATACTTGGTAATTGCAATTTATAAACAGGTTGTCAATAATGATTGTTGGTAAATACAATTTATAAAAAGGCTGTGCTTAGTTTATAGTCTATTTCAACAATGCTTTTTAAATACATATTAAATGATTGTTTCAAATATAATTATTCATAAGTATTGTGGATTATAATTAGCAGTTTAATCAAATTAGTCCTTAAAATAGATATGTGTTGCAGGCTGCCTCTCCTCCTGGATGGGGGAGGGGATCAGCTGCGATGCCAAGGTCACACCGAGTTGCAAGATGTAAAAATAATCACTCTCACATACAGACGCCATGATATTCTGACAATATTACAAAGGTTGTCAAAAAAGAATTGTGTTTGACAGAACAAACACCAACTCTGCCCAATACGTGGAGAATATTCGTGAAAAAGTCTTTCTTCTCCGGTTTATTACAAAAATAGAAAGATGTCCAGAACTCAGTGTAGAAAAACAATACGTAGTCTCATACCTCTCTATAGTTTGGACAAAATACGCACACTGAAGATAAAAATGACTCCAGAGTTCTTTTATGTAACCCAAGTTTTTCTGATCCTTCCATAGGCTTCTAGAAAAACTTGCACTTGATAAAAATGACTCCAGAGTTCTTTTATGTAACCCAAGTTTTTCTGATCCTTCCATAGGCTTCTAGAAAAACTTGCACAGTAAAATTGTGAATTTTAACTCCCCTAACTTCAGTCTTATTGTTGTTGGTGCATCTAATAACAAAATATAGTCCCATATAAAAATATAAAATATAAAATATAAAAATTACAGTAAGGAACTATTAAAGACTAAATACACTTTCAATCTATTGCTAACTCATAGCTAACTAACTCTAACATGAATAAATAAACAAATGAATCTAATTAAAGTGCTAAAAGCACAAAATAAGCATGCATGCACACACTCTCACTCACAGTGCATGCATGACACCACATTCGCTTCAAAAAATGAATACAAAAGAGCAAACACATCACGCGAGGTGACAAAGGGAGGCAAAAAATACTTTTAAGAAAATACATTTTCTTGATTACCCCTCTTTGACCGTGACAATATGTTTATCACCAGACACTTTTGATAAATATATAAGTAAAACTAATTTGACATAAATGCACCCAATTCATCATTTTTTTTTTTTGTAGAGCCACAAAAATGAATGAGGAGGCTTTTCCACCTCTTGACTACTCTAAGATCAAGGCCGACATACAGAAAGCAGATGATCAAAAGAAGTCACTTATTTTGCAGGCTTTGCGATGGGTTTGAATTATATTTTATAATAATTATTTGTTCTCTTTGTTTCTGTAGAAGCAGATATATTCTTAAAATATAAAAAACTGTTAGTGCCAAATGCTAATTGTGATGTCTTTAATTTAAACCTGAAAAATGAAAACAGACCATCAGATAAAAGTTTTTCATTTTTTTTCGCCTATTTTTCTAGTTTGTTGAATTAAAATGCTGATTAAGCTGTCTTTAATTTAAACCTGATAAATGAAAACAGATCATCAGTTAAAAGTAGTTTTTCCATGTTTTTCACTCTTTTTCTAGTTTATTGAATTAAATGCTGATTAAACTTTGCTGACATGTTTTCATGCTATCCATGTTAATTTGTCATACATAAATTATTACATGTACTTTGTTAAGGCTAAGCTGACGTTATGAAGTAAAATGTGTGTGCATACTTTAATACAGTGTTAACAATGTATAGTAATGTTTTAAGAATTATGTAGATTTGTAATGAAGTAAAATATATGGTGTGTGTGTACTTTAATACAGTGTCAACAGTGTGTAGTAATGTTTTAAGAATTATGTAGATTTGTATGAAGTAAAATATGTGGTGTGTGTGTGTGTGTGTACTTTAATATAGTGTCAACATTGTATAGCAATGTTTTAAGAATTATGTAGATTTGTATGAAGTAAAATATGTGGGGGGGGGGGTATTTTAATACAGTGTGGGCATAGTGTAATTTTATGTAAAATGAAATATATACTGTGTGTACTTTAATTTAGAGAGCATTGTGTAGTATTATTATAAATATTAAGCAGATCTTTGTATAAAGTAAACTGTTATGTATGGAAGTGCTTTTAGTCTATTTGGTCTGTGTTTATTGACTTACCATTTTCTAAGACACTGAAAACAATGGAATATACAAACTCCATGATAATAATAATTATTATATTTCTATGCTATTTCTCAAACAATATTCAGATCATATTTTCTTACCTTAAAAATAAGTTCATGTATGATTGGAAATATCAGAATAATCATTAGGTGATGTCAATCTTGGTGAAAGAGCAAAACAAAAGAAAATATATGTACAATGTTCAGCTAAAAATGAATTTAATTCTAAAAATAATTTAAGTCTGTTTACTATACTCTTAATACTTTGTTTGATTGTGCATTGTATTGTCTGTTTTCTGAAACTTTGTTCATGTAAGTTATGTGTACTATTCTTGGCTGTAGAAGTGCATTTTTTTTTTTAGCAAACTTATCATACATAAGAGAAGCAAGACTAACACTACATGGAGTTAAAGTCTCTTACATTTACTGGATATAGATGATTCATTAAAAAGCTGGGTTTCCTATTTAAACAAAGATAATATTCATCTTGACAAATCTAGCTTTCACTCTCAATGACCTCTCTTTCTATATCTGCTATGAGACTATTTAAACTCAACAAAATGGGACCTTATCTCTAGTCAATAAAGATTATTGATATCTTATCATTAAAGTTTGGTGTGTATTTATATCCACCAGTTTTTTATTATTTTTATTACCAGGATATTTTTATTTTTTGTGCAGAGATTAACTCGATCTGATGTGGAAAAACGTGATCAGATTATTCATGACTATGTCAGCAATGATATACTGGGCTGTGCCAACACAGGTCCCTACAGAGTAAGGTTCTGTTTAGTCTTTGTTTCAACATAGTGTCACCTATAAGCACAGATAAATGGATTTGTAGAAATAATAGTCAACACACATAATACATCTCCACGTAAAATATAAGTATAACTTATCAATAACAAAAGTGCATGAAATATTTCTAAGTCCATTCTCTCTCAAACAGTCAGTTAACTCACCATTCAGCTAACAGCTACCTTTCAAGATCGGACTTTTTTGCCACTTCAAATTCAAGTGATCAAACAATAGATTTTTCTACAACAGGTAAACTTTTCTAGTCCCAGCATTGGCTGGTCTTGTTCTCGTAAATCCTAATCATTGATTAATTATTTATTATTATTTATTAATTAATTATCATAATAATAAAACTACTCGCCCAGTTGAACTAGTTTGCATTACAGCAGCAATTTCTAGCATATTCTTAACTCGGGTTGTTTACTTTCAACTCTGACACTTCCAAAAAATACCATCTTGGTCGGGTTACTCTGACAGTTTAACAATTTATATAGCAATTAAGTTTTAAAATAGAGATAGGCAAATTTACTATGTCACAATATGCTAAACACTTAGCATTGTTTAAACTTATGTCAGATAATTATGTATGTTTCAGGAAAGCATAATGCAAATGTTGACATCTGGCACTGATGCAGTGAAGCAATACATGGCACGCCTTTATAATGCTATTGCCTCTTTGTGCGTAGGTACGTATGCTTGCACTTCATTCATATTTTGTCCTTCACTGTTTAGATCAGTTTTGTTCAGCAGTCTCTACAGTCAAATTTTCCCTAGCATATTCAGTTAATATTTGTGCTATTTAGAGATACCATGTAAAAATATTGTGTGATATTATTGAAGTTCCTACTGAGAATTATAGGCAAGTTTTCAGTTTAGTGGTTTTGAGTTATGACAATCTACTAACATGAACAATCCCTTAAAAGCCCCACTTCTTTTTAAATTCTGAATTAGCATATCCATTCCTTATAAACTGAGGTGAACTAGTTCTGCTGCCGATGAACCATAGATCATCGCAGAAGTCGTGTATCACTCTTATTCATCATATGCTGTCACTAACTATTTTGCACATCATCAAGTTATGAAATTCCTTAAGATTGGAACTCACTCATAACCAGGAATTTGCCAGTTTAGTTTGGTTGGTTGGTTATTTTCACATCAAGCAAGATTTAAAAATGGTCTCTGAAGGTGAAAATTATAGTTCAGACATTGTGGATTGAGAGAAAATATGTGAACCTATGCAAAAGTATATTTGCCTAAACTGTTGAAGTAAGAGTTACATCTGGAATTGATTTCATTAAACAGAAATCACTTCATTGGCAGTGTTTCTTTCAAACTTGTGTTCAGTTATGTTGGCATTGTTGTTACTCACCTGTGGCGTGAAATTACTAAATTTCATTTTTAACTATTTAAATCATCTGTATTGTAATGCTTTGCTTTTATGACCTTTTACAGGGCGGGGTTATTTGGCTATGAATCCTGACCTTTTGCCAGCCCTGATGGACATCTTGCGAAACAGACAACAGCGCGACCTCGTGGCCCAGGAAATGATTCTGGGGGCTCTCCAAAAACTTAGTCTCAGGTACTGTTAGAAACAATCACTCCCCCATGTCACATGTGGGATTATTTTAACAAATGTGTCACAGCATTAATTAACTGAATTGCTAATTATGAATTTTGTCTTAATGCTGATAACAGCTCAGTAGCCTAATTTACACTTACAGCCACCATATTGAATCCTACCATTTACTTTATGGGACACTTAATCATACAGTACAGCAGCAAGCAAATTAGTTGGCATTGCCTTCTAGGATTGGCGACATAATTAACAATCATTCATTCATATACTGACACCCCACTCAATCCCAATTAATGGTAATTCCAAGGAATTAATTAAGATATTGGATAAGATAACAAAAATTTAATAATGAGAACAATTAAAGAAGAAAAATAATTTTGATATACAATAAATACAGAATGAGCGTGTTCACTGTCCCCTTTGTTCAGAAGGTATCTAGACAATGCATTGTCAGTGGTGAGTGATTTCAAGGTCAGTTACTTATTTCATTCTCACATTGATGATGAACAGTTCAATTTGTGTACTTGGAATCTTGCTCACATGGTCTCTATTCATAATGAAGCTCCTTCTTTCAGATCAGACTGCTATCACAGACAGGATTTCTGGATCAAGTTCATAAGAATATAAAATGTTCACATAATGAAGTATCTACATTAACAGGAGTTACTGTTCACCAAGTGAAGTATCTCCACTAATAGGAGTTACTGTTCAAATGATGTTCACTTGCAGCCACCACAACATCCACTGTTCAAATGATAAGTTCTCTTGCAACCTCCACAACATCAGAGAAGATAATGAAAACTTATGTTTTCGAAACTGAAAGTTTTGCCTCACACAAATATTCCTTTGTAAACCCACTTCCTATCCATTTTGTTCTTGTAATATGCTGATCTTTGAAAGCATAGACTTCAAATCCATTTTGTTCTAGCTTGTAATGTGCCGATCTTAAGCTGCAATAATATTTTTCTGGAGGCTGACATCTGGTAGTACATTGATCTTTTGCTGTGCTGATATAATTCTGGAGCAAGAATAACAGTAACTTCAAGCTCATTCATAACATTGAGTAATGTCATTAATTCTTTGTCCTTCCTTTAAAATGTGGCTTTTACAGATGCTAGAATTTTAATTCTGTGTAATAATTTTTTTTTAAGAATTACTTACCAAATTACTTTAGTCAAATTTCATTCCCTTCTTTTCACTTTTGCTTACAAATGACTTTAGTCAAATCTCATTCCTTTCTTCTCACTTAACACTTCTCTTTTGCTTACCATTGAACTGAAGAGGAAGGATTTGTTTGCAAAAGAGTTAGTGTATGAGTCAGAAATTTCTTTCCTGAAGCTCTTAGCTTTCATTATCTCCCCAAGCTTCTATTATCTCCCCTTGATGTTCTACAGCATCCATAGCTGAGTATTGCATGGACTTGTTGCATGAGCTGTGACCTTTGTAAGTTTGAGATCTTGGAAAATATTTTTAATAAAATCGTTTACAATATAAAATATATTGTCCTATCACTTGGCAGGAGGCAGCTACAGACAGCGATGATTGACAGAGGTGTGATCGAGTGGCTGGTAGGAGTACTCGAAGATAATGATTCCTTGTCAGACTACACTCTGGAGTACTCAGTTGCATTGCTTATGAATCTCTGCCTTCGTACTGCAGGTACATAACCCCTAAATACAATTGTTGTTCAACTCTTTGTGTCTTACAGGAATGGTAAGGCTGTCAGCAACTAGTTTCAAGCATCTGTATGTTATCATGAGAAAAAATTCAAGCTCCTGCAAATTGTCAAGCCATTTCCTAGATGATTTTTTTCACAACATAGTGACCATTGGATCCAAAAGTATTTCAAGATGATTTTTCAACTTTGTCAACTTTTCTCAGACTATTTTTCTGTATATTTCAGAGCAAGTAATGAGTTAGCACATTAAATGTAGTAAATTATTTTTGCTTTAAGAAATGCTTGTGAAAGTGATAAAAAAAAAAAAAGTTAAAATCTGCTTTCAAAATGTAATCATTCATCATTTTCATATTCTGAGTGCAATTTTGACTTGTACATCAAAATATTTGCCTAAATAATTAGCTTATGTGTCATGTATAAGCACACTACTTAATGCCTGCCTCCAGGCAAAAGATTTGGGCATTTTCTAATCATGCTGATTACTTATCTGGTTATATCTGTTTCAGATGAAAATGAAACATACTTATTTTTCACAAATATCTGCTTTAGTTCATGTTTTACATTCATTTCTGTCAAAGAACAATAATATCCCAATTATTTAAAATAAAAAATGCGTGTGTGCGTGCGTGCTTGCATTAAATGTATTTTTCACAGGTGTCATATTACATTTTTCAAAATGTGACATGTCTTATTCAAACCCACAAAATGAAATGCATTTGCAATATATGTTCTTGCAGTAAGTCATAAACTTCATTCACTCTGTGTTTTGTTGTTATCAGAGCTAAAGACAGAATTTTGTTGTCACATCTACTGACAGAATTTTGTTGTCACATCTACTGACAGAATTTTGTTGTCTTGTCAATCTGTTGAAAGAATTTTTTTGTGTGTTTTCATATCTATTAACAATTTTGTTGCTTCACAGGAAAAAAAAGTTGTGTTCCTAATGCACACCAGACTCTTCAGGTGCTGAGTGACCTGCTGGGGCATGAAAACCAAGAGGTTAGTAACCTCAGATATGGGGTGATAAAACCAAGAGGTTAGTAACCTCCGATGGTGTGAGAAAACCATGTTAGTAGTAACTAGCAAGGATAAAAAACAAGAGTAGTAGCCTGAATTAGAAGTGGTAAACCAAAAGTTTATTATCCTTAAATTGAGGTCGGAAAACCTAGAGGCTAAAGTATCCTCACAAAAGGGTAGGCACTTCAGATTACTTTTCTCTACAGAGAGGTGTAGAAAACTAGATGGTTAGTATCCTCAAAGAGAAAGCGGTTGATGTCCTCACATAGGAGTGGGAAAAACAGGAGGTAAGTCCATTAGGGATGGGAAAAGCAGGAAGTAAATATCATCATCAGGGGTGGAAAAACAAGGGGTTAGTGCCCATGTTAGAGGAAAAGCAGGAGGTGTAGGAAGTAAATACCCTTAAACAGTTGGGTAAGGGAATAGATTGGATTTCAGGACTGAAACTGAGCAATACAGTAAGATTAGCTGAAAACAGAATAGAATAGAGGAAGCTGGTTGTCAGGTCATCAGTGATGCCCCAACAGTCGACAAGACTAAGGGATAGACAAATAGATGTATTCCTGCCAGTTTTCGTATGCAAAAGCATATGTTAAAGGGAGGTCAGCAGGCATTGGTGCCATGCATGTCCAGGAGTTACAGACTATAAGATGGAACCATTTATTGAACTTTGAACAGTTCTTGTAGTGATCAGATTTATGGGATTAGTTCATTTCCTGTTTGGTAATTTCAAAGAAGATTTTTAATGTGTCTGTATGCTGATAGCAAATCTTTGTCTTTCAACTTTTGGGGGTAACATTAGTCGTACTTAAGAAATGTTTTCTGCATGATTAACTTGTTATATATTTGTTTTCATAGCTTGTTACTATATTTTTTTATTAAATGTTTCCTAACTTAAAATATAATTTTTTGAACTTATTTAATGCTTATCACTAAAGTGCCATATGTTATTTTGGGGAATTTTTTAATTTAAATATATTGATGCAAGATTGCAAGATAAATATGATATAAAACATTTTTAAGATAAAACAACAGCAAATATTGTAAGACAATAACTTTTGTCATGACAGAATCTTATTCTTATGCTCTCCCTTGTTGCAAACTATAAAATAAAAATAGAAGTGTGCGGGTCTTGTGCAAATTATAATATAATGGGAGGGAGGACAAGGATGAATAAAGAAAGTATATTAACAATAATTGTGGTGTTATAATAAAAAGACTGATAAATAATGTTATAATATAGTGATAAAGATATATAAATTTTATTTACATAATGAACATTGAAATAGATTTTACTTTAATTCTAATTTCAGATCCGGCCTTATGTAAATGGAGCTCTGTATAGTATCTTGGCAATTCCTTCTATACGGGAAGAAGCAAAGGCTATGGTAAAGAGTTTCAGTTACTTTTTAAAAATATATTTTATCTGCAACATGTTTAGAAATTTCATGTATAAGTACTTAATTTCTAATTTATCATTAATTCTAATAGTTATTTTAATAGCTTTGTCTTATTTCTTGAAAACAAATAAATTAACTAAGTTTTAAAATAAAATTATTGCAATTTAATTAAAGGGCATTGGAGTAGCTCTGCACTATGAATGAGAGGCTATGTGATGCCTCCATAATTAGGCCAACTGCAACATACATGAGAGGCTATATTCAGGCACTTAATATCAGTCTTCAAATTTTATGTTGTTTTATAATTTGAAACTTTCAATATGAGTGTTTAAAATGCCACTTTTCTCTTTCTATATAACAGTAAGCTGTTTTTGTGTTACACTGAACAATTCCTTTTTTATACTGATTAATTAATTTCAACTTTACATGCAAAATCTAATTTATTAAAGATTGCAATGAAAGGTTTTCATTTATAATGACAATTAATCAACAGTTTTTAAGTGTCAATAATCAGATAATATTGACTTCACATATGCGATAGCCCTATATACTATTATACCAGGTCATTTTGTGAGCAATTTTGGTGTTTAAGGAATGAATTTATACCCTCTTATCCAGATTCCACAGTTATACCCTCTTATCCAGATCCACAGCTATACCCTCTTATCCAGATCCACAGTTATACCCTCTTATCCAGATCCACAGTTATACCCTCTTATCCAGATCCACAGTTATACCCTATTATCCAGATCCACAGCTATACCCTATTCATCGAGATCTGCAATAATAAATATTATAATCAGGAGCACTTCTCTTTATGAAGGGTATTAAAATGATAGGATGGTTTAGGTAGTATATTTACATTTTCTAATTCTCAGCAACTCAGGAGTTTATTCATCACAAATTAGTGTAGATGTGACAGTGGTTAATTAAGCAATGAAAAATAAATAGATTCTGTTTGATACATCTATGTAAAACTGTTTATCTAGGAATTAAAGTCTCATGCTTAGTTGAAAACTTATCTCAATGGTATTATTAGAAAAGCTCTTGTTACTTTGTCTTGTATATATTCATTCTTTGAGAAAGAGATTTCACTGTTTATCAAGGAGTTAGCTTTGTTGAAAATAAGCTCTTTTAAAATAAAAATGATTATGCTGGTCTTTCTCACCTTGTCGTAAATGTATTCATTCTTCTAGGGCATGGAAGAGATACTTCGCTGTTTTATCAAGGAAAATCAGGCAGATATGAATCGACAAATAGAATTCATCATCAAACAGCTCAATTCAAGTAAGTATATAAAATATAGTTATGGGTGAAGAATAACTTTCTATAACCACCAAAATTATCCGTTTTTGATCAGTTTCAGCCATGATTCTCTCTCCAGTTAAATGTATATCTCTGTTCTATTGCAAACATATTTTTTTATGCTTGTCTTTGTGTTTATCTTTATCTATTTAGTCACGTGATTATCTCTCTCATCACATTGTTAATCATATGGTTTTCTTCCTTATTTTATTTAGTTAGTTGTCTTTTGTTACTTTTTTGTAACTCATGGATATATCTATTTCAGTGTAAACTAAATAGTTACCATTCCTTATCTCAGTATTAATAACATGGATGTCTCTGCTTGCCTCGGTATTAATAACATGGATACCTCTGCTTGCCTCGGTATTATCCCCTTTAGTGTGATCCCGAAATAAACTTGTCCAGCACAGATAGTGTGAATCTGAAAGTAAGACTTACTTCCTATGAGAATCATGTACATGTCAAAGGGAGTTATTAATCTCAATAACAACTCTTCAAAAGAAATATTACTGTTTACTTCCATAAAAATAAAAGGATGAAATGGTAATTTCTCTGAAAAATAAGATTTTACAGTGTCTATTCAGTAACATGTTTTATTACTTTTATTCCTTACAAAATGCAGTGTTCTGTATATGATATCAGTTTACGAAATTTATAACATAGCATATTCATTTTCTGTAAATAGTTTTTTTTATATCTTTGAACTATTCCTGAATTTAGTCAAATCATATTATTTACATGCTTACAATTTTAGATCTTCTTAGTAAAATGCATTATTTGAGTGTGGAGAGTTTTCCAAAATGTAACTCTATGCTAAAGGGATTAACCTTATTATTCTTCTTTCATTTTTAAAATCAACTTTGTGAGTCTCTTTAAGATTAACCATATTGTTTTTCTCTCCTTAATTAACCATGTGAGTATCTTTAAGATTAACCCATATTGTTTTTCTTTCCTTAATTAACCATATGAGTATCTTTAAGATTAAGATTGTTTTATTCCCCTTATTTTAATTAACCATGTGAGATTAGATTAATGATATTGTTTTCCTCTCCTTATCTTAATCAGTTTTGAAGTTTCTTTAAGATTAACCATATTGTTTTTTTCCATCTTATCTTTTAAGCATCTTTAAGTTTAGTAATATTGTGTTTTTCTCCTTACCTTATAATCAGCCTTGGAGTGTTTTTCAGCTCTTGGTATACTTTCTTTCCAATTTACCTTCTTTTCTAATTTGTAAGGTTTTTTTTTTAGTGCACTTTTCAAAACCATAATAATATTATTCTTATGATTTTTTCTTTTTTTAATTACAGTAATAAGTTATCAAAATAAACATATATAGTTCCCTCTTCATTTCCTTATTTTGTACTGGTAATTATTCTTATGTATTTTTTCTTTGTTAATGCTATTTCATTAATAATCTTGTAAATTATTTTTTAGCTAATTATATTTCTGTAATATTCTTGTACATATTTTCTGTACAAATGATATTTCATTAATACTATTATACATTTTGTCTTTGCTAATGCTACAGTAGTAATATTCCTACATAATGTCTGGCATAATTTTAGATTATATAAGTACATTTGCAAAGTAGAAGCATATTTGTTTTCTTTTGGTCACAGTCATTTCAAAATTTGTTCACAGATGAAAATGGCGAAGAATATGAGTCAGATGATGAAGAAGATGATGATGAAGAAGAGGTATGTTTCAAAATGTGATTGAGTTTAATGGAGGCACTGTGAAAGCCTGGGTAATGTCTGACATTACCCTGCATGGGACATTTTCTGAATCAAAATGACACAAATTAAGAGTTTTTAAAATTTTCAATCAGCTTCTTATCTCAATCACAGCATTGTAATTGCTTTTTTAAAAGTTGTTAATGACCTCTCTGTTGTGGATGATGGAAACTGTCACTTTTCATGCTTTTTGATTTATCTGTCCTTTGATACTACTGTCATAATATATTGCTTCACCATTTCCAGCATTAATCTGACAGCTAGGCATAATTTTGAACCACACAGGCTAGTTAATGAACAAGTGATGCCTAAATAACAGAGTGACAAGCCAGATAATAAACCTGAAACAGTATCCTCTCTCATACATCCTCCATTTGAGAAACAAAAGATAGAGTATCCACACCTCACTCCAACAATAAAGACAATGGTGTTAAGAACGAACTGATGCAGAGAAATGGTGATATTCTGTATCCAGTAACCTACTCAAGTCGTATGTTGAATGCAGCTGAACAGAATTATTTCACTTCAAAGAAAGAATGTCTCAGAATTGTCTGGGCAGTCCTGAATATGGCAAGCATTTTGTCATTCAGACCGATCATCAACCTCTCACCTATTTAGCTCACTCAACTAAGGCAAATGGGTGTTTGACCAGGTGGTCAGTATACAACAATATAGATATTTTGTGGAAGTCATCTAAGGCACTGACAGTGTAGGGGCAGACTATTTAGAAGTGTAAAGGTCCAGTACATAAGTCTCTGTAAATGCTGTGAAACTTTATATAAATATTTTGTATATTCTCTACGGTAGAGAAGAAGGAATAATCTTACCCAGAGTTCATTTATATGATGCTAACATGACTGTATATGATGTATTTTCCTATCACAAGGAGAATGATTTTTGCATATGATTTGCGTTTGTATACCATAATTGTTGAGACATAACAGGTCACGTCTATAACTTACAACAATGAAAATTATGGTGATTTTTCGAGATAAATTGTCTTCATATCGCTTTAAGTGTGGAGACATAACGGGTCATGTCCCACCTTATAATGAGAGAAATTAATATATTTTAATTCTCAATGATTATTGAGGCATGTAAATTTATATTATCTTTGTTTCTAAACATATTGAATTAATTATGTGTATGTCTTAAAATCAACATAGAATTTTGGTCTTGTGAATAGTTATTTGTTTCTTATTATGGTAGAAGCTTCACCGGTAATGTTTGAAATTTACTCCTAATGCACTAACTTTTTATGTTATCTGTAATTTTGCTTTATTTCTTTCTTTTTTGTAAATATAGGTATTTGATATATATATTTCTTTTTTACATGTGGATTCCTTTGTACTTTTCTAGTTTTCCTATATATTTAAGTGGTTTATATAAATTACTTGTGTAATTTAATTGTAAAATACTTAGAGGTTTTTTTTTAGATTAAGCATTTTTCAAGCTTTCTTTATTATCATTACTATTATTATTTCTTTGAAATATGTTTAAGAAGCAAGCTAAAGTATTGATTCATAATATTTACTATGTATTATTGTTTACACTTGATAAAAAATAAAATATTGCATTAATTATTTATAAATGTCTTTTAATAGTTTGTTTGCATGTTCAAAGAATAAGATGCTGATTTGGGGGGGGGGGGGGCATCTGTATTTACAGCTTACAAGTAAACATCACTGTTTATGTTAATGACTTATGACATTGAGTGTACATTTTAAGCAAAAAAATATCACTGACCAATATATATTAACTGTTAATACTTCTTCAGACGACAGAAAAAAACCATTAATCATTGACTTATTAATGACTTCTTGATGCATGATTGTACTTATTGTTGACCAGATGCCATTTGCGTTTATTTTGACTGTCTTTCTTGACATCCAAGGAGGACCAAGATGCACTGGAAGCTGACTTGGACAAAGATGAAATGGTCCTACCACAGCCTGGAGAGTTGACTGGTGAAGCCTTGCTCACACATTTCTATCATATAATGCCACCTCCTGGAACAGCACGTTCTCGACGCAAGGTCAGATTTAAAAAATCTCTTTTTGATATATGTGAATTATTGTATATGATTGATTCATTAATATTCAGCACATTGCAAAAATGATATTTTTATTTCACTTACAATTACACTTCAGAATTTATTTTTTTCAGTACTGATTTTCAGAAGCTTACTTGAAATGAATAATTAAATCCTAATTATAGTTAAGAATATGAATTTTTAGATTTGTCAATCTATGCCAAGATGGACCAGGTTTTGTATGAGTGAGTGAGTCATATATGAAATGGTTTTACTTGTGAGGTGGATTGTTTTTTCTTAAAAACACAGTGATTAGAAACTGGCACTGCTGTCTTCTGAGCTGCTCAAATATTTTCTTTGTAGGCTCTAAAATTGTCCATAATACTGTTTGTAATTTTGATTCCTTCCATTGAGACCTTATTCAGAAATTATATTATTCAAATGTTTCTGTTTCTTACCTTGAACATCAGATGAAGAAGTAAACTTGCATTTAGGGGCCATTTTGTACAAAAACTAAGTATGAATCTTTAAATACAACAGATTAGAATTACATTTAGCACAAGGAGATGTTGATACTGTAACAGGCATGCAGGAACTAAGATAGCTGAGGGAAGAGCAGACATCATGGTGGGGTCTTTACCTCACTGCTCACATTCACATCTTTCATCTCACTGCTCACTCAAACATTCCCACCCTCTCTCCCTAAGCATATATGGTTGAATTTGTAAAACTTAAATGTGTGCAAGATGTGTCACCACTGTAAACACTATTTATGGAACTTGGATGTTTAAGAGTAAAATACTTTGTAACACCAATTTGTTTTAAATAAAAATAAATAAAATTAATATTAATTTTTGTTAGCCAGTTTTATTATCAGTACTTAACATATATTAGCTTAACACTTTTGAGCTAATGACTGAATAAAGGTACAGTTTAATTACAGCTCTTTTAAAGATCTCTAAATTTAAGAATGTTCTTTATCTTGATATCTTATAAGCATCATTTATTACTGACACTTTTCATTGACTAAAAGTCAGTCCACTTGTGGTAATGTTTCTAGATTTCGGAGATTGCACAGCAAGACCAGCCTTTACAGCGACCTGTTACACCTGGCCAGCGCCGAGATACCAGAGAAACTGTGGCATCTAGGTTCGTAACACCTGAATACTGTTAGAAAATATTGTTTCAGAAATTCTGTTTGTAAATGGTACAGTATGCCCACAGTGTTTATTTTCTAAAAAAATGTCTGCATTGTCCTTCCCTTAAAGGCTTTTCAATTGTTAGAATCTGTTTTGGGTATTATTTAGTCTACTACTAACTAAAACAGCTATTATCCTGAAGAAGTGAGAAAAACTGACAGATACTATCTCTTCTACCTCTTTGCAAGACTTCATACCTAATGTATGTTTTTTGGTCTATGTATGAATATATTTATATATTCATATAAATTCATTAATATGTAATCTTATCTTGTTATTGCATTTAGTACAAAGGTTCACTTCCATTTCAGTGTATAAATATTATACTACTGTGTTATTTTCAAAAACTTTTGATTCAAGTTATTATTGTTTGTATATAAAGTAATTATTAAAATTATTTAAATCTTAAAAGGGCTCTAGTATTAAAATGTGTTTTATATAGTTCGGTAAATGGCCAGCAGGGATTTCACAGTCCATGGATGAAAAGTAATAAAAATTTATAATACTTTTTGTCCGTGGAAAGCATTGATTGCAAGAAAATTAATTCTTTGGTTCCCTCTCCTTTTATTAGTAACTGTGACAACTCTCTGGGCACCTTTCACTCATTATGGTTATTATTTATTAATTAATAATACCTAACTAATTACAAGTGATCGAGAATCATAATTTATAGTTATTAATAATTCTTCCACAAGACCAACATGTCTCTCACTTGGTGGATTATAAGAGTGTCATAAAACTGTATTCTTTATACAATAATAAGATAAACGTTTTACTGTCGCATGTTTCTGCAGGTGGAACGTCTTACTAAAGGAGTAATAAAAATCCCATCTTTTATTTATATTTAATGAGCCCCTATTGACCCACTATTACTCCAACATAAAGATTTTAGTATATGTGTGGTAAGGTTAATAAATGTAACAATAAATTTATTTAATCAACAATCAAATATACAATATATGAATATAATCAAAAGAGCATTGACATTTACTTCACTTCACAAGAGTGTTTGATTAAGCATTAGACACATTCATTTATCATAGACATCAGCAGTCAAATTAACATATATATGAAAAAAAAAGATCAAAGCTTGACTAAGTGAAATGGAAAGGCTGGCATCATGAGGGGATGGGGGAATCCCCAAATATTGCCATAGCTGTTAGCAGTAGGTCTTTAAAAACAAGCAAAATAAGTATTTTAGAAATCATTGACTCAAATACAAAAAGCATTTCTCTAAGGGGTGGTGGTTAGTGCTTTTATGTCATTGATTCTGATTAGTCTCCATTTGAGTCACTTCCTGTCTTAATCAGTTTCCCACTTGGGTCACTGCCTGTCTTGATCAGTTTCCCACTTGGGTCACTGCCTGTCTTGATCAGTTTTCCACTTGGATCACTGCCTGTCTTGATCAGTTTCCTATTTGGGTGATTGCCAATCTTGATGAGCTTGAAAGTATATAAGTTATATAGTTATGAACACTTGTTTTGGTTTTTGTTTTTTTTTTTAAAATGGGAAAATCAATCAGAGATAAACACTTTTGACTCAATTGTGGTGCATTTCTCTTGTAAAATGTTCTGAACTCTTTCTTAAAGCCATTTCTTGTAAATTCACAATCCCAGAATCTTTCTTTGCCATTTGTTATTGTTGTATTGAAAGAAGTTAATAATTCTGCTGTTGAAAATTAATTAATCTTACAGGCTGGCATCACGATCAGACATGCCAGACAACAGACCATCTAATGAATCTAAAGATATGGTACGACCCCCTACACGAAGTGGTTCTCGACCAGCTAGTCAAGACTCAGCAAGCCGTCTGTATTATTTAATATCTCATTTTTTTCTATTTTTCACTATTTTATTATTTTAATTTACAATCATATTGGAAAATATTTTTTTTAACTTTTGAAATATATTTCTTTGAAATATTTTCACACTTAAATATAACATTTGAGAATAGATAGTATGGCAAAAGAATATACAGATAATCTCAGTAAAATATGTTATTATGTGTAGCAGTGGAAGATAGAGAATGTTATTATGTTTAGCAGTGGAATTCAGAGAATGTTTATGTTTAGCAGGGGAAGTCAAAGAATGTTTACTAAGAGAAGTCAAAGAATATTTACTATGTTTAGTAAAGGAACTCAAAGAATGGTTCCTTTGTTTAATGAGAGAAATTAAACTAAAGAACATGCCTATGATTATGATAGAATATAAGCAGGGTCCCAGTTTTTCCAAGCTTTTAAACTTGCTTTTTGACTCCTCTTGGCATTAGGATGCCAAACTGATTATGACTTGCAGTACAAACTATAACATGTCTTACTATGGGCCCTTGATTTAAATTATTTAAGTGCAAGCAAGTACATTTAATTTTTTATTATTTTAATATTATTGTTTCTTGTTTAACCAGTGCCTCTACAACATCAGGAAAGAAAATGTGCCATAATATTTCTATTAATTCATATTTTATAGTTTGAATGGTTTACTTTCTTATAATAGGAGATGCTGTTAGACCACCTAGTGGGCGCAGTGATCGCTCAACCCGTCCTTCAACCAAGGCCTTGGACAGAATTGGCTCTGGTGCAAAGTAAGTTTGAGTATGCCAGTATTGAAATTGCAGATAGTCTGTTCACACGATTTACTTCTGTAGTTTGTTTACACTGTGGTGTGAGAGGTTAGAAAATCAAGTTAACATTAAAGCCTTAACATGGTAGACTGCAAGCCTCACCACACTTTAGTATTTGTCAGATGTTACTTAATATTTGGATAAAGAATTTTTAATAAATAAATAGCTACTTCAATCCTCCTTACTATAAAGAAATAGTAATAACATTTAAACAGTGAACACAAATATTAGTAACATATAGGATAGATTTAATTTTATAGATAATATACTTAATGACTACAAAAAATGTAAAATCATTATGATTCAAGTGCACATTGAATACTTAATTTAGTTAAGTGCCCACAAATTGTTAGAGAGAATTTACTCACAAGTCAGCCTGATTGATCTTTCTCAGCAAGCCCTTTTCCAAGTTCTATTTGGGAAAGTGTTTCGATACATCTGGATTCTTTCATGCGAAAATGATTCTTCTTTTTCTGGCAACTTTTGGTGTGCTGTGCACATGCATACAGACCAGTCTAGTTGGTCATGTGGTCAGTCAAGTAAATATTCAGCAATCTCTTACAACCTAACCCATGTTGGCTGTCCAGGTTGCATAAGAGTGCTAGCACTCACCCAGAATCTATGAATCAAGGCTAGCTCTAAGTTCTTGTAACATGGGATCAAATCTTTAAGCTCGTGGATAAATTCAGCAGAATTTGCTTCCTAATATCCAAAGATAAATTAATTGTCAGGAGGTTACCCCTTGTACTGTCACACAAATGATTCATAACTTTAGTCTGTTCACACACAATTCACAACTTTAATCCATTTACAAATGATTTACAACTTCTTTAGTCTATTTTTACAATTTGTTTAGTCTATTTACACATTTTTCATAACTTGTTTAGTCTGTTTTACACCAACTTTTCACTTCTTAAGTCTGTTTACACACTTTTCACAACTTGTTTAGTCTGTTTGCACACTTTTCACAACTTGTTTAGTCTGTTTGCACACTTTTCACAACTTGTTTAGTCTGTTTACACACTTTTCACTTGTTTAGTCTGTTCACAAATGATTCACAACTTTAGTCTTTTCACAAACAATTTGCGATTTTTTATGGCATAACTGTGCTTTCTTAATATAGTCTATTCACACATGATTTACTTTTTTTTAACAATGGCACAGCTTTGCTTTCTTATGTTCTATTGGAGATAATTTATAATTTCTTTTAACAATGGCACAGCTTTGCTTTCTTATGTTCTATTGACAGATAATTTATAATTTTTTTTTACAGTGGCATAGATTTGCTTTATTTTCATGAAATGTAAGGCTTGTTCTAAAAAAATCTCATGTAGTTGTGTTTCAACCATTCAGCCACTTTATTGTATTTTCTGTTTTGCTTTTATCGACCTTGTACTTCTAAGTGCAAAACCACTCCAATAGTTCTGGCCCTAGCAGACACTATTTAGAAAATCACATTTTACATTATTTGGTGGAGTGAGATTATTTCATTGCCTTTAGCAGAAATTTTCATTTGATGTGTTAGCACATCACTCATATGGCTGAGTGTAAAACTGTTTTGTTGCCTTCCGCAGAAATTTCTATTTGTTGACAGTGTAAATAGTATACTATTTATAAGATAGCTGAAATTTCTACTTGTTGAGTCAGTATGACTAGATCAGGGGTCACCAACACGGTGACCGCGGGCACCACAGTCGCCCGCAAAGACCACATGAGTCGCCCGCAGGTCTTTCTAAAAATAGCACAATTCAGCTGCAAACTAAGTAAATTTGTTATATTTCAGAAGATGGTAGCCCTTTGTATCACTCAGTACCCATGAAGTAGCTCTCAGTATCAAAAAGTTGGTGACCCCTGGACTAGATGATTGTATTGTATTGATAAGATAGCAGAAATTCTAGTTGAGTCAGTATGAATAAATGATTGAACAGTATTGATAAGACAGCATAGTGTAGATAATTATGATATGTAAAAGAAATTTTATTCCAGAAGCAATAATTTAATGGATATTTATTTTGTAAATGTTTACCATACATAACATTTTGCATTTCTTATGGCATTTATATGACAGAGGATGAGACTTTGATCTTTGCTGAATTAATAATAAAGGGGTTCCCTGAATATGCTCCCTCTTAATATATTTCCAGGCATATACAGGGTCAAATTGTTTAGAAACTCTTGACAGGAACATATCAGTGTGTACATGTGTTTGAGAGTGTATATGGTGTTTAGTTTTTACAAAAAATATTTATTAGATGTTAACTTTTTAACATATGTATCATTGATTTATTAATCTTCATATATCAGTTTTATGAATGCTGAATTATGACCATTCTCTTGTGACTAGTCATGCAGTGAGTGACTAGAAAGGTGGTAATGTCAAGACTCTAACATTAATCAAAAGAACATTTAATCTCTTTGTAATACATAAAATACAAATGAAACAGTCAAAGCTCTAGTTTCAGAAAAAAATAATTTGTCACTGAGTAGTAATTGTTAATATTGTTTGTTTGTAGCTTAAATGAATACAAACAGGCATTTGGCTCTAAGCCAAAAATTCCACGTACACCAGACCCAGAGGGTTCATCTAAATTACCGACACGAACTTCTGTGAAAGATACACCTCCACAGCCTCAGTTCTCACAATCAGGACCAAGACCCAGCTCAGCTGGAAAGACGAGTAAATATTTCTTACAAATATTGTATAACAAATTTTAATGAAAGTAAATTATAAACCCATTTTGGCCAATACAGGTAAATATTTCTAAGGCAGGCAAATATTTCCTACTGAACAAAGTGAATAGCAAGTTTTTTTAATGATGTAAGCAAATTATAGACCTTCCTTGACCAGACAGACAGATAAATCTTTCTTATTTCCTACAGTACATATTGTATAACAAGTTTTAATGAAAATAAATTATAGATTCTTCTTTATCAGGGAATTTTTTCTTACAGTACAGAATGTGTAACAAGTTTTAATGAAAATAAATTATAGACTCTTCTTTATCAGAGAATTTTTTCTTACAGTACAGATTATGTAACAAGTTTTAATGAAAATAAATTATAGACTTTTCTTTATCAGAGAATTTTTTCTTACAGTACAAATTGTGTAACAAGTTTTAATGACAATAAGTAAATTAATTATAAACCCACTTTGGCCAGAAGTGCAGGTAAATAATTCCTAAGCAGTCAAATATTTCCTGCAGTTCAGATTATATAACAAATTTTAGTGTCAGTAAGTCTTGGCTAAACTGAGCAATATGGTAAGATTAGAAGAGAACAGAATGGAATGGAGGAAACTGGTTGTCAGGTCATCAGTGGTGCCCCAACGGTCAACAAGACTAAGGGATAGATAGTTAGATAGGAGTCTTGGCTAGGAGTGGTAAATATTCCTTAGCAGACAAATGTTGCCTATAGATTGTATAACAAGTTTCAACTAAAATGTCACATATTTAACTCACATTGAAATTTAAAGGAAATATTTCAATTCATTTTAAAATTATTATTGATACTCTTTTCTTATTTTTGAAGTCTTGTTTCTTATATTTTCCAGCATTAAAAAACAAGTTATGTTCTTCAAAGCTTTTCTATGGAAGATTCTCAGTGTTAAATTTTATTACTTTTACTCATATCATTTATTTTTAATTTTATATCATTTTCATTTTCTCCTATATCAGTACTTTATATCAATTTTTTTATTCCAACTTGTACTATATATAAGTTACAAAATAGAGATATGAGCAAGATATTAAAAAGTGCAATATAACAAGATAAAATACAGATCAAACATACTAATTCTGTTCATGTACTTTGTGTATAATTCTTTGACATGAAGTTTTATTTAAGAGTTTGATTGCTGATTTAAAAATATTTTCTGCTCTAAATAAACTTGGTAATTGTTTTGATTTTGAATTTAAATTTTCTAATCTAAATAACCCTGATAAATGCTTTAATATTGAATTAAAATATTTCTGCTATAAATAAATGTTGTAATTGTTTTCATTTTGAATTAAAATGTTTCTTCTATAAATTATCCTAACAGTTTAAATTCTGAATTGGTAATTATTTACATTTTGCTACAGCACCAGGAAGTCCTCGGAAAGGTTCTCTGACTGGAGGCAGCAAGCCAGGAACTCCAGCACGCTAATTAAAGTAAAGAATAATAAATAAACATTTTAATGGAAGCATTGGAGTTCACCACAAAGTCCTTTAATCAATTTGTCAACTTGCCAGTTACAGATTTTTAATTTTACCACTCGGTTTGTGTAAGGACAGTGTAATTTCTAATCAGTGCCTCTTGTGGCTGAAAAAATACAAACTACTATTGTAGTTCACTCAACCAATAATGGATGCCCATGTCATTCTAGGTCAAGCAGCATTCAAGTACATGTTCAAGGTTATACAAGTTAACAAGTCATTAATGGATGTCCACAACAGGTCTTGGCTAAGTAACACTCATGATTGCACTAACCTGCTTATCCAATATTGTGGATTTGTAAAAATAAAATAAAAATTATAACCATGGCTGCCTAATTCTTCTACAATAACAGAAATTTTGACTTTTTGAAATTGTTATATCTGGCATTATTTAAATTACATTTAAATTAATTCCAGTTTTGCTGTGTTTTTTATTTAAATATTTTTTTGATTTCTTATATTTTGTGGGCTTTTTTAATTGACATTCAGAAACAGACATCATTTTGATGATACTTGTTAAGATAATAATTAAAATGAAATGATAGTTTTCCCTCTAATAAGCCATTGAGATTATTTATTTTTATAATACTTTCATAAAACTGAACAATTTTATATGTTGCGTGATTAAAGTGAAATAGTTTTCAATCTAATGTAGCTGTTTCCATAGAAATGGGCAGTCTATTTTTTTTTTTTTTGCATGATTGAAATGAAATAGCTTTTGATCTCAAGAGATATATTATAGAAGTGGATGCATCTGTTTGTTGCATGATTAAAATTTGATGCTTTTGATCTAATGTATTTGTTTCTATAAACATGGACAGTTCTGCTTGCTGCAGATGATTCCTAAGAGTAAAATGTGACCAAAATTCAGATAATTGGAGTAAGAAAACTCCACTGATTGTTTGTGTCTTGTGTATTATCAAAAGCACTTCTGAAATCTTTGTATTTCAACACAAACTATTTATTAAAAATACAAAGATCCAGACTAAAAACTCTCCCTCTTCTCTAGTCTTATGAAATGACTGGCATATTTATATGTAAATATGTAGGTCAGTTGTGTAATCATTATTGGCCTGGAAACCAGTTAAGTTTGTCATAAAGGCCAGTTAATTTTGTTTATAGTCTATTATTGTCCTGTAAACCAGTTAAGTTAATATGTATAGTCTATTATTGTTTTATAGGCCACTTAATTTTTTTATGTATTGACAAATATCTATTGCTTTGAATTACATTTGAAAGATTTTATCAACATTAATATTATTTTTCAAAGCACTGTTTGCACAAACATGTGAGATCATTTACATCAATTTTCCTCACTTCACTGAAAGTTTCTTTTAATATCTTACAACTCTAGTTCCAGTGACATTCTCTCTCTCCCTCTCACACACAATGCACACACACACCTCACATTAACTTTATACATATTCAGTGCTACTTACTATGCTCATAATTTCTTTGCATATGAAAAGCTATGATTTTATGCAATATTTATTCTCTAAGTCAACACTATTTGCATAATAAATAAATAATTTATATTTTAACAGCATTAATATAATGAAAATATAATCTAAAATGCTATTTTATCTTTATTGAATTCAGTCAGTCACTAGAACTATCCCCTGCCAGATCTCATTGTCTTCTCATTTAAGTCCTCTTATTCATTTGCTGTATGCTACTTTTTTTTTGGAAAGAGTGTACCTATGTATGTATAATATTTTAAAAGTATACCATTTCTTACTTACAGTGTGAAGTGTACACTAACTGATTAAACTATTGTGTTTCATACTCAAAAGTGTATACTGTTAATACTTTAAAGTGTACACCAGTTAATTAAACTGATTTGTGTTTCAGACTAAAGTTATGTGTGTTTTGTAGCATAAAATTTACACTTGACTAAAGTCATGTGTTCCATACTGTAAAGTGTATCGATCTGATTAAAGTGATGTTTCCAATTGTCTTCCTTAGTGTTATCAGTTTTATAAATCATGATCATATATTTCTAGGTGATCATTTTAGTATCAGTTTCATCTTTTGTTCAAGATCTTATTTTTCTACATGATTTCTTTATGGAGATTTTTTAAAAATTCCTTTAGTCAGAGCTTTGAAACTCTTTTAGAGATGAAACCCTAGACTTAATATTGCAGTAGAAAAGAAAGAATTAATTTCTGTTTAAGGTGTGGATGTCATTAGTAATTATTTGAAATTTTTTTAAACAAGTATATTTGGAATGGGGTGCAGGTGTTTTTATTCCCAGTCTGATAAAATATTCAACTTGATACAATATATCTGTCAAATTTAATTACCATACAGAGTGATGTTGAAATACTCAAGAAACTATTAAAATGAACAATATTTTAACAAATGATATATATATATATATTTTAAATTTTAAATAACAAAAATAAGAATTTGATGATTAATATGAATGGAGCTGTTGCAAGAATATGTTTTAAAATGTATTATATAAGAAAGTGTCACAAAAATGGTCAATTAAATGTCATTTAATGTTGTGAAAAGATTTAGTTGTGAGATAATCACTGAAGATTTTATTCCTTAAATTATTTTAAATGTATATTGGGAAGACAAAATAAGTCTTAAACTTTGATATTATCACTGTATCGAGATAAAACTTGCTAGTCCAGTCAATTCATGCCAGACAAGATGGAATGTAAGATTAATGCATACAATAAAATGCTGTTGACCTTTCATCTTGTGGCAATTTGTAATACAACTAAAACTATTATTTTGATTACATTGTAACTTGAAATATTAGCAATACATTTTTCTACTTTAATAATAATCATATCTCTTGAAACAACAATAATATACATTAAAATTAAAATTTTGTAATATCATTCTCTCATTTATCAACAAGAAAACAAAATATGATATTTACAGAATGTTTATAAATAATTACTAATTACTGTGAAACAAATTAAGAATGTGATGTGAAGAAAACAGTTTTCAATAATTAACAACAAAAGCATGTCCCTGGATCACTAATTAACCAAAGCTACCATAGGAATTGTTCCACTCAATATAAAGGTCAAGATCTTTGTTGGAAACACTTGGCCGAACTTGTAGCAAGGCTGCTTCAAAGTCATCTATTGTGATGGGTCGCACCTACAATGACATAAAGACATAATTTCATGCTATAACTAACTAATAATCATAAAAAATAAATTATGGAGTTTTAGATTTATTTTAACAACTCTACATATTGGAAAGTGGGAACCAAAACATGGTAAGCAAACACAAATAAAATTATCTACGTCAATGATTTTCAACCTTTTCTATTTTTTGTTTTGTTTTATATTTTGTCATGCTAGAACTTTCAAAGTGGACCTGCTCACAATCATACTGCCTTATATAAAATTATTATGCTAGGATCTCTGTTCTGTTGCTCTCACAAGTTCAGTATATTCTACGAGAATATCTTGTTTCTCTGCTAGTTTTATTGTTTAGTTTCTTCTTACGCAATGAGTGCACACAGATTTAGACTGTTGCTTTTGCACATAATGAACAGAGGTATATTTTGTAAGCAGTGTGGAGAGAGAGAGTAAAGGTTTATTTCAAGTTTCTGAGTAATTTACACAGTATATTAAGACATTAAATAGTAAAGGAAAATCTGTAAAATTATGCTGGTGATAAAAAAGAAAGAATTCTTAATATTCTCTTTATATCAGCTGTGTGTCTTTCTGTGGGGCACAATGCTGAGTTAATAAAACTCACCACTGTAATGACTGTTTTATCTGGTCAGATTGTTAAGTTTCGTAAAGATCTTAGGGAATAATTTTTTCAGATGATTTCATAATATTCACCTTTATACCAGCAATCTGTCTTGTCAGACCAGAGTGTGGATGTTAAAGATCTTAGGAAATCACCAGAGGAGTTTCATCCAAAAAAATAATGTTCACCATATTAGTTAATTATGAAAACTGTATGCATAACTCACAAAATCTATGAAGAAGTAAACTAATAAACAAGTAGTTACTTGTTCTGGCTGAATGGTTGCCATTTGCTCAAAAGGAATGCTTCTGATAGGTCCCAGTGCAGCTTCTCGACACAAGTTGGTCATGTCAGCTCCTGAGTAACCTTGAAAGAAAGTGTCAATTCAATTAATTAACTATACAAACACTAAACATTAAATTAAGACCTTAATTAAATATAAACAAAACTGTCCGGCTGCCTGTGTAGAAAAAGATGTTCAAATGCCACATGGTGGTAGTTATTCACTGTCGTTACCCAGCATTTAGCTGACATTGCCACCACTGTGTCATCAATGTAAACTTTACTAATGTTCTCTTTGCTCTCCAAGAACTTATCAACTCCCATCATGTCCTGGAATCAGAGCATACCAGTGATATCTACATATGGAGGACATGAAAAAACAATCGCATCAACATATGCACGAAATTATACACTGTTAGAGCCTTTCCCCATGTTTACAATATATTATAAATTTTGGTACCTACAAGAGTAAAGTTTGATTTACCAACAAATCTCTAGAGTCTAACTTGTTCATTCGTGAAAACGTTCCTCTTTAAGAACTTGGCTTAAAGCTTTCATAAGTGCAGATTTGTGTGTTGCTGTAAAAATAATATATATGAATTAATATATATTTATCTACAGCTAGTTTTCAGTAAAGGTGTTTAAAAGCTTATTTCTACACAAATAAAATTAATATAAGTGGTAGAAAAACAACCAACAGTCTGATAGTACAAAATACAGCTTGAAAAATCTGTCACACAATGAACTAGTCCAGGACTTTTCTTTCTAGCTAGATGTAGGCATATGGGACAAGTATAATTGTCCTAGATGGAAATATGGAAGAAGGAATGATAGAAAGAAAATAGAAGGTCCATATTTCTGCATTTATCAAGAGCTTTTAACAAAACTGATAAAAAAAAATGAATGGATGACACTTTTGAGCCTACACAGTTTCAAAATATATTTTTTTAAATGGGCTTTATTAATAATAGTACTCAAAATATAAACAATGAAAAAATAAATGAAGATAGATAGATAGATATGTTAGCATGAAAGATAATAAATTGTTATTTGATTAACAATGCTTTTTATCGAATATTTGTACATAATTATGCTATAATAAAAGTGATGATAGGTAAAAATATTCACTAACCTTCAGTGCGCAGACTAATGGCAGTGATGTCTGCTTCATTCAACTGACACTGCTGCTGCGACATCAAGCGGGTGACAATATGTTGCCGAGCAACAAGCTCAGGAAGTGGAATATACAATCGCTTCACAAAACGTCGTCTTGCAGCTTCATCTATCTCTTGTGGTCTGCAAAACACAGTTGGAAAAGTGTGGCTGTAAATAGGATTCAAGAGAAATCTATCTAAATAGACAGAGTAAACAGTTTGTCTGTTGCTTGTGTTCTGCAAAACACAGTTGGAAAAATGTGGCTGTAAATAGGATTCAAGAGAAATCTATCTAAATGGAAAGAATAAAACAGTTTGTCTGTTGTTTATGGTCTGCAATACACAGTAGGAAAAGTGTCATGACAGTAAATAGGATTCAAGTGAAATCAATCAAACTGAAGAAAATAAAACAGCCTTGTCTAACTCTTGAGGTCTACAAAACAGCAGGAAAAAGTATGGCTAAAAAAAGTCCAAGAGAGTTAAATCTATCTAAATGGAAAGAATAAAACATTTTATCTGTCTCTTGTGGCTGTAAGACTGAGTGAAGCAAAGTCAAATATACATTAAGATACACTAACATTTTAAATATGCAAAATAATAACTATGTCATCACTTTAACTTAATATTTAACTCTATGAAAATTAAGTCAAGATGCTAAACCCAAAACTAAAAATTAGGAGATAAAATTGCCACTGATGGATTCAATTTGTCATACATAACTGAAATAACAAGTAACTTCTCTGGCTAAGCTTTACAAAAGCATCATCTAGATAAGCTATATACATTTTTAAAAACACAAACAGCTTTTCATTAATACTTACTAGTGATTTTCTTTTTAAATTATGAGAAAAAAAATTTCTTAGGGAAAATACTATCTGAAAACAAGACCATAACTAATTCATAAGTTCTCAGAGATTTTAACTAACTTACATACTTCAAGCTAATTTTCATTAAAAAAATTTTTTAAAATACTGACAATAAAAATAGATATGTTAAATGAGAATAATTTAATGAAACTTGTATAAAGTAATTATAAAACTAACAATTTGTTCTTCACATATCATATATCATCAAAATACATCAGATCTGTTTAAATACTACACTTAGCTTTAAAAGCTGATAACATACATTTATTTACTGACAGTCTCATGCAGCCATTTAAAACCGTTCTTCTCTTAGTGACCAAATAAACAATTTAAAGTTTTAACCAAAATCTCTGTTGTAAAAATACAACAGCCAAATGTTATATGAAAGAATATTGAAATAATTTTTTTTTTTTATTAACCATACCTTTCATATAAATTGTTTGATAACCAATCTTTACTATTCAGTACATTTAACAAACAGTTTATTTGATATTACAAGTGTTATTGTTTCTTTCTTAAAATATAACTGCTAGCTGGGCACATCTACATTCCTTACTAATTGCTAAACCTCTCCTCACCTATTGGTAGCCCCAGTCACAAGAATTCCTTACTAATTGCTAAACCTTTCCTCACCTATTGGTAGCCCCAATCACAAGAATTCCTTACTAATTGTTAAACCTCTCCTCACCTATTGGTAGCCCCAATCACAAGAATTCCTTACTAATTGCTAAACCTCTCCTCACCTATTGATAGCCCCAATCACAAGAATTCCTTACTAATTGCAAAACCTCTCCTCACCTATTGGTAGCCCCAATCACAAGAATTCGATCCTCACATTCTGTTGTAGCTCCATCCTACATGAACATAAGAAACACTATATATTCATAAAGTCAGGTTACTGACACACAATATCTCTATTTTCAGATGCAAACAACAAAGGTTAATTTAATTATTTACATAAAAGATGCTACTATTTATCATTACTTTCATCATGTTCCATAGTATTCAAAGAATTTAATTGATTCAGCAGATATTTTAATAAAATTTAATGAATACCATGTGATGAATACACTAACCTTAAATCTATTATTAACATAAATGAACAACAAAAATTTTCACAACATGAATACAATGCTGGCTGGCTAACTGACTGAAGGGTAAACAACTTTAACACTATCAAATTTTTGTTTTATTACTAAAAAGAAGAAACATCACCAGCATTCTAAATTAGACAAATACTATTCATACTGGTGGTGTATTTACATTTACAAATTGCATAAGGTCTGTAATAAACATCCTACTTATAAGCAGTGCTAAAAATTCTATCTTTCCTAAACATCATACTTACAAGCAGTACTAGAAATTCTTGTTTACTTATTTCCTTGGATTCCTCATGGAACAAAGGGCCTCACTAGAAATTCTACCTTTCCTAAACAACACACAAGCAATATTAGAAATTTCCTAAACATCATACTTACAAGCAGTACTAGAAATTCTATCCTTTCTAAATAATAACATACTTACCAGTAGTGCAAGAAATTTCATCTTTTCTAAACATTGTACTTAACAGTTGTACAAGACATTCTATCTTTCCTAAACATCATACTTACCAGCTGTACAAGAAATTCTCTCTCTCCTAAACATTGTACTTACCAGCTGTATAAGAAATTCTCTCTCTCCTAAACATCATACTTACCAGCTGTACAAGAAATTCTCTCTCTCCTAAACATCATACTTACCAGCTGTACAAGAAATTCTCTCTCTCCTAAACATCATACTTACCAGCTGTATAAGAAATTCTCTCTCATCTAAACATTGTACTTACCAGCTGTATAAGAAATTCTCTCTCATCTAAACATTGTACTTACCAGCTGTATAAGAAATTCTGTTTTGATCCGCCGTGATGCTTCATGCTCACCATCCGATCGTTGAGACAATAGCGAATCAACTTCATCAATGAAAATAACAGCAGGCTGGTGACATCTTGATACAGCAAACAATGCTCGTACCAACTTCTCTCCCTCTCCAACCTGTTTGCACACATGGCAAAGCACACTTATCTTTCCTAGCCTCTAGTCTAAGACTCAGCAGCCAAAGCAAAATGCTTGTATACAGTGATTAATAGGCAGTTATTCTGTTTAGTTAAGATTCTTTTAGTGAGGCATATTTAATCTATCATTTCTTAAAACATCAATAGGTCACAGGAAATATAAAATATATACAGCAAATTACTGTATTTATTCAATTTCAAAGCTCTGTATTAAATTTTCTATGTAACAACAATTACATCTGATTATATGGAAATACCTTCTATTTTAAAAACACAATGTACCTGGCAGTTAAGACAAATGCTAACACTTAATAATAATAATGATAACATCAATAATAAAATTACTGATTATAATTATTACAACAGTGACACATTTAAACACTTTTCAGAGTTCTATACAATATTAAAGAGTACAAGGTATAAAATGAGAGATGTAAATAGCAAAGAACTACTTGAGCTACTGTGGACAACATGCAAAACAAAGCAACACTCAGAGAAAATCATGTAAATAAAGACTGGTTTAGAAAAATACTTGTTCAAATGAACTACAGAATGATGTTCAGATGTGACTTTGTCTGATTATTAAAGGCAGTTTATTCCAAGTGACGGGAACCAGAATCAAAGAAAAACTGGCCAAGTGTGTGTGTGTGTATACCAGTGTTGTATGCATGCATGCCTGGGTATACCTGTGTTATGTGTGTGCATACCTGAGTGTATGTGAGTGTGTCAGAATTTCAAAGTAAGCAATGACTATTGATAAAAACAAATCTGATATTTACCTTAAGCAAATTATAAGCAAGAGAACATCCATTAACACCCCACTATTATACTTGAAATGTTATTAGAATTACAAGGTTCAGATTCAAAGAAGATTTTACCAAAAGTCTACCATACTTGTATGTATGATAGGGTCAAAAGGTGACCCACCTTAAAATAAAACATATACGTGTTTTTAGAATGCTGAAACATTGAAATTTATATTTTTATATGTTACTACATATTCTTGAAAATTATTTTTAAAATATTGCTGTTTGAATAGGAACTCAACTTGCAAAGTGTCACCTGTTTTTGCCACACTTTAATGTTTCACCTGTGACACGTGACAGCAAATATTTAATCATCAATATACATGTTATACATTCATTTTTAAAATTTATCAACTTATTTCTAATTGTTTATTTTGAAATTGTAAGAAATTTGTTTCCCTTTTTGATTACAATTTTTTATTTACCAAAGTCTGAAGGCAAAATTATGACAGGATGTTGGCACCAAAATGTCAAAGGTAACATACCAGCTTTTAACCTTTTTTTTTTTCATACAAGTATACACAAAAACAAGCATTTAGTACAATAAATCAGCCTTTTATCTGCTAATATCAACTAAAAGTTTGAATTAATTAGGCTCTTCTACAAGCAGAGCTTGAAAATACTAAACATACTCATTTTCTACACAAAAACAGATTGCCATTTTGGTCAACTCTTGACCTTAAAAACATTTTCTCAAAATATTAAAACAAAGTACCTGTATAAATCTAATTGTTACAGAAAAATACATGTAACAAACATATCCACATTAAAAAAAAGAGTGATTTACAGTTATTTTAACTAGTTACAGTCATTTGCATGAGGTAAGGATATAGGATAGCATGCGTTGACCCTATATAGAGGATAAAGACTGACCGAAAATTTGTTTAACAAATGTGCACTATAAATGGTGTCAAAAATGTATTCAATAGATGTATCTAACAGAAGTAAATATAAAGTCTGCTTCAGAAAGTCTATATTGAAATCATCAAAATCAGTCTCAGAGAGAGTAATATTGTTCCTTCCAAGCAATTGAGAAATTGGTATAATTTATTATCAAAACAAACAGGAAGTCTGTACTATTTTATTTTCAAAACAAATGTGAAAGTATGTTCAATTTTATTAACAAAGAAATGAGAGCATTTATGTTTGCATTATTTTATTTTCAAAATGAGAAAATCTGTCCATACCCATTTTGAAGTAAGAGATGATGCACTAATGCAAAAAAATGTTGATTTGGACTGGCTAGCTATACATTTACCTGTAAGAAAAAGAATTAAAATGGCATTTCATAAATTTAAACTGGATAACTATACATTTACCTTATATATATATATATTAAGGAAAAATATTAAAATGTCATTTCAGAAATATGGACTGACTAGCTATACTTTTATCTGTAAGGAATAAAAATTAAAATGGCATTTTAGATATCTGGACTGGCTTAGCTATACATGAAATAGTAAGAAGTTAAATCAAGAATGGTTTGTGAGATGATATTTAAACTTGTTAGCATTTAATGATATAGAATGAAAAGAAATATGTAAAACATGAAGTCAAGAAAAGTCAGGCTGGTTTGTAAAATAGTTTATGAACTTGTATGAATTTAACTACATGAAATCAAATATATATAAAGTCAAATATGGTATACAAGATATATAATAATATACTTTTATAAATGCAGAGAACATTAAATGGTTTGTAAAAGAAAATATGAATATGACTTTTAAATATATTTTAAGTCATTTTCCTTCTAGAAATTTTACTTTTAATGTTCTATTGTTATACCTATCAATGTCTTGCCAGTGCCTGGAGGCCCAAACAACAGCAGTCCTTTTGGTGGCCCCCTCAGACCTGTAAAGATGTCCCTACAAAAGCAAATAATACACATATATACATAAATAAACACACACACACACACACACACACACATATATATATATATATGACAAGCTCATTGTTAACCAAGGCATGATGCTGCAAAGATAAATAATTAAATACATGTCTGAGAGACAGGTTTGACATTGCCCTGGCTCATTGCAACAGTATTTACAGAAAACATTTGAGGTAAGGCTTGATAATGGCTTTGCATCTAAAATTAATACAAACATGACTGAAAGATTGTTTTTAATCAGTCATGTCATGTTAAAAAAGGATGGGTGGGTGGGTGAATGATTGGTAGGAGAACGATGGAAGGGGTAGGTGGATGGATGATATTTGCACATCTACTGTTTGCCATAGAATAGGACGAGAAATTGCTGAGCATCATGCACTTATGTGTATCATACAATGGACTCATTCTCTTTCAACTGTCAAAACACTGTGATTCTGTATTAGACAGTGAATCCACTCATTCCGTTCTAAACAGTAGGTTTACACATCTTATTTCAAACAATGAGTTCACTCATCCTATATCAAATAGTGGGCTAGCTCATCCTGCATCATTCTTTATTGGGGAGTGAGCTTGCTCATTCTGTTTTAAACAGAGGGCTCACTTATTCTGTATCAGACAGCAGATTCATTCATCCTGTATTAACTTTCAAACCATGGATGCAAGTGTTTATTTTCCTGTGATGTTCTTTAAATATTTGTGAGGTTTTGTGTACAGATTTGTGCACTCAACTGTAAATTGTAAATTGACATTGATGAGGTCCATGGATATAATACAGTTATAGTGAATAAAACATGTTTATGTTTTTATGTGTTTATTTAGTGTTCATTTAAGAATCGATAAGTTTTGTCATAACTGATGATGAACTAGGTTTATCAGTCTTATTTATAGTATCATTATCTAATGACTTATATTTTCATTTTGCTTTGGTTTTTCTATCTACCAATCTTAATCTTCTTTCTCTTACTAATTACTGCTAACTTATCTACTAAAGAGGTTGTGTATACATTCTTTATAGACAATAAATTTTAAATGTTTCAAAAACTCTCTAACGATTTTGACAAATTAAGTAAGAAGAAAAAGTGTGTGCTGGTCTACTGTGTTTGTCTTAAGTGGTTTTTACTGTATAGATAGGTTTGAGAACTGGATTGTCAGTAGCAATGACATACACAGGTTTCAGAAACTGATTTCATGAACTAATGAAATGTCAAGAAATTAATGTTTTTATCAAATATTATTTGAGTGTATTAAATGCACATACACACAAATAGATGCACAGTAAAACTAAATTTTGATCATGAGAGTTGTTCTCATTATTGCTAAATAATAAAATAAAACTGTACAACATGTCAAACACATCTAAAATCCATAAATGTATTTATGTTTATTGGAGGAGGAGGGCATCACTCAAAGAACCACCAAGTGAACTAAATGAACTTCTTACCAGACACAAAGTGAACAAAAAGTGAACCTAATGAACTCTGACCCAAAACACCAAATCAAGTAAACCAAATTAATTTTGACCAAAAACATCAAAACAAATTAATAAGGGCCATCACTGAAAGAAACATTCATCATCTGGCCAGACACAAAACAAGTATTAATATCTTTATGACTGCCTTCTGAAATAATAACATTTGTAAAAACAAAGCCAACAATTACTTCACATCCTGGCATTAAATGTATACAATACAAAATTTGTTCTAGAGAGTTTCTTTGATTGGTTTGATCATTAGTTCATTTGACTTCTCTGGTTTGTTAGGCTTTTCATTTTGACAGACTCAACATTATAAAATATTATTAATGTCTTCATGCATATGCACAAAAAAATGTATAGACTGGTAATGCATTTAACCCTGAACTTTTCACTCACGGACGCAACATGGGCCAAACAACAATCTCTTTTATAGTTTTCTTGGCAAAATTCAACCCAGCAATATCATCCCAATCCATATTTGGCTTGTGATCCATTATCTGCAAAATAGCAATAAGAAAATTTGGCCTGAGGACTTCATGATCACTGACAAAACTTACATATTTAATCCAAGAGTGTGGTTAATTAATCACTGACAAAACTTACATATTTAAACCATGAATATGGTTAATATAAGAAAATCTAATTCCTGTCTGAGATGGATAATCATTTCAAATAAAGTTCATGAGACTGGTCTCTACAATCTACAAAGCTTAATTACTTTACACAAGCACAAAGAGCAATTACTACTAATTAATACTTTTAACTTATTTATTTTACAAACAGTAATTACTACTAATTAATACTTTTAACTTATTTACTTTACACACAGCAATTACTACTAATTAAAACTTTTAACTTATTTACTTTACAAACAGCAATTACTACTAATTAATACTTTTAACTTATTTATTTTACACACAGCAATTACTACTAATTAAAACTTTTAACTTGTTTACTTTACAAACAGCAATTACTAAATAATCAATATTTTTCTATCTCTTGTACATACATTTATCACTTTTAATTAGTTATTGACATACTTAAACAACTTCAAACACATTTAAACAATGTTTATCATTCCTATCAGTGCTAATGGAATTCCTAAGTTTCTATCTCTTTTGAAATGTTACTGAATAATATAATTTATCAGAGATGTACCAAGGCAATTTGTTTCTCTTTGACACACTAATATAATGTAATGCAATTAACCAGAGAAGTACCAGGCAATTTCTGTCTCTTTCATACATTATACCTCATTGCTAATCATCTCAACGATCTTCTGATCAATGCCTTTCAGACGGTCATCCATCATTGCATCAGGTCTGTCAGAAGTTACTCCCCTTAGTATACTGGAAGTGCTGGTGGAATCCCTATCAAAAAGAATGGTTAATAACCCAAGATCTAGTCCAAAGATGGCTTGATTAAACAAATTAATTACAATGTTGAAAAATTACTTTTTCTAATGATTAATAACCCAAGATCTAGTCCAAAGATGGCTTGATAAAGCAAATTAATTACAATGCAAAAAGTTACTTTTTCTAATATTAAAAGCCCCAGGATTAGTCTAAAGTAAATTTTAGCAAATTTGCATGTCTGTGAATTTTTATTGATAAAGCGATGGCGTTGGGACTACCTATTAAAATATATAAAGCTTACTCACCAGTCACTGTCCTTGTTGATAACCGGTGGAATGAATCTGTTGCTAGGTCCACGCCTGTGTCAAATTGATAGAGCACAAGTTAGACTTGCTAGATATCCATAAACTAAACAGGTTTTCATTTCATTAACCTAGGCCTAGGCCTCAAACTCAGTAGATTTCATCATTTAACCTCTCTCAGTAGTCAGTAGTAATCCCTCATCTGTTTGTAGTAATCTCTTACCTGTCAAAAGTGTTTGGCTCTCACAGTAGTAATCCTTTGTCTGTCAGTTGTAATCTCTCATCTGTTAGCAATAATCCCTTATCTTTCAATAGTAATCATTAGTAATCCCTCATCTGCCAGCAGAAGTCAATAGTAATCCCATATTTGTCAGCAGTTTAAGGTTCCCTCTGTAGTAATCCCTCATCTGTCAGTAACTGTAGCTTTCTCAGTAGTACTATTAAGCTCTCCATCTGCCAGCAGTCTTAGTATCTCAGTAATAGAAGTCATCCCTCCCCTGTCAGCAGTCTTTCAATAATAGTAATAATCCCTTATTTGTCAGTTTTAGACAGCTTCTCAGAGCTAGTAGTAATCCCTCATCTGTCAGCAGTTTTAGCTGTCTCTCAATAGCAATCAGTAGTAATCCCCTGTCTGTCAGCAGTTTTAGCTGTCTCTCAATAGCAATCAGTAGTAATCCCCTGTCTGTCAGCAGTTTTAGCTGTCTCTCAATAGCAATCAGTAATAATCCCCTGTCAGTCAGCAGTTTTAGCTGTCTCTCAATAGCAATCAGTAGTAATCCCCTGTCAGTTAGCAGTTTTAGCTGTCTCTCAGTAGTAATCCCCTGTCAGTCAGCAGTTTTAGCTGTCTCTCAATAGCAATCAGTAGTAATTCCTCAGTTAGCATGTGCCCTTTATCAGAGCATCCAAACTCTAAGGGCAAATATAAGAAAGAAATTTAAAGATATAAAACAAGGAAATTCCACATATTATTAGTGAAGCCAATCTGTAAAGGCATACATAAAAGAGACAACTTAAAGAAATAAAACAAGGCTATGTTGCCCTTTATCAGTGCATCTTATTCATAAAGGCAAACATGATTTTTAAAACTAAATAAGGACGGTGCAAGTCAATACATACAGGCAATAATGGTGACAATTTAAAGAACTCTGTAAACTAGATTTGTTTAAGTGCACTTAAAAGTTTTTATTGTTTAAATTTCATCCAAATTGGATCAAACATAAAAGTACTCAAAGGTTAACATTATTTACATATCAAACATTTATTTAGTTCATCTTAGAAGTTATTGAATGCACAGGATCCATACAGGCTCTTGAGCTTGAAATTCCATGACTTTTAATGTCCTTTTCATACATTTCCCAGGACATTAAGACACAAAATATAAAACCAGTACTTACCAAAAGAAACATTTCTCTACACTTTAGTAGCCATTTGGGTTCACAAAATAGTTGAATAATATATTTAAACAAAGTTGAAGGCAGACTGTCAAAAACGTAAACAATATTCTATACTAGATAATGATAAATTAATGCAACAGCACAAGCAATGAGCAACCAATATTTCTATTAGTTAGCTATTTCATCAAGCTTAGCTTTTAATTCTTCATCCACTTCATCCAGAACCTGGATGTATAAGCACTTCGTTTCTATTAATAAAATGGTCACAGTTTATTCTGGGAGTATATTTATAGTCTGGAAGAATACATGAGATGTAAGTATTTTGTGAACCAAAGTGGTTGGATCCACTGAACTACATAAAAGATACTAAACTCAGTAGCACACTCAGTTTGATCTCGATGAACAAATGCAGTGCAATAGTGAAAATTATTTTCTACTTTTAACTGCAGTTTTAAACACAAATGTGTACACTAAATAACTTTTTATCTATTTATTTTGGTTGGTAATTTATACTGCAAGAACAAAGGGAAATTATAAATTTATTATCGTTCTCACAAATTGATTATCGCCCTTGAGGTTAAAAAAAAAAAAAAAGTTAATCACTAGTTTAAGTTGGGTAAGCTCCTTGAATCCCAAAAGTTGAAGTGAAAATCATTACCCAAAAACATTTTGCATGCCAAATGTCACCTCTGCAAATCACTTAAAACTGAAGATATAGAAGAGTTCAATGAATGAAGATGTACATGAAGATATACATATTCAATACAAATATATCAAGTTTCAGATAAATAAAAGTGTACTGAAAGCGACAACAATGTCCCCTGACATGAAGAAATTTAAATAAATGGAATAATGAACTACTGCCTCACCTTGTGCCAAGTGACTTTTTGCTAGAGCCATATGAAAAATTTGAAGTGTTACGATCAAGCTTTCCTTTCTTGCTCTGGTCAAGCAGCTTTCCAAGTTTAAAAATAAGAACAAATAACAAATAGTTGCAATGAAAACCAGTGTTCTTAACATGGAGCTATTTTTAAACTGAAAAGAAATTTATTAATGAGCTTTAATATGCAAACCACAATGCTTTGCTATGCGTTAACAGAAATTTTAAAAAGTAATGTATAAAAGCAAACTTCAGTGAGCATGATACTATGTAAATGAATATTAAATTCAGATAAAACTTTAACAAAGTGAATTCTTTTCTAACCTGTTTTCAGTGTGCGCTTTACAGCCCTTTTGATAGGCTGAGGTATGTTATTTATACTATGAACAAAATGTTCACTAGCTCCTCTGAAAGCTGCATTTGCTGCTTGTCTATCAGCATTAATATTAGTAATTTAAACTGAGGTAAATTCTTACAAACTGTTCTTTAGCTGTTCTGAAAGATGCATTTCCTGTCGGTCTGTCAGAATCTTTTTCTCCCATAGCACCATCATCCATATGATTTTCCTGAAAGCAGCAAGGTATTATCTGTTTCAATGGAGAGGCATACAATCAACAGTTGTTCAATCTTTATGCTAAATAAAATGATACCAGTCAATTTTGTATCAGCTACTGCCTACTGTTCCATGTTTGCAGAACAGTTTGTTCCTTGCACTAAAATCACCCAAAACTTATTACAGATAGATGCAAACTTTAAATTCTGAATTGTCTGAATCCAGACTCGTACAATCTGATGATTCATTTAAGATAAAATAATAAAAGCTATACCTATTAACTGAATATAAAGTGACCAGACTCATAAAACACACACACCTGCATGCACGCACAAACACTTGCGCGCACATACACACACACTACTTCCACAAAGTTCTAGTTAAATAATCAAAATTCTAACATTTAATTTAAATGTTTTATAAACATGTTTCTCCTTCAGTACAAATTAAATACAGTCAACAAGGATTTGTGCAAGTTTAACCCGTTCACTGGCAGAGGTATGTATATGTGCCTAAGTCTACATATAGCTAAAATGACAATTATGCATGCATACTTACTGTTAGTTATATGTTAGTCAATCAAAATGAGCCAATCGGTGTGAAGCTAATATGTGTTTCCCTTAGCAGACAATTTGTATATCAATAGTACCATTGGACAGCTGTAATTAGACTGCTCATGTGATAGAAAAAAGCATTTATTCTGGTACAAACACAGTTCTGATCTAGGCCAGCAGCTACTGCGAGTTGTACTGAGAGAAATGTTTGCAAGTCATGGCTTCAAGTCGTAATGTTTCTGATTTGGGGGACACTATTTGTGACCCCACAGCTGAATCAGAATATGATCCAGCTAATGATTCATCTAGATTTTTTTTTGAGGAAGAATATTTGCCAGTCTCTAGTGATTTCATGGAAAACAGTGATGACAGGGAGACCGGTCACCAATATGGCGTACATCATTCATTAAGTCACAAGGAACACTTATCCCTTTCTTTCTTTTTTTAAATTCATAGAGTGTGCCTACTTTTCTGAAATTCTGGAAAATGGCTAGCAAATTTCTAAATGATGACTAAAACAAAACTATTTTATTAACTGTGAATAGCTAGTAATTAAAAAAAAAATTTGTTGGGGGGGCTGATCGACTTAGCAATAACGTCTTTAGCCCTTAACTTCAGGAGCTTCACCAACCTGTGTGAATGTGAAAACACTTGAAGGTTTTTCATGTTGCTGATTCAAAATGTTAGTCTGTAACATTGTGGAACCTTTAACAGCACTGCATTTTGGCACACCTAATTCTTCCAAAACCCCTTCCATTTTGCCTGTCAAAAATTAAGAGACAAGAATTCTAACAAATGAAAAACATTAAATCATCTTAATAAAGACATAAGCAGAAGCACAACTATTTAACTATAGTCATGTTAATATTATAATGTTAATTTTATACTGAAGATTTAGAAGCATGACCTCACTCAAAGTTACTTGAAATAAAACTATTAAAAGTTTAAATTCATTAGTTAGACCAAGCAAGATCGTTGGTACAAGCTATAGTAAATGCTATCGCTGGCCATGACTTGAATTAACTAATATGACTACCTGGTGTTACCATACATTTCTGAGGTACTTATCTTCCCTCTTCATTTCATATCCCTAGAATTAATCAAATTTTTTTTTTAATATTATTTTTCATTCTCTACATGAATTTAAAATATCACATTCATTTCAATTATCTATTTTCAACTCTACAGGCCAATTAGGAGAATTATGAATGTGCATGACAGTTTGGGTCATGGAGAAAACATGAATTTTGAATCATTTGCCTTGCCCTTTGCAAATTACAGTTTTAATTGAGAAGAAAAAAAATTGAACTATAACACTTATCACTGATAAACTCCTGGGAATTATTCACATATATATATATATTCACATTCATATATATAAACTATGTTATAGTTTGTCTGGGAGTGTGTGTGTGCATATATAAATATTGTGTGCATATATAAATATTTTTATAGCTTAAAGATAAGTGAGATGACAGTTAAGGTTCAGGAAGTGAACATAAAATTTCATTTTAGTTCATTTAATAGGAAAGAGGAAAATATTGAGGATTATGTGCTAAGCTTTGAACAGTATGCTGTAAGATTAGGCCTACCAGAAAGTTTATGGCTCTCCTAGTTCATGACAGGTATGAAGGGTCAATAGACTCCCAGAAGACATACGAGGCTTATAAGGCCAAAATGTTAGCTTAATTCAGAGTGACTAGTGAGATGTACAGACAGATTTCACCAATACAAACGTGAGCCAACTGACACATTTTTACAGTCATCTAGTAAACCACAACATATCTTGACAAGGTGGTTAGAGATTGATGATGTTTAAACTGACAGTGGGAAAGATGTTAGGGATCACTTTGTGACTGACAAACTGCAGACAATGTGCACTTTTAGCTTATGCTAAGGACAAAAGACCAAAGAATTTGACAGGATGGTTGGAAGCAGCTGACAGGTATGAACAATATTTGGGACACATCCTAATCTGACAACTATACATAATTTTGAACCACACAGATCAGTTAATGAACAAGTGATGCCTAAACGACCGAGTGACAAACCAGATAATAAACCTAACAGTAACATGGGATCCTCTCCCACTCAGTAAGACGAAAAAATGGGTTCCCACTCCTCATCCCCATGGAAAAAACCAACATTGTGACACGGGTTGCGGAGTAGGATTGGTAGTACACCCAAGCCTAGTGAAAAAAAGATGATTACACCAGGAAGTTTCTTTAATGTTTTGGAAGAGACAAAATGCTCACAGTGCCTGCGTATACGTCAATACGTCAAGTGAAAGAGATGAGTGGTGTCTTCTGGAGAATTATTAATAACATAAATAAAGATTATCATCACTTGTAATTAGTTATGGAAGATTAAATAATTACAACAATTAACTAAGATGGTGTTGGCGTCACGCAATTAAGTTTATTTTTGCTCTTCTCTGTCCAACAATCAATAAAGCTAAAGATTGTCCTTGCCTTCATTTCCAGTTGAAACATTAGATGGCCTGAAGATGGGACCAGGTTGGTTGGACAAAGTGACATCATGCACAAATGGAAGAGGTGTAGAAAGGCTTCTTTCAGGCAGCATGCATAAACTTTCACTCTGGACAAAAATTATTTTGGTAAGTGCACATATTGTTTCTTTAAATGTTAAAAGAGTAAAACTGTCTTTAGTTTTATGCATATTTCAATATTTGAATCTTTTAAAAGGTAGAATGATTTTCAAATACTGTATATTTTAAAACTCTAAACCCTCAGATAATACACATGTACTTAAATAGCCATTAAAATTAATTTATAGTTGTATATGTTGCAGAGGTATTCATATTATGAAATAAACAAAAAATAAAATCTCTACCTAATAAACTAATGCAGCAATTCCTCAATTCAAAACACTTACTTGGCATCTAGTTAGATAATCCTTTACACAACTCATTGCTCTAAGCTTGTCTTCACTGAAAGATGACACCCATTTGTGACTTTCTGCAATACAAACACACTGAAATATACAATGGAATATCATGTATATAATTTTTTTCATTGAGAAACTTTTGAAATAATTCACAACTACTAAATATAATAACTTTGTAGTATTGTTTTATGGTAGGAGTTTACTGGAAAGGCTTTAATTTAAAGAGTTAATTTTCATGTTTGTCTCCACCTGCTACTGTTCACTTTAAAGTAGCTTCCTTTATTTTTTTTCTTTCATTTAAAAAAAATATTTTCACTGTATGTTTTGTGAAAATGAAAGAACAAAGTAAAATTATTAAATTAGATATAGAATGCTAATATATGAATTATCTGTTAATGACTTCCTTAATATTTCAATGTGTTTGTATTGCAGATGTTTTTATATGAGCATAAGGCACTGTTGTAGACATGCAAAATAATTAGATTTAATCCACTTTATTTTTTGCACTTCATGTCACAAAATGGTACACTCTGGGGGAATGAGAATGACTTATATATCTTACCATTTTTGTTTTGTGGACAAAGGCTTAATGCACCCTCAGCAAAATTGTTCAGACCTGAAAAGAGAAATATTAGGGCAGTTCAGTTGTATATATATCCTCTCTTTAAGACAGAAATTATTGGTATTTGCAGTTTATATTAATATAAACATACTACACTATTTGTAGTGCTTTTTCTAATACTGTAATAGTAATATGTTTTCAGCTTGATATTATTCTATTTTATACTTGCAAATTGTGTGTGTATATATATATATATATATATATATATATATATATATAAACCTCTGATATTAATAAATGTCAAATTATACATTTGTTTAAAGACTTATAAATTATCATGTTAATTATGTATACCTGTTTTCGAATCTGAGCTGTCCATTACCATCTTGTAATAGTCTTCATACTCCTTAGACAACTGATGTGCATAACCTCGAAAGGAAGCACTGAAAAAATATAATTGTTATGTAATAGTAGAATATATTTCACACCATTTATCAAAGTATGGAGTAACAGGTGGCTAATATAGGCTGAGTCAATGTTTACTATTCACTAACATCAAGTAGTGTCAATGATGGGGGGAGGGGGACGAAGTAGGTTATGTAAAATCAGCTAAAGTTTTCTTTACAATCTGTTATATAACTTTTTATAAGTGGTGTGACTTTTTGTAACAGTTTGCAAATATTCTGATAAAAAGTGATGGAAAATGCAGCTGGTTAGAAGACAGCTTGAGAATACAACTGAATATAGACTAAAACTAAAATCCTTTAATGAATGAACTTTTTCTTTTAAATTGAACATTTTTATTCTTTTACATATATCATATATGATCCAGTTTAAAGAAAAATATTTCTGAAATCTAAATGCTATTAATTATTATAACAATATAAGTGAATTTATTATTTTGCTTCACAGAAGAGTAGTTGGTTTCTGTGCATCATCTAGAAATAGAACAGTCCTTCAACAATCATCCATCTGTGATGCTACAACAACGTCATAACCACTGATTTTTATTCTTTTACATATATCATATATGATCCAGTTTAAAGAAAAATATTTCTGAAATCTAAATGCTATTAATTATTATAACAATATAAGTGAATTTATTATTTTGCTTCACAGAAGAGTAGTTGGTTTTGTGCATCATCTAGAAATAGAACAGTCCTACAACAATCACCCATCTGTGATGCTACAACAACGTCATAACCACTGACTTTTACTTACACAAAGTAGTCTGTTTTGTCCAGTGAGTTAAGTAATCACTTAACCACTAATTTTTACTTAGTAGTCTATTTAGCCCATTGAGTTTTATCCCATTCATATATTTTGTGGTGCAGTCAACAGCTGTTATAAATGTTAATATACTATAATAGTGTAAAAAGTAAAATTAAATTATTAATATAAAATATTCTGTTAAGGTACAAGATTGCTACATGATGAAATTGAGTAGCTAAAGATTCTGAGATGAAAGCCAAACAAGTCTTGTTTCTTTGCTTCACATGAAATAACATGAGGCACTCATGCTGAGGGCCTAAGGACATTCTGCTTTTGTCAGGAATCAAACCTTCAATAAAAAGGAGAAAATGAATGTGTGCTATTTGTACTGTCAAGCTCATTTGTATTCACCAGAAGCACAAAATCTCATAGCAACAAACTCTTTCATTTGCATATATTACAGTATCTACTGGGACTATGACCTTGAAATATGTCATTAGAATATATAATACTACTAATTAGTAATTTATTGTGTGGTTGATATAGATTCCTCTTCACTTGCTTAAAACATGCATTCTAGTACCTCCACACATTTCATATTATCAAATAGCTTTGGGTCTATTAGCATTATGTTTTTAAATAATACTTTGGTAGACTCATACTTCTCATTTCATCCTAACTTGAAAACAACTGTCACCTTTGCAAAAACAGTAAACTGAGTACAAGAACATCTTACATCACAGTTCAACCCATTTGGTTTTTCATTCATATCTTATTTTTTTCTAATATTTAATGATGCTAGATACAATGTTTCTTATCTATTAAATTAGAATTGTTGAGACATCAACAGTGTTTAAAGTCAATGACACTGATCTCAAAGGTTATGAATGCAGACCTCTCTCTATCTCAGCTGACCTTTTGTTTGTATTTTCTTGTAAAGTTGTAGTCATATTTTTCTTTTTTAGGGCACCTGACATGACTATTTATATGGTATAACATTCTTATATATTATATTTATATTATATAAGTAAAGAAGAACTTAATTTACACTCTGATAGAGATAATAAAGGACTTCTTATCTTATTAATTTCAGAAGATATAAATTAATAAGAAGTCCTTTATCACTATCAGTTCTATCACTATCTAGTGTTATGGGGTCCTATCAGTATCAGTATAGATCAACAGAAAAATTTCAAAGACTCAAGTCAAATTTCAGATACTCTAGTCAAATTCTGGGGACATCTATGTTTATGACCTCTTGCTCATCAAACCCTTTGTGTGAATACCTGGGAAATTCTAAGTTGATGAATTTATCTCATGGAGCACCATTAAGATTAAAATCAAAGACTTTTCATGAATAAAAATCTCAAAAATTTACAAGATAATATGCTATCAGATGTTCCATTACTTGGGCAAAGGAATCAAATCACTATCATTCAGGTGAGCACTAAAGTTTCACAGATGTTAGCATCTGCCCTAAAAAGTAAAATTAAGTAGGCTATACTATGATGTTCAAGGTAGACAGCAGATTGACTGAATTAAAACAATTGAAAAAGTAATAGTTGTCTTTATACTTATAGTCTTTAGTAAATGTTAACAAGCAATGCTGTATTTAATTCTAATTATATAGGCCCCTAACAGTTTTATTTGTCACTTCGTTTGCCTCACTTGGAAATAAAGGAATTCCACAATAATATATCTCTCAGTTCTTGTCATTGCCTAAAGACCCTTAATTGGCGAGCTGTCTTGGGTAATATTATAACGTAATCTTAATTTTCTATAGGAAAGTTATCACTTCATAAACGTCTGATAATATACTGATCCCACGACCTCAGTAACTAAGGTAGGTATAGTATTAGTACACATACAAACCCAAAACAAGTTTCTGGTCTAGAAAGTCAGTTACAATTAGTCTTCGGATTACAATACATTAATTCCTTATGAAGTCGAGAAAAGAGAGAATACTTGTAAATAAAATCAAACATACTCAATGCTTTCTGGAAAGCTAAATCGTAGATGAGTTATTATGTTCCTCAATCCATCCGCATTTTTTTCAGGAGTCGTCTGCTCACCTATTACAAAGTGCAGTTCTTGCAAACGGGACAAACACTGGCTATTTTCATCATTATTCATGATTAACATTCAAATTACAGCAATAATTTTACTTTATGAAAAATGTTATTTTTTTCCTTAAGTGTTTTCTCTTCAATCAAAGATCTAAAAGTCTAAAAGTACACACACGCATAACTCTAATTAAAATTGGCGCGTTGTGTTAATCTATAGGCTACACCATTTGATAATAAATCATTTTAAGAACACATTAGCTTTTAAAAGTTTGTTAACTCTTCCTCATAGAAAGTTTTGTGGTGCATTCGGTAATAATATAGCACATTTAAAAATTGTGGTGCTCAGAATTAAAGTAAACACGCAGCACACAAACAAATACTGATCAAGTTATAATTCTAATAATTAATCAAGGTGAGTAACTCATGTGTACATTTAAATATAAACGAACAAGAGTAACATGCCTTAACTAATGTTAACTTATTTTGTTTGTTTTCCTTTCGAGAATAAGAGGGTATATTAATTTGTTTACATTTAGACAAAAGAGTAGCACATATGCATGTCATTTATTATCGTGAGAAAATGGTGATGAATCGTCAGTCAACAGTCTTGTCGTCATTAAAGGCATTCTGATCATCTTTTAACAGGTGCTTTGCTTTTACTATTTACATTTAGAGACTGACGTGTATACTATTACTAATTATTATTGTATTAATATTATTATCGTGAAATATGGACAGTACAATAGATAGATAATCTTATAATTTCTTTTATAAACATAAATAAAAAAGCATATGAATAATATTAAATATAAGTATAATGAATTAAAGGAAATCGCCTTGACTGTTGAATCAGTAGAGCCTATATTGTCAATCATGAAACCCACATGAAATTGCCGTAATTTCATTCACTGTTTAATTAATATTGGATAGGCCTAATTAATACGGACAGGCGGGATACCTGATAGGGAGAGTATACTTATTTTATATTTGTATGTCTTATAAAACTTCAGCAATTTAAGCATGGTCTAAGATAAGCTTCTTGAACCTTTTGATAGCTTCGCAATTCCTGTTTCCAGTTTTGACACAATCAGATTGTGACTTTCTTTTTTATTTGGGAGAACATCCCTCTGCGTTTGTTATTTAGTAAATAAATAGATCACCGACCAGTTAAATCAGTCACTGAGTCAGTAAAACCACAGATATTACTAAATTGTCATCTCATCAATCTTAACATCTAATTATTTTAAATATTATTCAACAGTTGGGACATTGAGATAGTATTTGTTGCTGAAACAAACGGGGTGAACTAAAACCACAGTTATAATTATATTATCAACACCTATAAAATAATTTTAAAAGTAGAATCAATGGCTCTAAAAAGTAATTTAAAAGATATAATTTGCTTCCTCTATAAAGTATGTTAACATTAAATGAAAGATATACCTTTTCTTCAAACCTCATGTTTAAATGTTGGAGGAGGTGGGGATGGAATCCAATTTCCTTGAATTTTTTTGTTTATCATAGATATAGAATTTAACAGATATGTAATGTATTTTACTCACAGGGTGAGATAGACTTCCCCAAAACATGCATGCTCTTTTTGAAGAAGTACTCAGCAAACGGGATCTGTCCAAGGCTGGCATGCTCTTCTCTTTAGAAGACAAAGACATTGAAGCTGATCTCTCTCAAGTAGTTCAGGGCATCCATGCTATAGCTGATACTGACCGGTATGAAGACAGTGACAATGACCAGAGTGTGGTTGAGATTTGTATCACTCGAGTGACCACAGCCATAAGGGAGACTTCCAGCATAGAGAAGCATGCAGAAGCTCTTGTGAACCTCCTGGCAATGTGCCAAAAGCATCATCTGGCCCAAATCAGCCGAGATGAGGATCCCCCACATGCTAAAATTGCTTCTGACATCATGAGTTGTCTCTTTATGGTGAGATTAAGAGTTACATTTACTCAGACTCAGAGCTCAGTTCATTAGTCTGTCAGATGCTATTTAAGGTTGCTGTCCAATCTTCACTTTATTAACAGTTCTTGAAAGAAATATTTATGCAAAAATTTCAGTATTTAAGGTTGCTATCCAATCATCTCTTTATTAACAGTTCTTAAAAGATCAAATTTATGCAAAAATGTCAGTATTTAAGGACCATAAGTCATAGAAGCATTTGATTTATTTTACAAAACAGTTATTTCCATTTTAAGATTTAATAACTGCTGCCAAGTATTTTTCATTTACTTTTATTATCAAGTCTTTTTTTTTCTATTTCCATATTTTGCTTTGTAAACAATATATGAATTTTAAAATCAGGGTTTTATGTCTAAATTTGAAGTTTAAATGTGTTAATAAAAAATACAAATTTGTATAAAATCTCTACCTCATTGCCAAACACATTTGAAATATTTGTTATGAATATTTGAAACTCATAGCAAACCAGAAATATGTAATTGCTGCAGTAAAATACTTTCAGCATGCAGCTTCATTAAACATACTTATTTCATAATCAGTATTTACCTAGCTTGCGCTTTATAGTGCTGTTTTCAGAATGGTAAGAGATAATATATTTCAATTCATGTGTGTGCAGTTTTTAAATATTATTTTTATTGTTACTCATCTAAACACTTTCAGACAGATACAGGCACACACTAGTAAATTTATCAGTAGATGACTAACATACAAGTTCTGTTCAGTGTGTCATCCTTTTTATTTGATTTTATGAGGGAGGTAATTCAGTGTGCTGTCCTTTTTATTTGATTTTATAAGGGAGGTAATGACTTATTGCTAAATACTTAATCCAAGATTCTTTGCTTATAACAAATATAATTGCACTTGTCTTTGTATTTTAAGTATATAAGTGTTTATTCTAATTTATTTGTTAATGATTTGTAGTTCACCAAGGCCATATTACTGAATTTCATACAGTAAAAGATTTTGATTTGTTGTTTATTTTATTATTTTAATCTTTATTCCAAATTGAGCACATAACAACATTTTAATTAAATATTAATATTATTTGTGTGTGTTTGGATCTCTATTTTCAGTATTACAATAAAGCATATGTGATGCGTCTTGCCATTCCAGCAGTGGTGCGGCTCCTTGATTGTGAAAACAAAGATCTATGCCACAGTGTGACAAGCTATCTCTCACTAGCTGCTATAGATAATGCTGATTTGCTAGCTGGGCATGCAGAAATTATTGTTGCCAGTGTCTTGAGAGGTACTAAAGCTAAATATAATAATTCAAGATCATGTCAGGAGCAGTCTAAGTCAGATGTGCATGCTATTTAATCAAATCAAACTCAAAGTAAGCTTGTGTTGTTGATCAAGCAAATAACAAATACAGCATCAAAATGGCTTAGATCTTAAATATGTAAGCACGTTCACAAAGTTTTCAACATGAAAATATGTATGAAATTAGTACCAACATCTAGCAACCATACTGTATTTGCTTGATTAATTAACATGTTGGCAAAGAGTGACAGAATAGTGGATATCTCCACATCACCAATTATTCAGACTTCAGTTATATTTGTGAATTTCCTCCTTTGTGGCCTTAGAATTTACACAGAAAAGAATTTTTTTCTACAAATAACAATTTATATATAGTTAAACAGAAGCTCCTTTCCATATCATGATCTGACAAAGAATGATGCAAGACACCACAAGTGCATACTCACTCAAGGCAACATGTTAGTCTGAAATCTCCTCGTACTACATGTGTTACATCTATGACAGGATACACAAAGTATGGACTGCCTTTCTCTGTGTGCCTTCACCCAACACAAAACACTACTGTGCTTACAAAGAATTACTGTAGTGTGTTTGCAGAGTTACATGAAGTGAAAAATAATAAAAATAATTCTGGTGATTATTTAGTTACAATCACTGGACGAATGTGATGTGCATGTGAAACTGAGTATTATAGTATACTTAAAATAATATTCATTTCCACAATTCATTTATCTGTCCATTTATATTTTTATTTGGCTAGCACTCTATCAATCACCCTCCACCTGCCCTTAAAGAATCAGTCTTCCTGAAAATTTATTAGGAAATGTGCATGTGTGTTTGTGTGTGTTTAGTGTTTGCTTAATGTACACAGCATGCAATGGAATGTAGATATGTATGATTTTATATACACTGTATATGAATCAAATGAGCTAGTTATGTGTTCATTCAGTATACATATATTTGCAGTCTTTAATATTCTCAAATCTGTGATGTCATACATGTTATTATTTGTGCAGGTAATCATTTACTAGGACAGGTGCTGCCTCAGATTTATGTTCACAATTCACAGCCACTGCATGAGCACTTAGGGCATTTAGTTCTGGAATTAGAAAAGTGTGAATCATCAGTTGATACAGTTTATTTGATTCAAGTATTTGGTGCAGTAGCCAAAAAGGAACCTCAGGTCAGTGCAACAAAAGGGACTGTATATATGTGCATGCTTGTGTCTGGCTATTTACCAAGTCATTTTTGTCACAAACCAAAATATAGACAGATGACAGATGCTAACTTTCATAGTAAGAATTGTATTATATTTATTTGAAGTTTAATTAAGTATTTTATATTTTATTATTTAAAAGAAAATTATTTTATTGCAGTAAGAAAGTTATGAGAGTTTCATGCCTTAAAAGAAAGAAACAGATTATGCAATATAATTTATTTTATCATCATATAATCAAGCCAATTTTTAAGTGAGTTTTGAGGTCTGTTTGTAATATATAAATTACAGACCATATAGTGCATTTCACTTAATGTCTTTACCATATAATCATTTCATTGTAATAGTCACAAAAATGCCTCTTGGTCTTCATTGAACTCTTGCTTTCTTTTCATCCATAGCTGCTTGAAGAACATGTTGCAAAGCTGTGCAAATACCTCAACAGCTCAGTACTAGCTCCTATGGTCCTCACTGCATTTGTTGATCTAGCATTAAATTCTCCTGTGTCTCTGCTCCCACACCGGAATGTTGTGACAGCAGCTGTGAATCAACAACCTGTGCTGATTTGCCAGATTGCACAAATCTTAGGGGCCTTGGGAACAGTAGATGAGGTATGAAATATAAAATGTTTGTGGGTATGGGATAGAGGCTTCTTATGAAGACAAAGTAAAATACATTTGGGATAGCCAAGGAAATCTTGCTTGCAATAAAGTGCCCCTCCATCCATTGTAATTGAAAGCACTCCTTGTCTTTAGAGAGAGCACTCACTACTTGAATAAAGATAGCATTCATTACTGGAGTAAAGGTAATACTCATTACTTAAACAAAGAGTAGGCTCATTATTAGAGTAAAGATAACACTTATTGTTGAGATAAAAGAAGTACTTATTACTGGAATAAAGATAGCACTTCTTATTGGAATAAAAGTAGTACTAATTAATGAAATAAATATACATGTAGCACTCAATACTAAAATAAAAGTAGCACTCATTACTAAAATAAAAGTAGCACTCATTACTAAAATAAAAGTAACATTCATTACTGAAATAAAAATAGCACTCATTATTAAAATAAAAGTAGCATTTGTTAATTAAAAAAAAAAAAGAAGCACTGTTTACTGAAATAAAAATAGCATTAATTACTAAAATAATAGTAGCACTCATTACTAAAATAAAAATAGCACTCATTACTGAAATAAAAATAGCACTCATTACTAAAAAAAAAAAAAAAAAAAATGTAGCACTTTTTAATAAAATAAAAGTAGCATTCATTACTGAAATAAAAACTACTCATCCAGTTGGAACTGGCTTGCATTGCATCAGCAATTTCTAACATATTCTACACTCACATGTTTACTCCCAACTCTTACACTTACAAAAATACCAACATAAGAAATGCCCAAGGTCAAGTCACTTCGACAATTTAACAATTTATATAACAGTTAAATTTAGAAATAGGGATAGGCAAATTTACTCTGCCACACCTATAACATGAATTTTTATTTGACCTGTTCAAAGCCAGATATTTAAAATATTATATACAATTTTCCTGTCAGCTTATCTGGTGTCTGTACTAGACTGTAATCTTGCATATTATTCACTAACCAATTTCGACACCTTTTTTTTTTTTATTACAGATACACCATAAATAAAAATTATTCAATGTTTCCTTGAAATATTAAATAATATAATCTATGGCAAATTCATATTGTTTCATATTTATACATGCAAATTTGTCTCAGAATGAAGGGCAAAAGTCTATTGAGTTTCTGGTAGAGCAGTTGGGCAGAGTGGAGCAAACGCTGTTGCCACTATTGCTGCAGGAGATTCGTGGGATTGGACTGGCTCATCACCACTTGTTGCAGTTAGTCATAAGGGATGTAGATAAATTGGCTGCCAGTTGCTCTAGTGCTGTGCGGCTTCTTGTTCAGCAGATAAGAGAAGATTATAAAAAGTAGTAAGTTTTTCTTCTCTTTTCCAGCTGTCTCGCATACAAACCACTGTAACTCCTGACATAAATTTAATGCCATTGCTCTTGTTTGTGTATATTTTAAAAATAGCTTTTTCTCACTTTATTTTTTTTTAATCTTAACTCTTGATGTTATTACTTCAGATAAAAGTTCATATTTATTTATTGATGTTATTACTTCAGATAAAAGTTCATATTTTGTATTTGAAAAAGATGCAATCTTTTCTTATTGTATTTAAAATACGAGCAATTAAAGAATTAAAAACTATCTTAATTATAATAATAAATGATATATGCTATTAAAATTTTTTAGCATTTTTTAGATTTTCTTAAAGTAATAATTTTGATGAAAATCAGAAGTATTTATCTGCAAATTAAAGTCCTTTTTCTTCAAGAAAGACTTAGTTTATCTTATTATTTAGACAATGTGAAATGCAATGAATAGTGTATTGTCGGTCACATGACAAAGATCAGTAAAATAGTATTTTTTGAGCTATTATCTAGATCAGCAGCCATTTTGAATGCTAAAAATTGTTTTGTTTTTACACATTAAGAAATATTTAAAAACCGAATAATTTAATTAGCCTCAATCTCAAAACATGAACGCTCACGTCTACCTGAATAAGTGTAGTCATTGAAGAGTTAACTCCCATTGTTTAATGTGGCTATTATTTATTTACACCTGTTTATTTAATTTTTTTTTCAAAAGTATTTCAGTCATAATTAAGTCATATTAGTGATAGACACGATGGAAGTATGTTTAACAGTTAGACAGAGAGAGAATACATTAATTCATTATTTTCAAACAGCATGTATGATTGAATTAATACAGAAATATAATTTATCTTTTTATTTTATTTTTTATGAGTGTAAAGACAATGTTAACTAAATAGTTTATTCCTTTTTCTTGTGCTTTTATTTATGCAAAGTATAAAACAAAGTAAATAAATAAGTACAAAAAGTATAAAACCACATGGGAAATGCTTTATTTGCAAAATTCAATATACTCACCTCCTTTCTCAAGACATAATTGCAGATGGAACTTCATGTTGTTTCATTTTTCAATGCATGTCTGCTGTTAACAGATTTAGCTAACTTCTTAGTTATTCCATATATATTTATTTTGTTGTATATATCTATATAGTATTTATTTATTTTATTGTACATATTGATTTTAGAATTGTTATCCTTGTCTTGATTTGTTTCATACATTGTTATTTATTTGTGCTTTATAGGTAGAGTGATGGGGTTAATATTTCCCCTGAGTTTGGATTTCTTGTAGAAATTTTTCTCTGATATTTAGCATTTGAATCCTTGATTTTTCACTTTCTCTTAAAGGTTGACATACAGTTACATTGTTTTTTTCCTATCATCCATACATCCTTATTAGTTTCACTGCAATGATGCTGAATGAAAATATGTTTCAGTACTGGGGAAAAGGAGACACGATCTGTTTCCAGTCAAACTGAAGGAACTGTTACCATTATCACTGTTGGAAACCCACCCAATGCAACGCATCCTAGTGGCACCATTTCAGTCAAGCATACACTGCTGCCTCCTAGCAGCACAGGAAGCCTACAAAGCCTTAGCAAAGTATCAAGGTAAGTTCACATGATGTGACCATATTTTTAAGTTTTCAATTTTGAGCTTATGAAATTTTAAAGCTTTGACTTTAACTCAAATAAATACATGAAATAAGTAATACTGTAAGTCCATATTGATGTAGCCATTTTTTTACAGGATTGATTGTTAGATTTTCAGCTCATGAAACTTTAAAACCTTGACACTATCTGAATTGTATGAAAAACGAAGAAGTCAATCAATATTATTTAAGCATATTATTATTCATCTTAAATATTTCAGATGTGTGCACCCATCTGTAAAGTTCTCCAGTTCTCTCAAAACTGTGCAAGAAAATTTGAATAAATTTATGAGCACTTTTTATCCATTTCTCTACAGTGGGTCAACAGTACGTCTTACAAGTGAACAAACTGGAAGTCCGATGTCCACTATGTTATCCGAGTCAGTTTCTTACTGTAGTACTTTTCATCCAATTGGGTCTAGCTTGGTAAGATTTTGGCCAGTAGCAGATAAATCTCTTTAACCATAAGAGGAGATTGTTTTTTTCAAATATTCATTTGTGTTTGTTAATTGTTTGTTAATGTTTGATGTGTCTACTCATGCAAGATACTGTCTAAATGCTTTGTTTATATCTGTTGTTTATTTGGGTGAAATATGTTTTGTCCAAAACTTTATTTAGAAGACTTTGAACAATTTGGAATTTCACTAACTTTTTATGGATATAATTTATATATTATAATAAAATGTTAAATTTGTATCACTTATTTAAACTCATTAATGTTGCTTCTTTTTTGTCTGATTGAAATGGAGTGATATTGGTTTATTGAGACTCAGGCATAATTTATTGCATAGTGACACACACACATCAGTTGTTGCATAGAGACATACATAACTTGCCTAGTGAATGTTAAGCAATATTGACCAACTACCCATTCAACATTTATATCAAAGATGGATTCAAATACACATCTACTCCATATATATTTTTTAACAGTTTGCTTTCTTGTCAGTGGACTTATATAAGCGATTTTAGAAGCACACAATATTCCCTTTATTTTAATCATTGTTAGGTATATATTACTTATGGTTTTCAGTTTCTATCTCTTATCAGATTTTTATTTTTATTTTACATTTTTTTAAAAATCAAAGGATACACCAGAGGACTATAGATTTTGATACTCATGACAGCTAAAGAAACCTGAGTTTGAAGATTTCTATTTGCTCTTTATTTAATGACTCCTTGTATCCTTGAAGTGAAATCCTGAAAATGGAAGAATTAGTGAAAATAGTTAAAACTACATAGATTGATTTTTTATAAAATCAGACCATGGTGTTTTTAATCATGTTTTTATAAAAGTCCAAGAAGGGGGAAATTTATTCATAAGGATTGTGTTAAGGATTTCACTTATGAAAGATTAATTAATTAATATAATCATTTCATTAACAAAATGATGTGCCCATGTCACAATATTCATTTTTTTTTTTAAACAGGTTGAACCATTACGTGATGGAGTACAGATGTTCTGTGAGAAACACCTAACAAAAATCAAAAGTTTCATCCACAAACTAAGTGCCAGCATTCCATTGCCTACAAAATGCAGTGTTGTCAGTAAGTATTTTTTTTATTGCCACTAAATATAGTGTTGTTAGAAGTATCTTTTTCTAATGCCTACAAAATGCAGTGTTGTCATTAAGTTTCTTCTATTGCCCACAAAATACAGTGTTATCAGTAAGTATTTTTCTGTTGCCCACAAAATACAGTGTTGTCAATAAGATTTTTTTCTATTGTTCACAAAATACTGTGTTGTCAGTAAGTAATATTTTTTCTATTGTTCACTGAGTATATTGCTGTCAGTAAGTATTTTTTTTTTTTTACATTGCCCACTAATGCAGTGTTGTCAATAATTTTATTTTACAATATGCAGAATAATTGTTTTTACTGCTCACAAAATGCATTGTTGTTGGTAAGTGGACTTTTATTGCCCTCAGAATGCAATATTTTCAGTAAGGTTTTAAATGCTTGCAAAATGAATTATTATGAATAAATATTTTTAATTGCCTGCAAAATGCAGTGCTATGAGTAAGTAATTTTTTTTTTAATTGCCCACAAGTCGCAGTGTCATCAGTGATTTTTTTTATTGCCTACAGAATGCAGTATTCTGACAATTTTTAATTGCTCACATAATACTGAATTGTTGCTTAATTATTTTCTTTTTCCATTGCCCACAGAATGTATTTGTGTCAGTATATGACTTATTTTCATTGCCTACAAAATGCTTTTGTAGTGATTTTTTTCCATTGCCCTCAAAATGCAGTTTGTCAGAAAGTGGATTTTTATTTTTTTCAATGTACAGTTGCCATAATACAACAGTAAGATTTTTTATGCCCATTAAATATGCTGACTCCATTTTGTAAGTGTTTCTTATTTTTTAAAGACCCTAAATATCTTACATGTCTAACTTTTGCATAAAATCTGCACAGTATCTAAAATTTGCTTGAATTTGCATGATTATTATTTACAATTATTTAAGATCTGCTTCATTTACATTTCTAATATTTTAATTACATATTAAAATATAATAGTAAAATCTACACAATGCTTAAGTTTTGCATTGTTTACTTTTTAACATCAAAATGTAACTGTTTCTAAAGCATACAATATGCAGTTTGCCTGAAATATGTATCTCATATTTAGCAATAATTGTTGATTTTCTGGTGAAAACAATTGGTGTTGGTGTTTCAGATGGGAAGCATAAGCGATACGTACGATTGTATTTTATGTGCGGACGACAGAGCAGCCAGTGTTTGTATAGTAATGCACAATTTACTCTGAATACCCGATTCCCTAAACTATGGATACATCTTATGTTTCTCTCAGTTCAGGTAGTAACAACTTATTTATTTGTAATGTGAAAATTAAAGATATTTGGACATTTTGTTTGATTGAAGACATATTTATTCAAGATTAAGTACAATTTTATAAATAATGATTAATTTCCACTGTTATGAAAGTTTTTGTTATTTCTTATCATTTATTACTTGAATGGATGGGTGTTTTTTTTTATTATTAATCATAATTAAGAGTAATTCATATAAAGTTTTTTATTATGGATTTTAATTAATGAATTATTATCACTGATACTGATAGGTGATTCTCAGAATTAATGGATCAGCAAACAGATTGTATTAACTATTATTTTAATAAAGCCTCTGTTGATCGAGCAACCCATAGAATGAAAAAAGAACGAAAAGTATTCATATATATGTATTTATTTTTACTCTAAATTTTCAATAATTGAGCAAAGCATGTACACGATACACATGCTTGAATATGACTGGAGTTAGACCAAAGACAAAAGCTGTTTGATACACAAAGGGAGTTTGTGTGAGTTTGACTTGAGAGTTTGTAGAGCTTGCAATACAAATGTAGGCAAAAGCTATATGTACTGGTTGGAGTTGGTTTGACTTAATAATACATCAGTAGAACTTACAGCACAAACGTAGAAAAGAAATGTTTGATACAGAAAGAGGTTGGGGGGAGTTTGACTTAATAGTAAAGCTTTCAGCACAAATGTAGAAAAAAACTTTTGGTATAGAAAGGAGTTTGGGGTGTGTTTGACTTGATCAGTAAAGCTTTCAGCACAAATGTAAAATAAAAAAGTGTTTTTGACATAGAAGGGAGATATAATAAATAAATTTGAATTTGAATAAATTAGTACAGCTTTCAGCATAAATGTAGACAAACGCTTTTCATATAGACTGAAGGTTGGGGTGAATTTGAAATGAATAGGTAGTAGAACTTTCTATATAAATGCAGGCAAACACTTTTGATCTAGAACAAAGGATGGGTTGAGTTTGTCCTGAATAGTGAATAAAGCTTTCTTTACAAATGTAGTTAACATAGGACAGTGGAGTGAAGATGGAGTTAGAAATTTTGACAGACTGTAGGAAATTATTTTATTTTTCTTAAAATTTTACTTAAATTCACCCATGGGTTTTCTCTCCACTGTATCTGATCATAGTGAGGTTTTCACACATGTCTATGGAAGTTTGAATGTTAATCTGTTGCCCTCAGCCATTTTTATTTATCATGATGGTTATTTTTTAAAATTATTTTGCTGTTTTGGTTTTTTATTTTTGTTAAATAAGAACTGATACAATACAATAGTGCAAAAATGTCATTTGCCCTCTTCTATGTTTGCAGGCAAATGCCCCTTCAGCCCTTAGTCAACGAGACAGTGATGTAAGTTGCCTTAAAGCTTGCTGGGATGCTTTAAAAGGGGAGAGAAACAGCAGCTTCCTCACTGTGGTTACATCTTCCTTTCCAACACAAAAAGTTAGTGCCTTTAGTGTCTGTTTTGCATCACAAAAAACAGTTTAAATTATAATTTTAAAATTTTACTTTTATTGTTTGTTTATTTTTGTTAAAGAAAATATGCATTCTTCATTGTTTTATACATTTATTTGTGGAGGAACAAGTTTTGTTTTGTTTATTTTTGTTAAAGAAAATATGCATTCTTTGTTTTATACATTTATTTATGGAGGAACAAGTTTTGTTTTGTTTATTTTTGTTAAAGAAAATATGCATTCTTTGTTTTATACATTTATTTGTGGAGGAATAAGTTTTGTTTTGTTTATTTTTGTTAAAGAAAATATGCATTCCTTGTTTTATACATTTATTTGTGGAGGAACAAGTTTTGTTTTGTTTGATTAAAAATTAAGAAGTGCACATAATGCTGCACTAAGAACTTGGGGATGATGTTATTTTCGTTTAATAAATATTATTTTGGTGATGATACATACCAATTCATGACAACTGCTTCAATCATATATTCTTTAATAAATTCCCCATCAAAAAAAGGTTTATTGCTTTTGGCAGTTTTATGAGCAACAGCAAAACTTGTCTTTGTAGTGCTTCTTGTTCTGTATTTTGCTGCATAAACATATTTCTTTGTGAGGACAAATTTTCAGTTAATTTACCTGCTGCTTTCTTTCTGACTTCCAGAATTAAGTCAGAACTGTATTCAGAATGTTTAGTGGTGAAATGTCTTTTACTATCATTTTCTTTTAACACTGATATACTGTCCTGACAAATTAGGCAGATGGCCTTGTTTTTTGTAAAAAACGTATTTTGTTCTCCATTCTTCATTGATAACATGACACTCCTTTTCAGTTGTTCTTTTTCTATTCATTGTCATGAGCAGCCAGTTAACTTATTAGCTTTCAGGCAGTCACAAGATCTGGAACTGGGTACCGCTGAAGGGACCAAAGTGTTTATTTAAACTAAAGGAGGAATTTGGGCAGTAACAAGATCTGGAACTGCAGTACCATTGAAGGGACCAAAGTGTTTATTTAAACTAATGGAGGAATTTGGCCATGCCAGTAAATCTACATGGACGTGAACTGACTGACAGTTAAAATGGACATTTCAATCACTGACCCTTTTGCTTGACTTCATATTGGTCACTAAAATTCTAGTGATTTATATCTCTTGCAGACCACTGTTTGGGGAAACAAGCCAGCATTATCTAGGGAATGTGTAACTTGATACTTAGCATGGGTAGCAGTAGCCTCGACACAGTAATTATTGTTAACTTAGCAATTCTCTTAGCATAAGAGAATTATGATGACCAAAGTTGGTGCATAATAAATATATATACATGGCAGCTTTACTCTATCACTTATAGCTTTTTGGTTAATTTATTATCAGTAGCTTGCAGGCCGCATAAAAAAGAAGTGGTGGGCCATAACTTGCACAGGCCTGTTCCATAGCATTATTTAAGGAATTTTTCTATTACAACTATTTATATTTTATTTGTGTTGTCTGCACATTTTGTCAAAACATAACAATGTAATTCCAGGATCAGCTGACTTTGCTTCATGAACTTCATGAAGAGCGCTATTTTGATGTGTTTGAGTTCAATGCTGCACGCATACATTGGGCCTGTTTCATGTGCAACCACCCAGAGAAAGTGTCCGAACTTTTGCAAGATGGTCTTCCAGAGATTGCAGTAAGTTGTAATAACTTTTTTTTTAAGTATATAATTTCATCACCAGTCTTTTTTTTTTCATTTGTGGGACTATTTTTGTTTTAATAACTATGTATTTTTATCATTACTTTTAAGTTTGTCCTGGTTGAGTACAGTAAAAGTAATATAATATAATTAGATTTCAGGATGACTGCAATATGTAGGATAAAGGTTCATTAACTTTGAATCACAGATCTATAATAGCAGTGAAAATGTCTAGCATACAATAAATATATTTTGTAAATATAATAGATTTGAATTCTGTCAGAGAGAAGATACTAGTGAAAATGTTTGAATCTGTATCAGATATTTGATATTAGTATAAATGTATCCAGCATATAATAAGCATATTTTTTTAAAGTAATAGTTTTGAATTTCTGTAGGAGATCTATGATGCTAGTGTAAATGCCTAGCAATTTTTGAACATCCTTTTTTAATATGACATTCACTCATGCCTGATTTAGAGAGTATTTTCACTTACTAACTTATTTCTTCTATGCTTAAATGCCCATAATTATATCTTTATAGAAATTTTTGTATGAAATTCAACTGTACATGCTTATGCCATCTCAACATTTCTACATAAATGTAATCATTGCTAATGCCACTTAGCTTGTGTTAGAAGAAATACTTTAGTTCACACAATCATTTAACAAATCACATAAATATTTTACACAGCATTCTATCAATAATATATACAATATTTTAGAGAAGTCAATTATATTTACCACTCTCGTAATTCGTGCGTGGTATCAATGAATGCATGTAGTTTGCGCAGGGACATGTGAGTGCAGTGGATATATGTGTCTGCAGATCTTAGGTCATTGATACGTATGTATGAATGGTCTCTAGGTCTGCTAGGAGATTCTACGTTACAATACGGAATGCGAATGACCAAATATGGGTGTCTCATATCCGGCTAGCAGTTCCCCCATCCTGCCATTCCCCTTTACCCACCATGTCCTTCGCCTATTCAAGTGACCTACATCTTAATAGGTCGTAAATACCTATTGCACTACAGGTATGCAACCTAGCTAATGGTACTATATTATAATAGAAGGATTATTAATTAGAAATTAGAAAAAATATTTTAGAAAATCGGCATAATTTGCCTAGAACTCCTCTGACAGGTCTAATAATAATATTTTCTTCCAGGGTATTGATACCAGTCATGTCATTTTCTGAATGCTTTACATTTACTTGATCAAAGCAATGTGTGTGACTTTGCCTTAACAGGGACAACTCAAGGAGAAGAAAGGAAAGTGGAAAGTTTTCAAACGATGGAAGACACGATACTTCACATTGTCTGGTGGTACTTTCACTTACAGCAAAAGCAATTCAGTAAGTGTTTTATAAGTGAATTAACTCCTAAATTATGTCAAAATTCAAACTGTTCTTAATGCTTGTTGTTTATATTATTAAAATCATTATCTTTCCAGTGTAAAGAAACTTTGTCTGTTGTGTTGTTTATATTATTAAAATCATTATCTTTCCAGTATAAAGAAACTTTATCCATTGTGTTGTGTGTATTGTTAGGCTCATTTTCTTTCCACTGTAAAGGAACACTGTCTATTGTATTGCTTGTGTAGTTAAAATCGTTATCTTTCCAGCATAAAGAAACTTTGTCTGTTGTGTTGTTTGTATTGTTAAACTCTTTATCTTTCCAGCATAAAGAAACTTTGTCCATTTTGTTGTTTATATTGCTAAACTCTTTATCTTTCCAGTGTAAAGAAACTTTGTCAGTCATTTTTTATTGTTAATATCTTTATCTTTCAAGCGTAAAGAAACTTTGCCAGTCAGCAAGATACAAAGTGTAAAAGCTGTGAGAAAAGGCATCCGTGACATTCCACGTGCTTTTGAGATCTTTACAGATGAACAAAAGTATGTCTTCAAGGCCAAAGGTCAGCAGAATGTGGAGCAATGGGTTCAGTGTTTGCATATTGCTGTTGTTCGCTCACACAATCACTCAGATCGATCAAGTCTGAACTTCTCACTGGCACCTCAGAGACATTCACCTTTTGACACAAAGTTATGACACAGTACCTTGTGACTTGTGTTTGCTTGTTTTTAGGATTTAAACTTTATTTGAGGTTGTGACACATATCTAGTACAGATATGTAACATAAGCACAAAATTATAACACAGTACCTTGTGACTTGTGTTCACATGGTTTTAGGATTTAAACTTTATTTGAGGTTGTGACAAATATCTAGTTCAGATATGTAACATAAATACAGTTATGACACAGTACCATGTGACTTGTGTTCACTTGGTTTTAGGATTTAAACTTTATTTGAGGTTGTGACAAATGTTCAGATATGTAACATAAGCACAAAATTATAACACAGTACCTTGTTACCTGTGTTCACATGGTTTTAGGATTTAAGCTTTATTTGAGGTTGTGACAAATATCTAGTTCAGATATGTAAAATAAATATGAATATGTATCTTAATTTAGTTTTGACATTGTAGCAGAACCAATCAGAGAAATAGAAACAATCCAGGATTGTTCTTTCTTTCTAACACCTTATGCTACAATTTAAAACACAGATATGCATATTACTACTCTTAAACATTTGACATCTTTGTTTAGGTTAAATCAAAGTAAATATGAATAGAATCGTTTTAATTTTTTTGTTTTTTACTTTATAATTTATGTTGTGATGGGCTTTGCACTTATATGTTCATATCAACTGCCAAAGTCAGAAAGTTCTCTGTTTCTGCTTGCATTGCATAAGATGAAATCTGCAGCCTGGATTGCATGCCACAGAAAGATTTTTGCACAGTAATAAAGTCATTAATTTTAAATGTGATTTGTCATGAGAACTTTCTTGTAGTGTTCTAGACTTTGGCTTTGTATTCTTTCTGAGATGTTTTACCCTGCAAGCATAAAATTCAGAAAGTTATTTAGATCATTCTCAAGCATTGTAGTCGGTATCATAACCCTGAAATTGTCAAAGTTTTAGAATGATTAAACATGGAAAATTATTTTTTAAATTGTCTGATTAGTATATTTGATGAATTTATTTTGGCTCTTTCGTTTATTTTGTTAGTTTTTTTTTAATCTTTATATAGTGATGTTAGTCCTTTATAATTGTACTGTTTTCTTTTAGCACTGTTTATTCAAATTCAGAAACTAGATATTTTGAAACTGATTTATATTTTTTCAGTATAAGATTTTCTAATAATTTTTTGTTTTATATGTGCAACTAAATTCTTTTAGTAGGATTATTAATGATTTATTCCAGATATTGTAGATTTGCAGAGTAATATGTATTTATGCTTTATAGACACTTTTGTAATTATGACACAGACTTGCAGGATATTATGAAGTCTTAATCAACACTCTTAAAGTACTCCATTGACTAAATCAATATGAATCTCTTAGTTATTTTTGCAAAATCCATAGGTTGCTGAAAATGTGAGCACTTAATGAGCACTTTACTACTCTGCTTCATAGGCTAACAGGTTTTGTTAAAGAACTTTATGGACAATTACTCTGCTCCATAGACTACCAGAATTTAAATAAAGAATTTTATGGATACTCTTACTGTACTCCTTAGACTAATAAGACACATTTTGTTTTCCATAGACTAACAAGATTTGATGAAAACTTTATTGACAATTTCTGTGCTCTATAGACTACCAGAATTTAAGAAAGAATTTTATGGACACTCATTCTGTGCTCCATAAACTAACAGGATTTTATGCAACAGTTTAAGGGTTCTTAATGCATTGATTGCAGAATCCATAAAGTTGCAGGGTGTTTGGTGGATACTGTTACTGAGCTCCATAGATTCACAGGACACAGTATAGTAATTTTATAAACACTTTTACAGTATTTTGGGCAGATTCCCCACACTGGCAGGCAACACTTGATGAACTCAGTAGTGTTAAATATCCAGAACTGAATTTATTAAAATCTCATTTAAAACTGATAGTGTAAACTATTGCCTGTTAAAAACATAATCACTTGATCTGAGTGCAGTACTTTAAGTGAAATAGAATAGATAAAGGTTTTTATTTTTCAGTAACTGAAACCATATCTAGTGAATGTTTTTATTTCTTCTAGGGAAGCACCTATCTTATTCATCTTTTAATTCTGAACCAACCTAGTACCCTTTTTCTTTCTCAAGTTAAGGATACCTATTATTCTGAGATCAGAATTCCACTCTTGATATTTTAAAAATATTTTTCATGTTTTCAATTATTTTCTTAATAGTACTATATTTTCAATATTTTCTTAATATAAATTTGGTGCTTATGAATGCTGCATTCCAAAAGTCAGATTATGTTTGTAGTGACTTTGGCTTGGTTGCTTTGTCATTAATTCCCTATTCACACCACATTTACAAGGACCACAATTATGTGCTTTGACACAAAAACTACAGTTTATCATGAGGGCAGTGTTTTTTAATCTACACCACATTTACAAGGACCACAATTACGTGCTTTGACACAGAAACTACAGCTTATTATGAGGGCAGTGTTTTTTTAATCTACATAACATTTACACTTTCTGCAAATCGATTCTTTCAACAGAAACCATTATCCTGATGGATTTTAACCTACACCACATTTACAGACATTCAAATTCTATATTTGGGCTAAGAAACCAAATTTTCATCATGTCACTTTTACACTCATTTTTAATTCAATTATAAACTACAGACTATTATTAGTACTGTTTAGAATAGATTGTCATTAAGGTGGTGTTGAATATGAAGTGTCATTAAATTGGTGTTTGTTACATATTATCTTTAAGGGGGTATTTAATTCAAATTGTCATTACAGTAATGTTTTTTTCAAAAGTTTATCTCCAAATACAGCTGTGGTGGTTTGTTTTCCTAAATTTGTAACTGTATGAGTTTCATAGCTTTGTTTTATTATTCTGTTTATTTTCATTATTGTGTATTATTTAATATGATCATCATCTATTATTACTTATATCAGACAGTTTTGGATAGTTGGGAACTTGCTGCACAGTTTATGCTGTTTTTATGCATATATTTGTATTTTCATAACTTGTACTGTCTGATTGCTCCTTAATTTTTGTCCTCTGTCAGCTAAATTCATCATAACTTATACTGTCTGATTGCTCCTTCTTAATTTTTATCATCTGTCAGCTAAATTCATCATGATTTGTACAATCAGTCTGCTAAATTCATCAAACTTGTACAAACAGTCTGCTAAATTCATCTAACTGTTCAAACAGTCTGCTAAATTCATCATGTGTACCATCATTATACTGATACTATCATAGCTTGTAACAACAGTCTCTTCTGCTATCAGAATTTGGGTCCATCAGTCAAACTCTATCACAACTTGTATAATCAGTCTGCTAGCCTCATCATAATTTATAACATAAGTCTACTAACTCCAACCTGCAAACTCTATCACACTTGTAACATTAGTCTGTTTAATCTGTTTAGTCACAGTTTGTAACGACACTGCTATTTCTGTTATAACTTGTATAATATATATTCTTCTAACTTCATAATTTGTACCATCAGTTTGCTAAATTATCAGAATACATATATACCATATTAGTTTTTACATGATCTCAAAAGACTAGAGAGAAAACACATCCATGTACAAAATTCTTATAGTGCGGTTTTGTTTCTTGTCAAAGTATTTTTCCTCTTTATAATTAGAGGGCAGAACACTCAAAGGTTTAAATAATCTGTAAATTTTATGTAATTTTTCTTGCATGTTTCAATTACACATATATATAGAGAGATTCTGACTAGAATAATCAGTAATTTTGTTTTGTTATTTTCCTCACTATTTCACCCAACTATATGTATAGAGCTACTGAATATTATAATCTGTATATTTCATAGTATTTTCCTACTACAACCATATATTTTTGAGACCACAAATGATTTGTCAGACATTTAAATGTATGGCATGAAACTGCTTAATGTTTTTGTTTTTTTAATCTATAGTATGATTACATGCCTTTTTTTGACCATCAAAAGTCAGTTCAAACTGATTTATGATTGTGTATATTTCTGCATTGTTAATTATGATGCCTGTTATTTCATTAGCAGCTAACAATTATTAATGTTATTCATGTTTTAATATTCTTTTTATGTCCTTTGGTTACAAGTTTTACCACTTGATTCTACTGCAAACACTATTTTGTAATGTACTTGATGTTTGCTGTTGAGCTTTTTCAGTACCCGAATCCTTTTCCAGTGTCTTTCACTGAACTTTTCCTGTATTTACTGAACTCCTCCTGAATTTAGTGAACTTTGTGAATCCAAAAGATAGGTGAAAGTAATCAAGTGGTGAAAAGGCCTTTCATTTGACTGCTCTTGTAGTTGCTGAACTTTGTGATTCTAAGAGATCGTTCAGTGTAATCATGTATGAAAAAGTATCTTTCATTTAATTAGTTCAGTATTCATAGATCATTGTGAATCTGTAAGAAAAAATATTTTTATGACTATTTGATCAAAATAATAACTCTAGAAGCCTAAATTTAAAATATTATATAAAAAAATCAAGATACTGTTCAAGACAGAAGTAAGGTTGATAAGGGTCAGTTAGGTAGCACATACTTTTTTCTTTCTTGACTAGCATGAAATCATTGCAGATTATTTTTGTTGGAATTTTACATTTCATATGAAACTCTTCACTGACTTTGATTCACATATCTGTGGTATACTTTGGCAAAAATGAAAGCCAGACTACCTGAATAAAGTATAAAATATGTTGTACTTAAATACAGCTTAGCTATACTCACATTTGAAAAAGTTTAGCTACATGTCCTCAAACAAGTAATGTTTGGATGCACTTTTCTTTAGAGAATATTCCTTCAGTTGCTCTCTTGAATTGAGTGAGTATTTTTTTCTAGGTCATTCTAAACATGAGCATTCAAAAACTGTGTAGCATGCTTTTGTTCAAGTTTGAATATTAAACTGTTCAAAGAAGCATTATATAAACTGCTATGAAAATTTTAATAATATCATTACAGATCTTGTAATAAATATTTGTTCTTAGGTAATCATACTGTAAATATATGAGTATAAGAACATTTTACAAATTAATAATTCTGGTTACAGAATTATATTTTGTCACTAACTTTCCTGCAGTGAGTTAAACATTGTTTTCTCACACTTAGGTTTCTTGCTGCCTCCGTAATTATAACTTTTGGATAAAATATAGGATTTTGTACATCATAAATTTTATTAGATGCATAAAGATTAATTTTATTATTTAAGTAAACAAAACATAAAACCACAATCAAAATTAAATAGGTTCAAAATATAAAATTTCTTGACCTTAAAGAGTGTACATTTTTGTACAAATCAAGCATATACAGCAAACAAAACAAAAACACTGTAAATTTACTTCTTATATGCTAAGATGTGAATTGTGTTGATAAAAATAATAAAAACAATAAAAACCTTCCATAAAATTTAGTTAAGTGATTTGAGAAACTGCCCATTAATGAAGCAATCACTATTTATGATATGGTATATCTGGTATCTTTTTAATGTTTTAAAAAAACATATCATGAGAGGACCCTCCCCAATAAAACTCAATGAAAGTTGATAGCATGATAAGTTTCTGAGATAATACTATAAAGATTTGAAGTGAGAGCTATTAAAACTAGAAACAACTAAAATAATGCTATTTATAGAGTTTACATATTTCAGTATATCTGAAATTGAAGGGATTAATAACTTGTTTTTTTTTTAGAAATTAACCTTATCTCTATAATTTCACATTTATATTGTTTGGTGGTTGTTTTAAAAATACATTTTACTTTGGTAAATTTGTGAAAGGCAGAAATTTTACAATACTGCCATATGTCTATACAAATATGCTTTTATTTATGTTATATATTGTTTTTATTTTAAGTTTGAGAATATTATTTCTGTTATTGTTTTTTTTTTACTCTCATTGTTGTGTTAATTAAATTACAATCAAGGCACTGTGTGTGTGTGAGTTATGATTATTTTGAAGGCACTACTATATTGTGTTAGTTAAAATTACATTCAAGGCATTACTATGTATTAGTTGTGATTATTTTTAAGGCACTACTATATTGTGCTAGTTAAAATTACATTCAAGGCATTACTATGTATTAGTTGTGATTATTTTTAAGGCACTACTATATTGTGCTAGTTAAAATTACATTCAAGGCATTACAAAATGCCATAACAGTGTCTTGGTGAGGGCATATTTTATCTTTTAGTTCACAGTTCCCACATGGGAAATGAATGTTGCAGATGTTGTGATGTTTTTGCAAACTTTATTAGCAATATGACATTGTGATAAAAGCTAAAAAACATTGGGATTTTGTAAAATATATTTTAAATGTGGGTTTGTTTTCTTAAAGTGTTAAATTGATTGTAAACCTGGTGATTGGATTATTTCTGTTTTTCTGGTTTATAGATTACTTGCACATTTGCTGCAAAATATTTGTTTGATTTACTTTTTAATAATTTTGTTAAAACAGCTAATACGTTCAGATTTATTATACAGAGTTGATATTTTAAAATAGCTTTACTCTTTTAAGTTTATTTTTATATGTACAGAGCTAAGCAATTATTTTATTTTACTAAGATTTATGTTACATGTTTTTAATTTTTTTCATAATAAGGTAGCTATACTTTTCTTAACGTTTATTTTATATTTGCAGAGTTAAGTAAGGCAAATAGATTAGAGATTATATTTTTCATACAGAAAACATTTTATGATTGCTATAATCAGAATAAATGTGATACTTATTTTTAGGATTTATGATTCACATTAAAAAAGCCAATTTGAAATGTAAAGGTCATTAACTGCAGAAAATATATTTACTTTTCTATTAAAGAATATTGTCTGTTTTATGTATGGTATTTCTCAGAACAGAAATCAACTGTTACTTCATCTGTATTAAATTTGGATTATAAAATCAGTTTTGATTGTGTCCTTATATTACAATTACATGTATATTGTAATGCTTTGTCATTTGGTTAGGCTTTCAGTCATTTGGTTAGGCTTTCATCTGTTGGTATGGTAATTACTGGTAGATTGTTATTAAAATAAAATGCACATTTAATAAAGATGATGTGTTGTCTTTTTCATTTATAAAATTAACAAAATAAGTTAATTAATGTGTAATTTGATTTGCAGTTTTGTACACACACACATACACAAAAAAAGATGATAGAGGGCTTAACAAGATGAGCACCAAAAATTACTGTTCATTTTCAGCGAATTTAACAAAGACAAGACTTACTGTGCTATTCAAAAGTTTAACTTAGATTCAAAATACTAAAATAATATCTTAGCCCTGCATGCTTGACTCTTGTAAATGGCACCTACAATTAGAGTTCCTTAAAACACATCTGTCAAAATCATCTCACTGTGTCTTCAGCCTCAGGCTCCAATCAATGCGATGTGCAGGCATTGAGGTAGAGGAAACAAAGCCAAAGCAATAACTCAAGCCCAAAGCCAAAAGCAAGCCCCCTGAAATAGAATACCTGATTCTATCAGCATTTGTACATAATATATCATATCTTACAAGTGGCAACAGAAATAGGCAGCTCTTACAGTTCAATCTCGATCATTAATTTACAATCAATAATTTCAAAACAGGGAATAAAATATCCCAGTTCACACTCGTGCAAGTTACAATAATTATAAATGATTTTTACATTAGTGGAAATTGAATGAGCATTCCGCTATATCCAATATCCGTTAAAATAAATCAAAGGCTATAATAAACACACAGCACGTGTTTTAGTTTAACATTTCATATTTTGATTGTCACTGAACATCATAAAAGAAATTGCATTATTTTCATACAAAAGTCAATAAAAGAATATATAACTTGTGAAAGGGTTTGCGTCGTTGATTGTTTAATTATTTATTTTAATAAATAATTCTCCACATCCATACTTAATTCTTTCTCACAATCACCCTCGACAGGGTCTTCGTCCTTTGTGGTCAGGAGAGACTAAGTCAAGCCCTGGGGAATATGTCAAATAATTACCTCCCTCCCCAGGTGTTACTTGTCCAGAATAACAGACCCTACTGAACTACCTTGTCAGTCAATATGTCCCTATTCTGGCCCCCACACTTACTCCCAATTCGGTAACGGGACTTATCCAAAAAATTGTGCTAGACCATCTTATTGTTCGTTGTTATGTCATTTGGCAGAGCCTCCATCTGTCACCTGCACATTTACCCCTCCTTAGAAATAACGAGAGTGGATAAATAAAATTTAACAATTTATTAAAAGAAAAATAATAAATAAAATAAAATTACAATTAGAATAATCTTGTGAATCACACTCAAGGCAAAAGATGCAGAGATCGCAGATCTCTCAAATGCTTATTATCATAAGCTCACTAATTAGGAAAAATACTAGTCATTAATTTGTTCCCTAGAACAATTACTAGGAACTTACACAATCAGAAAAATGTATTATCAATACCATTCCGTAGAACAATTACTAGGAATTTAATCAATTAGAAAAAATACATCATTATTAATTGAGTCACTACAAAAGGACTATAAAAGAAGAATCAAAATGTTTTAGAATTTTGCAGAAATCAAAGGAACATTTACAGATATATAACACGAGCAAGAATACAAATTCACCTGATATATTTGTGTTCATTGGTCTCTGTCTCTGCAGTGGTATGGCTGGTGGTAGACAACACACTTACAGATGTCAAGCCTGGAAACAGTTTTTGGTACACACTGGCATAATGTCAGGTTAATGTATTTCTGAATAGTCACAGTTTTGATACAATACAGTAACACTAAGAGCTACTTTGCACAGCTTAGAATGATAGCACTCTTGCTTCAGTTCTCCTCCAAGGAAGAAAATCACACTTTAATCCAGTCAAGGTGTTGACTTTAACACAAACGCAAGTCACACACTCTATTATTGGTACGTTCATTTTCATCAGACTCTTCGCTTGAGCAATATGTACCTCGTCACACATGAATTTCTCTCACCGAAGTTGTCTCCCAGAAAACCTCCTGGTTGTTCAAAAATATTCTGCGTCACAACCTGTAGTTATGTCATGTGCAACACCAACATGGTGTTCTGTACCCTCTGTCCAATGAGATTCTGGCCCTGATGAAAATTCTTGCCACTGTCCATTCCGTTGTATGTTCAACCAACTAGGACTTCTTTCGGCAAACTGGCAGTAGCCAAGTGACCAACCAAATGAACAACCAAGCGAACAACCAAGTGACTTTCAAAGCAATGGACATAAATAATGTTTGCGTACATCAGCTCGTGTTTCACAAGTCCTAAAATCTGTAATCCTATTCTTGTTACTCATATTAAATTCCTTTACATTTGTTTATCCAATTCTTTAACAATGAGAATAAAATTACAAGTTTCAAATCATTCTAATTACAAACATTCTTACAAGAATAAAACAGGGAGGGAGATGGTTGTCTGTCCATTTGGTCATTTTTCTCCTTTTAGATATTTTGAACCCATAACCTCTTTTATCCCACTTGGTGTTGGAGAGTAGTGCATTGTTTGGAAGGTTGTCTCCAAGTTGGATCCTGTTGGCCCATATTCGTAGGGTTTGTTTATCTCTTCTGTCGATTGTGGTGAGTTGTCCTGTTTGTTTGATAAGTTCTGAGGATTTTGTTCCTGGTAGAGCATAGATGCTAATTCTGATAGCGTTGTTTTGAATGGTTTGTAGTTTTTTTTTTAATTTTTGGATTGTTTGTGGCACTGTATGTGGTGATACCATAATCTATTATGGAGTACATGAGAGCTTTCGAGGCTAGTTGAAGAGCATGTATGTCTGTTCACCAGTCTTTCCCTCTTGTCATTGTAAGTATGTTTAGGGTTTTGGCAGCTTTTAGAGCTGTTTGTTATGTGTTCACTAAATGTGATGTTGCTATCAAAAGTGATCCCTAGGAATTTGTGGATTCAACGTATGCTATTGTTGTTCCTTTGATATATTTAATTTGGGTTTTATTTTATTCTGGCTGAGAAGTCTATTGCTTTGGTTTTGTCTGGGGCCAAGTGTAGTCCCTAGGTGTCCGTCCAGATTTCTAGTTTGTCCAGTGTTTGTGAAGGATTTTTTCATCTCGGTGGGCATGATATAGAGATGAGTCATCTGCAAATTGTGTTATCTGGGTGTTTGTGTCATTTGTGATTATGTCTAGGTCGCATGTTGCTATGTTGAATAGTGAAGGGCTGAGTGCACTGCCTTGGGGTGTGCCATGGGTGGTATGAAGGGAGTCAGAGAGGGCATTATTTATTTGTGTTTGGAAAGTTCGGTCAGAGAGGAAGTTTTTAATGTATGTGTAGACATTGCCTGTGATTCCTAGGTGTAGAGCTTTTATGAGGATTGTGGGGTGCCAGGTGTTGTCAAAAGCTTGTGAGATGTCAAGGAATACAGCTATTGGGTGTTTGCTTGTTAGTCTGTCTATCATGATATTGTTAATGAGTTTATTGGTCGCGTCAGTAGTAGCTCTTTTAGATCTGAAGCCATACTGGTGGGGGGAGAGAAGTTTAATAGTTTCTAGATGAAAAGTCAATCTCTTGTTGATGATTGTTTCCAGTGGTTTTGGCTAGGGTGGGGAGGGCTATGGGTCTGTATGAGATTGGGTCAGAGGGGTTTTGTTGGGTTTTGGAATGGGGATGATTTTTGTATGTTTCCAAGTTGGGGGGTGATGTCTCCTGTTGTCCAGTTTTGATTGTATAGTTGTTAGGTTGCCTAGTATGTTATCAGGGGGCCTTCTGAGCATTTGGTAAGGAATTTTGTCAAGCTTGGGGTGTTTTTTATTATTTTTAATTGTATGCATTTAGTGTGATTGGGGAGTTGAGTGTTTTCCTTCCAGTTTTTTCTTTAGCTCTGCCTTGAGGTGCTGAGTTGTTTGGGGGTTTTTTTTGTGGGTTATTTTTGTTAGTGTTTGGTTGAAATTGGGTTTCTAGTGTGTTTGCTTTTTCAGTTTCACTTATTGCTATGGTATGTTTTTGTGAATCTCTAAGGGGTGGAATTTTGTGTTTGGTGGTCGTTCTTTGTGTAAGTCGGCTGATTTTGTTCCACAGGTCTCTGAGATTCATGTTTTGTTAAGGGTGTTGCATATTTTTTTTCTCTAGTTATTCGATTTTACAGTAGTGATTTTGTTTGTATTCAGTGTTGAGGTGATTGTAGTTTTGCCTTGCAACCCTGTTGTAAGGGTTTGCTCTAAGTTGTTTTAGTGCTTTTTTTCCTTTCACAAGTCACCCACTCCTCAATATGTACCAAACCAGGCCCACATCACTCCCTCCTCTATCATGTAAACATGCGGGTTTTTTTTTTTGTTTAATCCAATTTTGTGCTTCGTTGGACCTTTTGTCAGTTCTCTCTCTCTCTCTGACAAATGTCTTAATTTTCGCGGTCTACAGCAGTAGGCAAGGTTTTTATAACTGATCCTACATTGATCAGTTTAGTTACAATTCATTAAATCTATCCTGTTCTATCACATAAGTGGTTAATAAGTCGTGAACAGCAAACTTAGGCTGATGTGACAAGTTTCGTGCCTGGTCAGTACAACACTACTTTATATATTAATCTGATATGTCTTAAAAAACAATAATACCAAAGGTAGTGAGCCACATGTCAGGTGTCATCTCCCTCAAATCAACCAGCCAATGCAGCTCTGGACTTATATTTTCTTCGTTAAAGCAACGTTAATATTATATACAATAAATTTAAGATGTCTTCACTTTGACTACCCGATATAACCCAGTCTGCCCATTAAGCCTTGTATGAACAACAAATGGCCCGATTTCAAAACTAGAATGAAAAATGACATCTAGAATCTCCATGAACAACTGCAGTATGAGCTTCCCCCCACCCCCACCCCAACACACAACCATTAATTAACAGATCAAGCCAACGAGTCTGGGTTCATTTTACTTGTGAGTCAGAAGGTGTAAATGTGACTAATATCTCTCGCTAAGCTATAAATAAACATTACTTGTTATCAGTCTAGTCATACATTTTTTCCAACGGCTTTCTTGGAATGTACATTTAACTTCATCTCTGTGGCTGTCAACAAGAGAGCCCTCCTCTATCCAGGTTTGACAATAATTTTAGTCTCATACAGTACTGCATTTCCTCTCACTCACAAACGTGCACAGCACACACCCACAACACACACACTGTGGTGGAATAAATTTGCCTGTCCCGATATCTAAACTTAATTATTTTATCATTTTTAAATGTCAATGTAAGTAAGTCAAGGACAAATTATACCTGACCTCCTATCTAGGAAATTATTTCTTATTGTCACATCAGTGATCTCTCTCTCCATCCATCCATCCATCCCATCCATCCATGTAGAAATTTTTCTTGCAATTAATATAGTATATGTATTCTCTATTATGTCAGGATAAAGGTAAATGTACTATAAAAAAAAAAAAAAACCAAGCTAAAACAAAATATTTTTCATGAAATGCTAAACATTATAAGAAACAAGATTAAACAGATAACAGAAAGAATTAAATTAAAAGAACATTTATTAACAAGCGTTCGTTCATACTCACGTAACAGTACATTTATAGGTCTAAAAATAAAACGTATAAATTTAATCCATAAATGCACATGCCTCATAAAAGCATCTGTCATTCGAACAGTTCTACATGCCGACGACTGGTTTATCTGGAATAATTCGGCAATTACATCATAAAATGCACTAGATGCATGAACAACGCTATATCAACAAAACTTGAAGGAGTGAAGGGATCCCATCCGCTTAACTGGATAGCCTACTGTATCAATAGCCAATTCATCTGTAAACAAATAAATATAATTTCATCTGAAAATAAACTTTTAAAATATTTATAACGGATGTGTTCTGTCTCGAAATACTCTATTTCGGCTTAACAACCATCTCTCTCTTTCTCTCTCTCTCCCCCCCCCCCCTACATTGTAAATATGTAAGCGCCGCCATTTTCCTTCGCTAAAATCCGAGGGCAGACGACTTACACAGTCTACTCACTCTACTGGTTAGCAGAGGGTAAACCCATTTTACCACCGTGTTTGTCACCAAGGGAAGCCTGCCCGCAGTCCTTGCAATAAAAAATGTATACCTGTCCTCTCACTCGCACGGCAAAGACAGAGTGTACATTTCAGCCCGGTTCACACATGCAAGCTAAAGGCGGACTAAACCAGCAAGAAGTATGTTTCCTCTACATTGGCACTTATCCTGAGCGAAGAGTCAGAATCAAAACTGGATAATGGATTTTTCTGTTGGAATTTGTCTACTTTTACAATCGTCCAGATAAAGCAGCCAAATAAAAACAATAAAATAGTTACTGATCTGACGTATCCTAAAACTAAAAGTAGTCTCATATTACTAATTAAGCTGGTTTGAAGTAAGAAAACACTGAAATGCAGATGTAATAATACTAACATAATAAGATCACAGCTTTTTGCCAAGTGAAAACTGCCTTGCTAAATTACGCGAGGGGGGGGGGGGTAAGGTTATTTCCTTGCTTTATTATCCAGTTCATATTTTGTTTATTATTCTAATGTCCGATTTCAAAACATGTACTTGAATTCAGCTATAGATTTGTCGCTTTAGAGTTCAGAAAGAAAGTGAGAGGGAGACGGACAGAGGGAGAGATTTGATACGAGCACACCTATCTATCATGATATTAGTAAATAGCAAGTGTAACTCATAATGTTTATTCACATTTTAAAATACACCAAATATAAACACTGCAATAAACCGCTTGCTGTGTTGAACAATTTCATTCAAGAATAGTTTGTTTGTTTTTTAAAATCCAACACTATCTAATATATATTTAATAAAGAACAGAATGAGCATACAGACGTCACTTTATCAAAAGATTGTCAAATGCATGTTTGTATTATTAAGATCTATATTTGATATAAATTTTAGTACGCAGATATTCCAGGAGTGGTGTGTGTGTGTGTGTGTGTGTGTGTGTGTGTGTGTGTGTGTGTGTGTGTGTGTGTGTGTGTGTGTGTGTGTGTTTGTGAGTGTATGTGTGTGTGTGTGTGTAATTATAATTTCATGCTACTGAGAGAGAGAGGGACGACCGATAAAGATTTTTATTATCAAAAATAATGTTGCCAGCACTATAATGTGAAGATATATACAAGTTAATATGTAACCAGTGGTACCAGTTCAAATATAAACGCCCGCGTGTTTACCAGGCATGTGAAAGCATTGCTTATTATTAGTATAAGACTAACCCTTTGCAGGTGAAATTTACCAGTACATTCAGATAGCAAAGCCGGTCATCATGACTTCTGTACACAGGGTCTTCACAATGCAGTAATTTTCGCGAGTAAGTAAACACCGAGTAAAAAAAAATGTAGCCCATTGATAACATATGTAGGCTCCGTGTACACGAATTTATAGAGCCGTTTCATTGCAGTGTAAATCGGCACACTCTAACCCGAGTATCCGGATATTCACTTTGAGTGGAGTAGAGAGAGTAATAATGCGACATCGACTAAAATTAACACTGGTAATATACTAATAATCACGATTGATGTGAAAAACTGCTTAATAAATTTTGTTTCTACTTGCCATATTTTATTTCATTGTTGTATGAGGAACATTTTGGAAGGATATTGTAGACCTATTCATTTAGACAATGTTGCAAATAATAATTTTTTAAAAAAAGAAAACTAATTCGAGCTCACATCCAGCAATACTTTATGAACATTAATTATGATTCGACTTTACTCTCTTTCTGGTTACATTAAAAGTAAGATTACTTAATTAAAATATCAAAGTAAATGTACTAAACATCAAATTATAACCTGATTTAAACTGTAAAAGTTCAAGAACTTTCATTGAAATTAATACAATTAACCCGATATATATACTCTACAGTGCTTATAATCTAACTAACACCGAAAGGAAAATTGAAATGACGAAATATAAATTTAATCTATATAATTATTTTCACGTCTTATTATTAGATAAAATTAAAATGGACCTACAACTTTGTTACACCGTTAAAAATAATGAAAACAAGCATTTCTTCCTAGAATGATCAGTGACTAGTGTGTTTCTGTCTTCAGTTTATTAGATGTTATCATCTAAATCGAATAGATTTAACATAAACCTAATTTGTAAAGGCTACAAAGTAACTTACATATCTAAAGAGTAGATATAGCTATGTTGATCTACTCACACTGAAAATGGCGACGTCCGCTGCTTGGCAGAGACCTAGGGTAAGTAATACAAAGCTGACAGGCCATGTCTGTCTCTCCAAAGAGCATTCTTGTTGGGGGATGGCTTTTCACAAGTACGATGTACGGTTTTGCCTCTGTAGCTACATCTAGAAACAGATAAAATAAAAAATAAATTATATCAGTAACATTATAAACCTGCTTAGTTTGTTTCTTTTTTTAAAAATGGAAGCAGTAAACAAAAGTAGAGCTTTAAACTAGAGCGAAAGTACAAAAGGTTGTATCCAACTAAATTCTTATTATAGTTTTGTAATATTTAATAATGGTGAATGTTTTATGTAAATTTTATGAAGAAGTAGACGATTATTTTACAATCTTAATTTTAATTTTTAATGAGGAAGAGAGACAAGCTCCACTATCCAATGACTGTGTTAGACTTGTTAGTGATATCATATGCATTTGCCCATTGGTAAAATGTGCGTTACTGGCTCTGAAATGAGCTAGTATAGGTAGATGGGTGATTTTGTTCCTGTAGACGTAACAGAGCCAATAAAGATATACTATGTGATTTTCCTCCTATTAACGTAACAGAGCCAATAAAGACTGGTGACTTTGGTCCTGTAGACGTAACAGAGCCAATAAAGACTGGGTGATTTTTCTTCTGTAGACGTAATTGAGCCATAAAGAGGGACTGGATTTTGCTCACGTATATGTAATTGAACTAGTAAAAACAGACTGAGTGATTTTACTTCTTGTGGCATCTGGTGGAGTCGGTGTTCACAAGAGATGGTGGTTAATGTTGATTCACCCTCCTCTTCCTGTATTAGCAGCTAAAATGACAGACAGGGTCCACATTTTTAGGATTGCACCTCAGACTAACTAGTAAATAATGTTAAACTTATTGAACTAGACCAAGGGTCGGTGAACTTTTGCGGGTATTACCCAATATCCATGTATCTATCTATCCCTATTGTCTCTCAAACTGAATCCACAGGAATCAACTTACAGCAACCTGTTTACTGATAAGTTCGACGATAACGTTGTATATACACACACCAACGTGATCCGGCAGAGTACCGTAGTCACTTTGGTCTGAAGTGGATCAAATGCACCAAACACAAAAGGTGCGCTCCTTTTCTTGAAAAGTAAAATTGAGGCAGCATTAAAATTCAGGCATATTTCATCTCTAAACTCCTTTCTCCCTTGCACACATTCTCATCTTACAAATCTGCAACAATATTCATTAGCCCGATACACACGCAGCAGAAGAAATATAGCATTGATCCAAATTCACAAGTTTAATGTACAAAGTAATCAAATTAGTGAACATAGAAATAATGGTTGAATTACAAAAGCATTCTCCAAATCAAATCATAGATCAATAGCAAACATGTACGAAATATTTCTCAAAGTCCATTCTTTCTTTGTCAGTCAGTTAACTTACCGTAAGCTAACGATCACCTTTATGACCGAGTTTCGTTCAAATCAAAGTGATTAGAATAGAGACTTCTTCAACAAAATAACTTTCGGTCCATTCCCATTGGATGAATTTGTTATGAGTAGTATAAGACTATTAGTCAGAAAAAAATACTCATCCAGTTGGAACTGGTTTCAATTGTAGCAGCAAATTCTCGCATATTCTTTATCTGAGTTGTTTACTTCCAACTTTGACAAAAATATCAGCATAATCAGTGCCAAGGTCGGGGCACTTTGACATTTAACAATTCATACAACATTTAAGTTTAGAAATAGTGATAGGCAAATTTACTCCACGACAACATATATGTGTGTGTGTGTGTGTGTGTGTGTGTGTGTGTGTGTGTGTGTGTGTGTGTGTGTGTGTGTGTGTGTGTGCTTAATGCACTCTACATATATGGTTCGGGCTTCAGGAAAGATGAGAACAAATGTGCCACACAAATTTCAAACATTTCCTAATAATTAATGTTACACAAAGATATATGGTCGTACAACCGTAAATTATTGAAAAATAATAATCGAATTGTAGTAATTTAATGTATTTATTAAAAAATCAATCATTAATATAGAGAAAATTCTAGAAAATGTATTTTGAAAAGTAACTTTATTTAAAGCAAATCAACCGTGGTCCTGCTTAGAACATAAACTGCATTGTTGCAGTTAGGAAAATTGAATCAAGTTTAATGTGTGAGTAAAGTACAATGGTTTAACAAAACATTTCTGCCACACGATTAAATTTACAATCAGTTAAAAAAAAATAAATATTTACTCTTACAACAGTGGCAGAATAACCACAAAAGCAGTAACTTTGATAGAGCTTTAAAGTCCCTCTCTTACTGCCACGGGTGATTAATTAATTACTTGATCAATGATCCAAGTCCAGGATAAAGCAAGATGGCGCTCTGGAAAAGCAAAAATCTAGATAACAATAATGTTCATGATTTCTTATGACGCTAGACTATTTTTATTTGTTTTACAGTATCCATGAACGAGCTATTATAACAGATTTCCTCTAAGTGCTTTGTTAAGATGTCAAGCCCAAAGATTCTGCTGATGATTCTGTGTGTTTGGCTTTTGGCTGCCCACTGCAGCTTGACAAGTGGTCAAAAGTCAGAGGTAATGTTTAAATTCATGTTCAACAATATTTAGTTGAGCATGTGTGTGTGAGAGAGAAAACTTTTTATTGTTTTATTTATTGATGTTGACTTTGTTTCTGTACTTTTGTTACGTGTGGGTGTGTGGGGTGTGTGTGTGTGTGTGTGTGTGTGTGTTTGTGTCTGTGTGTCTGTGTGTGTGTGTGTCTGTGTGTGTGTGTGTGTGTGTGTGTGTGTGTGTGTGTGTGTGTGTGTGTGTGCATGTGTATGTGTGTACTCAGGGAAGGGAAACACACGTTTCAATAAAACGTCATTTTGACATGGTCTTTATTTTGTACAGTAGGAGTCAAAGCGTGCGCAGTAATGTAGGAAACAAAAATCATACACCGTTACGTAAATATTATTCGATTTTTTACAAAAAATAACAAAACTTAGCAGTAAGCCATTGGTGCAAGAACTAACCATCCCTCCAATATTATTACCTTCATTGTGCTTCTTGCAGGAATATCCAAGTCCACACGGACCTTATTGGTGCCTTCCCTGCCGGCCAGGATTCTATGTCTCCCAGCATTGCACCACAGATTTGACGAGCTCTAGCTGCATGCCCTGTCCGAATGGCACTTATGAAGACGGTTTTAATTCGAAAACTTTCTGTAAGCCGTGCACCCTACTAGAGTGTCCACAAAAACATTCGCCGTTGTGCTCCGAAACACAAGATACACAGTGTGTGTGTGAAGAGGGTTACTACAAAATTTCGACCCACAGTTCTAATGACGAGTGTCGCGCTCTCTCCAAGTGCCAGTCTGGACAAGGGGAAGTTTATCCCGGTATGTTAGTGAAGCTATACATTTTTTATGGAGACTTAACAATACGGGTACAAATTATTGACCAATTATTCTTCAAATACAGACAAAATCATCCTTCTCTTGTCATTACCGTTATCAGTAAACAATAAAACTGAATATTAAGAAGTCACAAATCAACCCATAAAATTGAAAATAAAGAAACAATAAATCAATCAATCAATTATGCCGCTTTTTTGGAAAAGCAAACGTAGACATTTAGGTCAAGGTTTTGTTGTAAGGTGCCTTGGGGTAACTTTATAATAATGTGTTATTATACCACATTTACTAGTTAAGGATATAACACATCTACAAAGTGCCGAAGCAAGGTATGGACTATTGGTTATAAATACATTTATCAAAAAATTATTATGCCAATAATTATAATATGCGTGATGCTGCCGGTCATTAGAATCACGGCTCCCACTCAGAAATAAAGTAGATAAATAGAGAACAAGACGATATGATTATACCATCACTACAATTTATGCCAAACAAACAAAAGGAAGTTACACTACACTAACAGATATATGAGTTGGAAAAAAACAAAAGTTCAATAAAGAAAAAGGTTAACAATATTTAAAAACAAAATACACTCTTAATACAGGCTTTATTAAGTTCGTCATTTACTTACACAGGCTTACTAGTGTTTTAATTTAGCTACAAGGTTCAGTTTATCTACTGCTGTTATGCCTCATTAAAGACCTCATTTTAAAACATTTGGCAATGACTTCAATGGAAGTGAGGGACAAAAATAAAACCTTGAAATACAAGTAATTGCAGATCCTAAATACACTGCAAGTTACTACATAAATAAATACTTAATTAGATCTGGGTCTGTGCAATATATTAGATTTTGACATTTTATAACATACTTCCTAATTATAATATAAAATTTCAACCATTCACACAAGTTCAGAAACGTTTTATATTTTTTCTAGCCTAGGGTTTGTCAATTAGTTCCTTTAAGAATTTAGCAATACAACTTGCGACAGGAGGGACTTGATATACGGGGTATCTCATCCAAAGAGTATGTTTGCAAAAGAGTAGTCTTGGGACACTGCACATGAGTTTTCTCAGTCTAAAGACTCTACCCACCTCTACTTAGACTAACTTTATTAGTCCATCAAATTCAAGAATACATCTAGAATTAATTAATATTTATGACTTGCTCACATCATTTACACCCACGTTCTGTGAACACACATGTCACCTATCCATAAACAGTTTCATAGTTACATCAGCCTAAATTACCACATATTGAGGTCCTGATCAAAAATAGGAGGTAAATTTAATCCATTTATTCTACCGTCACCATAGTGCAAAAATGTCACCTAGCTAGTCGCCTGACACAACAATAATCCCAGTCACTGTTAACCACTCAATGAGCACTCTTTCAGTCTAAACAACCTAGCTTTCTCTCCCCTTCTGTCTGTCCCGACTTTTATTTTAAAAATAAAATTTATCAGGACATTCTGAATTTTAAAAATTACAAAGAACGTATCATTTTAAAATTATAGATTAAAGTTGAAAATTTATTTTAAAACGTGGCGAAATTGATTGGAATCAAACAACAGATTTGAGGGTTTGAATGCCTCAAATTGCTGGAATCCAGTGCAATGTGCTTTATTGCTTCAAATCGTTTAGTCTCTCTGCACTTTACAATGTGTTTGCAAAGATATTTATATATATATATATAAACACACACACACACACACACACACACACACACACACACACATACACACACACACACGCACACACACACATGTGTAATTGCTACAAATCGTAGAGTCCCTCTGCACTCTGCGATGTGTTTGCACAGATATGTTTATATATATATGCTTAAAATCTTACAGTCTCTCAGCGCTCTATAGTGTATTTGCACAGATTATATATATATATATATAAACACACACACACACACACACACACACACACACACACACACAAACACACATATATAATTGTTTCAAATCGTACAGTCTCTCTGCGCTGTGGTGATAACTGTACAGTGAATAAAGACTAATTCAGTCACGTTTTACTTGTTAAACCCAAGGAAACAAATGCTAAAATAAATCATGCATGACATAATAGCATTTATAAAGCGTCAAGAAATAAATTAAAACAAGCCTTAAACTTTGCAAAATTAACGTATAAAATAAAGGGGTAATAACGATTGAATAACCATTAAAGTAATACTATTTATAGAGGTATGAGAAACAATTAACATTTTGGCAATGGTCAGAAGAACAAGTAATCAGCTTTGTAGAACCAGAGGAACAAAAAAATCAGACTTGTAGAACCAGAGGAACAAGAAATGAATTTTTTAGAAGTAAAAAGAATAAGCAAAACTTTAGAATTAAAAGGAATGTGTTGCTTTCAAAAAATGAAAAAATTTAAGAAACAAAGTAACTTCTAAATATGATTGTATTAAATATATCCATGTCATTTCTTGAAAATCAAAAGATGTCACTGTTTACATAATTTATTTTACACCCAGGGAACAGTACACATGACAGGATATGTGTTGGGTGTGAGGTTGGATTTGAATTTGTCGATCGACAGGATGAAGAGCACCCGGTATGTCGACAGTGCTCAGTATGCCAGAGTGGCGAGATTCTATCTGAAACATGTACCCTTGATACTGACACCAAGTGTGAACCAAAGCCATTTCCTGCAGACAAAAGCACTGAAACAACATTTCAGACAAATACAGGTTTGTACTGTTTACTACTAACATCTAAACTAATTTATTTACACTCACTTATCTACTAAGTTACTTATTATATGACTTAATTTCACTTCTGTCTTTTCAAAGTAAATATTTCCAATTTGTTCTTCTTCATGTCTCTAAGTAAATAAATAAATTCTATTATTTTTTTACGTTCTTACTCAAAGTAAATAATATAGTTTCACTTCTTTTTCTTTTCATCCGTAAGTAAAATAACTTAATCCTACTTTGTTTTAAATTGTAACTAATTATAACAACTTACTAATGAAATGTTAAATATAACTACCAAAATTCCCTCTAATATTTTTCCATTGTGCATGGAACTAGCGGTTGTTTGAGCTTGCTACAAAAACTCTTGCATGGAATTTTGAAACTGCTGCACTGACCTCTCATTAATGAAGTTTAGTTATAAATCATTAACAATCTGCTTCTCTTTATTGTTCACTACTCTAATGAGGGCTCATTGTTTTAATCATCATTTGATGCAGTCTCATGAAAATAAATTCCGTCGTTTGATATGCTGCCAAGAGAAAATAAATTCCGTAATTTGATATGCTGGAGTTTGCACGATCTTGCATGCTAAAACATTTATAATCATAATGAAGCAAGGTTTGCCTACTGATTTGATTGTATGTAATTGTGCATTTTTTTTAACAAGAGTGTGTGTGTGTGTGTGTGTGTGTGTGTGTGTGTGTGTGTGTGTGTGTGTGTGTGTGTGTGTGTGTGTGTGTGTGCTTGCTTGTGTATGCAATTGTCTGTATTCGACACGGTCTCTGAGTAGCAGCGTTGACACATACAAAAATGTTGCACAAATATATATAATCGGTAGATCATGTGTCTGTACGAAATAATAAATAAATATCTGAGGTTAATAATTCTAAAAATATCTTTTCCGATCGGTAAATCAGTCGGACTCGATTTTAAAATTATTATTTAAATTAATAACATTCAAAATCATTAACGATAACAGGAACTGACTATAATATAGGTATTCTCGTTAAGTTTGAGATCTTTAATACTGATTACATATGTTTGAAGGTATTTTTGTTATTCTGAAGGGAGAAAAGATATATTTATTTAGTACATTATTTTAAATAGCGGTTTATTTATAATTATTTTAACAAATCTTTCAACAATAAATAGTTCTAATTTTTTTTAAAGGTGAATCAGCAGCACTTAGCCCCGGGGAATCTGGTCACATGACAACTGTCATCATTGTTCTAATAGTTGCAATCGTGCTCATAATAATAGCCATTATCGTCATCTTTGTGCGGTGGTGGCGGTGCAGGTATGATATATTTTTTTAAATCATGGTTTTATTATATGTAATAGTGTACAAATGCCTATACTGATTATGTTTGTGTATATATATATATATTACGTTTACATTTTTACAGTGTTTGTGTGTGTGTGTGTGTGTGTGTGTGTGATGTGTGTTTGTGCATATGTACACGAGCATGTTTTTGTGCGTATATTTAAGCATTTGAGTAAGTATGTATATGTTTTCTTAGTTATTTTTTTTTACCATAATTTTAGAGGCTGTTTTACAGATAGTAAGGCTTTTTAAAATAGAAAATACTATAAACTAACAGAATATGTTAGTGATTCTAAAGGCATTTTAAACTAATGTATACATATACATAATGAATTGTATTACATTAAAAATACACAATAAACTTTAATTATCCATTATGTTACGAATGGTAGGTAAATGTTTTTATTGATATTGCTTGATAAAACATATATGAAACAAAGAAACTAATAAAATTATCTTTACAATAAAATTAATAGTAATGTAAGCCTAGGAATAACTTTCACAATCTAGCGTTCACAAAGAATAATAGAAATTTGTAAGCAAAATGTAAACTTACAGAGATTTGTATAAATGCATTTATTTTGGTACTGAAAGAAATCAGAGCTCTCCTTCATTTGCGAGACTGACTTCTCACTATAGTATGTGACGTCACGAGTGGGAACTACAGTCCGCATGAGCTGTCCGACATATTGTCTTGCAGTAAACGCGTAGTTTGAAAAATTAAAACATAGTTAAATATTGCAGTGAATATGGCTGTATAAACCAAAATATTATTTTTTTTTTTACTTTTCCCAAAATATCACAAATCACAAAATAGTGGATTACAAAGATGAACAAGAAAACTTTCATTCGAAAGCACATACGGACTGTATAGTGAGCATTTCCCAAGAAGAAGACGATGACAGTCTTTTCGGAGGCTGAATTATAGATAAATTAACAAATGTCGAAAAAGAGTTGTAATGAATTATTAAAACAGACACTTCTTGCAGTTATAACTTGATATGTATTGGCAACATGATTATTAGTATGATTAATTAACTATCAATTAATCAACTGTCAATGAATATCTGGTATAAATAAATTGTTGTTTAACTAATTTGCAATATCTGATTTAATGTTTAAAAAATCAACTGAATAAAATGCTTATATATTAAATATATATTCATCAAACCCTTATCATCATCTCTTAATCTGAATTTGTATGAATGCTTTTATTATATCAGCAGTTGCCTGTGTGTTAATTGCATCTTAATATTTTACTTTATAAACTGTAGCATTACTATTAACACTATTCATAACTTAATGTATATTTATGACAAATATATGACAATTTTTTTAATAGATAATTTTTTACTCTAGCCACTACCAGGACAAAACTGGGCTTTATTTTCTGCTTTTAACTTAGTTGGTAAACCCATGAAAGGCATCTGATACTTACTATTATGCATCTGCCAAAAGTACTTGTGTACAAATGAATAGTTGAAGTAACTTGATCATAAAAATTATATATTTTATTTTACAGTTTATGGTTTCAAAATACTGCATATTAGCAAAGTTATAGAATTTTGTTGCATTAATTATACCAGATTACCATGAATAAGATGGCAAAAATGGGATTTTTTCTCTATAAATCTAGCCAATTTTTCTAACTGTACCAGACTGTTAGATCAGATATACACAATAAACTAGTAATTGTAATATTAATAAGAATAAAGGGATGTATTTTTAGCTTAATAAAACTATTCAACTATTAAATCAATATAATACTGGCCGTTAATTGTTAATTTTAGAAGCTTTATATTTACAATACTAAATAAATAAAATAGTACACAAAATAAAATATAAACATACACAACACTTATACAGACATTCATGCATAAACACTCAAACATAATATATATGAGAAAGAAAGTACTCTACTAGTAAGAAAAGTAATTAAACATTTTATATATATATATATACGAATAATAATCACTCATTTAAGAACATGACTACTGCTATTCTCTATATTGTTCATCAATAGTAGGTTAAGTAATTTAAAATTATATACAGAATGATAATTTTAATCACTTATTTAAAACTAAACATAACTATGCTGGTATTCTCTAAATGTTAGTACAGATTGTTAATACTTTCACTAATAATAATAAATATCAGTAGTAAATTAAATATGTATATATATATTAAAGACAATTACAAAAATGTACTTAAAAAGAGTTCGTCTTTCACATAAAAATAGTACTCATCTCATGTTAATAATACTAATAGAAATACGTCTGTGAAGTTAATGATGACTACAATCGCATGGTAGGCCTATAGAGTATGCTGACTAAATAAGAAAAAATACTTACCCCAAAGACTTCGTCAGTCATTGTTTTCTCGGTATCTCCAACATCATCAAGAATGGTATGTGAACTGCTAACAGTAAAAGAACTTTCGCGAACTGGATCAAACGTGGTTGAAGTACCATAGAAAATTTTACGTTGACGGCAATTTGACCCACATATGTGGCGTCACTTCTGCTTGCTTTTACCCCAAGGGCTTGGACTTGTTATCTTAGTAACGAGGCAAATCTCGTTCACGGACACGAACTATGTTTGACCTAGATTCCATTTCACTTGGTCCTTAAGTCAGATGCACTCCTCATAAGTTAAATCAAAATCTCTTTGCATCAGTGAGGGTTGAGTTGTCAGCTATTTTCTTATAAACCTTTCTTTGCTTGGATTTAGCCCATTGTTACATCAGATTAAGTAAGCCTACAATTATATTTCATCGGAAGTGGAACTTGGAGTTATTTTATTTAACTGATAAGATGTGGTAGGTCTGTTCCATAGCTTTTTAATTTTACCCTCTCAGTAATATTTTACTAATAAATCTGAGAAGATAAATAAATAATTGATGGACGATAATAGAAATAAATATTTAGTATTAGAAAGCGAATGAGTTAATATTTAAAGTACCCTCGGGTTATTATTTTGGTAGAAGAAAAGTACCTAATGAGGAAGCACAACAAGTTAACTCTGACGTGGAAGAAAACAGCAACAACAATGACGCACAGTCACAGCCACATCACTTATCAAAAGTAATATACTCCCCTATTCCTGCAAATGAAACTCCGCCTGACGTTATTGTACAATTGAATAATTACGAAGAAGAGAATCAACATAATGATCAGGTCAGCATCTTTATCAATAAAGTATACATAATCTTTATAGTACTTAAATATTTTTCTAATTTAGAATCTGTATCTTCTAATTAAAAATTTTGCCATTCAGTCTTCAGATTATAAATTTCAAACAGTAATCACTGTAATGTAACACTAATGCTATATTTACGGTTCAGTTTTTGGCAGGTTAGCACAGGATAACATATTTGCATTAATACGCTAACGTAAATGTGTGGGGGGGGGTGTAGGGGGGGAAGGTGTGTGTGTGTGTGTGTGTGTGGGCAGGTGGGTGTGTTTGTGGAGAGAGAGATTGCAAATGTGAATGAAATTTATAATACAGCATGTCTGCATGGCACTTTTATCACTAGCCTAACTAGCCTAGTTCACCTGTGTAGATAAAACTATTTCTTTCTAAGATCTTTATTAATTTATATAGTGAAGACATTTCTTTAAAGTATTAATTCAATCATAAAATATGTTTGTCATGGTAAGTTTACGGAGGACTGGAGAAGAAAGAAGTACTCACAGTAGTTATGAGTGTTTGATAATAATTCACTCGTTCATTTCTCAGTGACACCTGACATATGTGACATCTCTGAATTTATGTAGCAGTCACGATTTTATGATGCACAGCATTCGCTTGTTTGGAAAATAGTTTTTTTCTTGAACGATTTATAAATGATTTTCAAGTGTGTTACAGCATATTACACGTTTGAATATATTTATATTAATTACAAATCGAAAATTCAGTTACTTTTCAACTGCTTAAAAAGTAATTAGCCTCTAATGATTTTGGCCAATGTTATATTTATTTCTTGTTCCTCTCTTCTCTATTGTTCATGAATTTCGTGAGGTACAAGAGCGAAGTATATAAACAATTCATTCTTGTATTATTTAGGATTTTGTGGTTTCAGATTTTAAATATAAAATAAGCCGTAGATGTTTTAGCTGCTTGTTGATGTGATAATTTTTTAAGACTAAAATGGTAAGTGGAGGGACAAGGGTTAAAGTATTAGAATTAAGTGTTTTAAATTTTATTTTAATACAGTCTTTTTTTTTTTTAATTTGTCTGAATTTTTGCAGAAAGCAATCAAAGAAGAACATCTCGAATTGATGCTTCCAGGCGAAAGTCCTGCATAGTTTTTGAATCCCATCTCTTGTAAAGTCCATTCATTGCCAAATCATATGTGTGTAGGTGTATCTTATAAACAAGATAGTGTGACAGTGGCTCTTGTCTTACCGTCCAGCAAAAATCTAAGGTTGCAACAAGAGACATCCCACGTCTTGTATCTGATAAAGGACAAGACAGGAAAAGTAAAAAAATCACAAGATGGTAAGAATTAAAACATGAAATAAGAAAACCTGCGCACTCTGATCATCTCCAAAGCAAGTAATCCTGCCTAGGTTTGGGCCTTAACGAACTTAAAATTGCTTTCCACTGCCATCACGTGTCTGTTTTTCAACAACTCGCGGCTCCCTTTTACATACGGCACGATTACAGAGTAATGCACCCTGAAAGCTGTTCTAAAATGTCAGAGGAAAAGTTATGTTATTTTCAAGATCATCTTTCGTATTCAAAGAAAGTTCTGTGGAAACATTATCAGGCAATACTAGTAGGTAAAATTCCCAGGGATAATGCCGGTTATATATAAAATATTAAAAGTTACAAGACATTAGAACTTAGTTTTATATATGCCAGAGATTTTGAAAGAAGCCTTGAAATAATTTCAGTAAAACCTTTCCCTCATAGAACGTTGTTACAATCAAAAGGTCAGCGTTAACTACATGGTGAAATACTGAGACATGATTTAGTTGGAAACAATTTACATTTGTGATATGCAGTAGAATGAGATACAAGTACAGTATTGGTTAATTCAAGGACACAAGAGAAGGGCTGAAAATAAAACTTTCCAAGAAAAGAATGCAATTAAACTCTTGGGAACGAATCTTCTGAACTTTGGAAATCGGTTAAAGAGATCTTTGAATATTTTCGCCACGGTGTCTGTGATTGTAATTATTCCTCTGGATGAGAGGGCTACGAACGTGTGGCACTAATGAGAAGCAGTAAAAGTATGAGAAACAGGCGGCTTCAGACTAGTACCAGCAATAGAAAAGTAGAGTTAATTGTGAAATACTATGTTAGTGGTCTTAGAATTATACAGGGTGGCCCAAAAGTAGGTTACGTTATTATTAAACTACCTTTTATATGGTTGAAGTTACTTGCTTAGGAGGATGGTTGAAGTTACTTGCTTAGGAGGACATTTTGAGCATCTGAGAGATTAAATTGTTTATGTTTATGTTAACAGGTATAACGAATTTCCTGCTGTTCTAGTGTCGAATTTTCAAATAAATAGTCTACGTGATAACTGTAAACCTTCTTTGGGGCCACCCTGTATTTCTCTTTGTGGAAGGGAGTCACTTGTTTTTGTACATGCCCATGCGCTCTCTCATGTCTATGACATATAATATGTGTGTGTGTGTGTGTGTGTGTGTGTGTGTGTGTGTGTGTGTGTGTGTGTGTGTGTGTGTGTGTGTGTGTATGTGTGTGTGTGTGTGTGTGTGTGTGTCTGTATAACAGCAACATTAGAGACAGAAGAAGTAGTTTGTGAAGATACATAAGTAGAAGTAACACACCAGATAATGTTAAAATGTGTTTGCTGGCGTGTAATATTTGACTGGTTAGAAAAAATAAATTAAGAAATGATTAGACGATTCTTTACTCTATTAATAATATTTGGTCTTCCTGTTTTGAAAAAAAACATCATCATTAGTCAAGAGAACACCTACACACACACATTACAGAGAGAGAGAGAGAATGAGCTGGGTGGCTGCGCTGTCTAGGCGCTAATCAAGCACTCGAGTGTTCGCGGTTCCAAAACACCATGCCATTTTTGGTAGTGGTAGTTTTTCAACACACACACACACACACACACACACACACACACACACACACACACACACACACACACACACACACCTTCCCTGGCTTATGATCGTCGAACCGACTGTAAAATATTTCGAATATCCAGTCAATATGAAAAACTAGACGAAGAACTCCTTCGTCTTAAATTGTGATTTTATGGTGTATACGTATAATTTATTTTCAAAGTTAATTTATATATATATATATTTATTTATTGTGCGCGCGCGCGTGTGTGTGTGTGTGTGTGTGTGTGTGTGTGTGTGTGTGTGTGTGTGTGTGTGTGTGTGTGTTATTCTCAAATATTTTCAAAAACTATTATTAAAAAGGTTATTGCGGAAAATCAGACTGTCTGTACGGTTAGTTTCAAAATCTGTTTTTCTGCAATAAGCTTTGTGATTGCTTACTTCACTTTTAAAAAACCATTGCTTAACAGGAGGCCTGTTTTAATTTCTGACAAATATAATAAACTTCATACACGTGTTATCTGGAAAAAATTAAAGAATATATTTAAAATTGGCGGTCATATAAAATAATTTTACTTTGTTCTTTTTAAAATCTTTACTTCTGGTAACTGTAGTAGTCATTAATAGTTACTAATACTAAAACAAATTTTACCTTTACAAAGTTGTTTTCGATTTCACCAAGCTTGACTAAATATAGCTTTTATTAAAATTATCTAGAACCAGAGCGAATTATTGAAAGGCTGTGGTTCACGAGGAAAGCTTTTTTTTTTTTCTTTTTTGAGACAATAAAGGCGTATTGACACCGAAACAGAATCGCGGACTCTTAAGAGATTAATATGGTTCTTTATGTTTAATTAAGAGATTAATATGGTTCTTTATGTTTAATTAAGAGATTAATATGGTTCTTTATGTTTAATTAAGAGATTAATATGGTTCTTTATGTTTAATAATGTCGTTTCTGTTCAGAATCATTTGAAGGAAAATGATTAAATATGTGAAATTTTTTACCAGTTAATAATTGTAATAATTAATTATCCTTACTATAATATCATGTTGTGCATTTTATACATACAAAAGGAGTGTCCAGACCATCCAGCTACTTATATAAACATGCTATAAGTGTAATTTTCATTTAATTTTTCACTTGCATTCTTATGTTTTTTAGTTTTAAACAAGAAAAATTAAAGCCGCATAAACGAAAATAAATGTTGTGTCGTTCTTTGTCACATTGCAAGGCTGGTCAGATTCACAAATTCAAAATGTTTACATACTTTCACTTCACGTTTGTATGCAGTAAAGTTATTATAATACTGTTTTGTATAAGTTATTATAGTATATAACTAAGCTATCTCGAATGGTTATATTTCTCATTTCAATAATCAGGCTTGTACATAAATCTACTTATTTAATACTACACAGTTTTTATTGGTAGGATCGAGATTGTGCGTATAGCCTTGAAAGTGCATTTTCTATTATTTCTATTTAACCAATAAAGTAACATCTGATTTTCTAGACAGATTTTGCTATTCGAAACTGATCTGAGACAAAGAGGCGTATTATGCTGTTTCTTTGACCTTTATCGTTATTAGCTTGTGCATAATACTTAACAGACACAAATAAAACGGAGAGGTTTATTTACTCGTACAGTTTATTTACCTAAACAGTGTACAGTCACAAATTTTCCTGGAGATGTTATTTAGCATTTAAACCACAGCACAGGGATTTAATCATTTCATTTTTTCGGCAGAAATAAGTTACACTCACAAATTTTATTGTGATTGTTTACTAAACCCACTAAACCATACCGTAAAGAGATACTGTGTACGAGGCAGTGTATAATGCAAGCATGTATAAGCAGTAAAAAAATAAAATCAAACATAATAAAAAAACAGAACTGGAGGACTATTGTCGTCACCATCAGAAATAATAACCATCAAGGTCATCATCAGTTTAGTAGTCATGACTTCTCATGTATTTATTGAGTGTCATTTAGATATCTTTGAAACTTGATTTCGGAACCCAGCCAGGAATTTAGGGGATCCGTTATTGTACGGAGAATGTAGACATTTTTTAAGTGTGCTGCTTTTAGTGGTGAAACAGTAAGAGAATTTCAGGCAATGTATTCAGATTATATGTGCTCTGGAATAATTCCTTTAATGATAGTTGACATCTTATTAAGTATTATTATTATTAATTTTTGACGTCATCATTATCATTATAGATATCATCATGACTGAGTTATTAACAAAATAAGAATAAACAGAAATTGTTTTATTTTTCAAGAGTGGAGCATTTTCTTGTAAAGAAAACAGTGATTTTTGCCTTTATCAAATTTTCCTTCATTTTTTTTTATTGCTGATTAATGTAACTTCATCAAAATTAATTTATAATTATTTCACTATACATTTAAGAAATTATAGGATTATTTTAAATAAAATTTTGAGTACGTGCAGCCCTACTCTGTAACACATAGTAAGATCGAGTATATATATAGTTCTGCTCTATGACACACAGTAAGATATCGAGTATAAATATATATATAGTTCTGCTCTATGACACACAGTAAGATATCGAGTATATTTAGCTGAACTCTCTGACACAACACAACCGGTGATATGCAGCATAATATCAACTATGTACAGTTAAACTCTATGACAATAAATTAGGACTATATCTGTCACCGCTGTACCCTGGGGTGACTTTGTAATAATGAATTATATCAAATATGAGTAATTAGTTATGATACAAAACATCTACAAGTGTCGATGCAGAGTATGGGTCACTGGTTATATACGTATATCTGCAACTGTTAGCTGATATACTGGTATGCCGCCAAGTTGGCTCCGGCCCCCACTAAGTTGTAGCTGAGAATGATATTTATGAATATATATGACGATTATAAATAGATGAACAGAGGACAAGACATAATCATTAGATTATCACTTCCAACTACAATAACAAATGATAGAAATTACTTTGCTAACAAATGCACATTTAAAACAATAACAAGAAAAGTTAACAAGATTTAGAAAATTAAGTAACATAGTTTATCATAGGCAAGTTCCCTACACTGTAGTCACTTTCGCATCACAACTCAACTTATGCCCTGGAGTGACGTACACAGTCTGGTAGGCTCTCACTAGTACATGACATCACATCGCTATTTCAAATGGCAATCAAATCAAAGTCAGAATCACTGGACAAAATAACCAAAATATGATAAAAATTCACTATCACCCTTGAAATCACACCTGTGTCTGTTAGACACGCCTTCGATCTGGCCAATTACTTAGTGCTATAACGATTATGACTTTCTAACAGCTGTTTTCGTAGGTTCAGTCGTAAATGGACACATCTTATCACCCCTGGCATATGGGCACTATCTCTGTACGTCTGATGCGGCCAACCCATTCAAGTGGTTTTATCAATGAAATGAAGTTCAACTAACATCTTAGCGCTATGTCATTGCCCCGTAAGCAAATGACCATACATGGGTAGTTAGTATCTGGTTTTTGGTGTGACCTTAACCTGTGTTCTAACACTTACTTTCCCTAAATGCGTAAACAAGTCCTTCCACGGCCTTTAAGCTTTAATCCTTAATAGAAGTTTCTCAATGGACACGTTAAGTTGTGGAAAACCCCTTATATAAAAGAAACAGTTAATAATAAGAAAAAGGCTATCAACATACATAATTTGTTTTAATATATCTTCAGTCTGGTTACTTTGTTTCTTTGGTCTTCACTCGTCTGAATGTTGGCTAATTGTTGTTTTGGTTTATTTGTACCTTGTATTGTTCTTTTCTCAGTGGAATTAGTGGTCTGTGAGCTAGATATCTACTTTCATCTGTGGAGATTATTTTCCATAAAATGCGTGAGTTGGTCTCTTTCTCACATGTGTTGGTGGGCGAATCTTGGTAGATACTTCCGTGTTTCCACAAGTTGATGATTGTTGTGAGCAGTTCGCCGAATGTGACTTATATTTCATGGTTGTTGGAGTTTGTTGCAACCTTTGGGTAACATCCATATGTCTAGTTTTACTTCATCTATTATGACTTCTACTGTAGCAGGTCTGGAGTAGGGATGACGTGGAATCTCGTCTTGATTTCTAAACCCTACAAAAAGCTCGAGGATGGCACTGGATGTACTTCGAATATTTCTTTTCTCTATTTTTCTCACGGTCGGTATTCCATCGTGGGGAGTGTAAAAGACGTCCTGTCTCTTTGAGTGAAATGATTCTCAAGAGGATTTGATTGTCGATTTAATTATAGTTAATTTAAAAGCATTGTAAACTTACGCACGTGACAAATCCTTGTGGTGATTCGGACCAGAGCCTCCAAACAGGACACGCCTGGTTTTTTTTTTTTTTTTGATTCTACAGATTACTCGAGATCAAAATAATGGAAAATAAAAGGGTGGGGAGACCAACATGACATTCTCAATCTGGTGATGATCAACACAACATATGGGTGTCTCCAACAAGTCTCCAAATCAATTTCGGCGACAATAAAGATTTAAGATACATTTTCTGAACTGCTGGTGGCAATATTCTACTAGAATGATTACATGTTTATGAGAATGATTTGGGATTTTTGTCGTGTCATTGCACAGCAAAACATACAGTTTGTAAGGGATTTCTGTCGTGTCATTGCACAACACAACATACAGTTTGTAAGGGATGGCAAGTTAACAACAACTGCAAACAAACGCCAACACCAACAACCAGAACCTGCAAAAAAGAAATCAACATGCAGATTAAATGGAAAATTCCATATCAGACAAAAGCATCAAGTGCCCAGATTCACCAGCTCCTATGAGGAAAAAAGAAATACAAACTCTACCAAACCAAGTCAACTAATAGCCAAAACACAAATGAATAAAGTGAAGACAGAGGAACAGAATAGCCAGACAGAAAGAAACCGAAAGACATCAACAAACTAGCTGAAATCGAGGCCGCCCTCGAAGACTACAACAACATCAGAGTCACCAACAACGGAACAACCAATAGAAGCTATGACATCACAACCAAAGGAAAAAAAAGAAACAGATCGCCTCACAACATCAGAAGAAACGGCTCAACAACGGCAGACAGTCGCAGTAAAAAGGAAAAGAAAAACACCTACCTGTCCTACCATCTACCACCACCTCCAACGACGGGTGTATCCTACAGAGAACAACTGTACCCGCAGTGGGGATTTTTTAACCACCCCATTGCTGACATGATACAACTGATACTCGATCATCTTTACTGGCCGCCAGCACCCGCCTAAGCACATCCCAACGGACAACACCAGGGACAGTGTCGACAACAACACCAGTGAGAAGTTGAACATCCCGGGCGCGTGTACTCACCAGATACAGACTTAATGTGCTACTAGCCTTGACTCTGTAATTAATATACCCCCATCCACCTTATTTAGCATAGAAAAACAGCGACAACGACACCAACACCACCAACCACAACATTAATCCGCGGACTACCGGGGTACTGCATGCCTCTACCGGTCAGAGCGCCACGGACAAACCGGCCACCATTCATCATCCCACTCTACCACTTTTCTACCTGCAGCCCACCACTCTGTTTTTCGTCATCTTCATCTCTCACAACAGCGGCGCGCCTCATGCGAGGCAGCGAAATCACCTGACGCTGAAAGCTTATCATCCTAAAATAAATATCTCACTCACTGTAAGTGTAAACTAACAGTGTATCATTCATGGTGCGCATGACTCACCCACAGGTATCTATCTACATTGTACCATTACGTAATCTCGGGTACTTGAGAGGGCTTAATTGTTCTTACTTGTACAAATACTTGTAATAATATTTATTTAGATTTTGAAATATGGGTTTTAGGAACATTTTAGAAATCAACTTACTCTATAATTATGTGCAGAACCTGGAAGTTCTTTTTAGGGAATTCCCCTCTCACTCTCGGTCTCACCGTGTTAGCCAGTATCGTCAATGTACCGACGCTTGCAGAGTATTCTACTCTCTATAATCTCACTTATTCGTGAATTATTAGGTAGTTATGATGATCATCAAAAACATTAATTTTATTGAGATCTGAAAACAAAGTCACGCATGAAAGGGGTACATTTGTACGATCTATTCATAGTATACCTCAACTTTGAAACGAGTCAACATGGCGGATTTACTTAAGGTAAGTTTCTTAGTTATTTCTTATTAAGCAGTACCTACATTTGTATTTGTATTAAACTTTTACGAAATTATACTTACTAGCACTTCTGTTTAGATGTTCCAACAATAATTTCTATATGGAATCTCTCTCTCTCTCTCTCTCTCTCTCTCTCTCTCTCTCTCTCACACACACACACACACACACACACACACACACACATGATGCTAGCACGAACACAAATATTTTAATTGATGAATTTAGGACAAGCATTGATGTAATTAATACTTTCATTTACACACACAAGAGCATTTTCAGTACACAAAATTTAACTTTAAACATTTCATTCCTGAGCATAGCTTTTCTCTTTAACTTAGTTTAAAAGGCCATTAACTTAGTTCACTGATTTGAGTAACTTTATTTTACTGAGTGCGATTGCTCTATATGTATAAAATTTAAAAAATAAAAGAAACTCAACCAAACATAACCTTTCAAGACTTATTCTTGATCAGTTATATATCTGTTTGAAACAATTTTCATTAAAAATACCACATTACCATTTGATCAATCAATAAATATTAATATTCTTAGGTTGCATAATACTTTAACAACATTTGATGAATTTTATGCTTTTTACATTCTATATAATCTTATATAATGCAACCTACAGTTTTAAGGTGCATAAGCTGCAAACATTTCTTTTTAAATGTGAACAATAGTAGTAAGAAAGAATGGGTTGTACATATGTTTTCTTTAAAGTCTAGGTTTCATTCAAAATCTGTGGCTATCTGCACAGAGGTCTGCCTTTTAAAGTTTTAATTAAAAATCTCAAAACAAAATTAGAAATAGTTCCCTAACTCTTAAGATTTAATAATGTTCTGATACGTATTTTTTAAAATCTATATAAAAATCTCCCTTTTGTTTTTTCATCATCATCCTTGTAAAGTTGTATGGATCATTGGATGTATCCAGATCTACTGTATCTGAGACATACATTCACTCTCTTATCTAATACAGTAATAGTCTCACTTCTACTTCTGTGTTGTGCTGTCTTCTCTTGCTAATTGAATTTAGAAAAATCTTTTTCTATCTATTTTTATTCTTTGGACTTTCATGAAGATATGTCAGGATGCTTTGTAAGTTTGTTAAAGCTTTTCAATTTGTTTTAATATGTTTCCCACATATTTCACAAAAACTAAGTTCTTCTATTTTTAACAAATACTCTTCTGTATTTCATTTGCAAAAAACTGCTGCATTCTGCAATAAGCTGTGTATCTCTAGATATTTTCTTATATCATTTTATCCATTTAGCAGACACATATTTTATATATTTCTTTGTTATTTTATCTATCTATCAACACACATTGTATTAAATATTAAGGTATGTTTTTCTAAATACTTTTTAATGTTATTTTATATTTTATCTATCTAAAAGATACGTTTTGCATTCAGGTATGTATTTCTGTCTAGCAAACAAATGAAGTTACTATAACTATCACTATCAGTGTTTGCAATTTGACTGTCAGTTGTGAACATTGTTTTCTCAGGTGTACTTAATTCTCTTTCACAAGTGAGTGATATCAGTCTACCATTTTATTATGAAGTCATGATTTCATTCATCAGACATTTCATTCCAGCCACTTGCCTACTCTGTTTGAGACTTGTTCGAGTGTGTTGGGGCAAGCCATGTCCCTGTTTGTCTACCTGGAGGACAATCAATCTTATGATTTGTGGACTAGTTGATGCTATAGATAAAGTTACTCCTAATACTAAAAGGATATATCATGTCCAAAAATAATGATGGGGCAAATCTAAATAAATAAAGCATTCGTAGTTATCCATACAACTGTTATTTAATACGTCTACCATTATTCAAATAAATATTATAGACAGTTGTTTTTTTCACTTAAACATACTTAATTATATTTTCATTTTTGTTTTTCAGGTTACAGGTACTGACATCCTGACATATATTGCAATCTCTTCTTTCATTGTTCACATTGCGTGTGCACAAAAGGTGGAGTCTCTATCAATATTTAATTAAGATAATAATTTTTTATTACCATTCTAGTTACATTAAATAATATTTATATTATTTGTCAAAGTTTATCAGATGAATATAATGGGCATCAGCAGAGTCCAAGTTAATAATCACATTATTTATCCTGTGTTAATTTTTATAAATAGTTGTTATTAGAGATTTTTTAATTTTGATTTGTTTTTAATTGTATTAGTTTGTATGAATCACTGAATGTGTGAATCATTTTAAGTCATTACACAGATTAGTTTAGTGACTTAGACAATTCTACTTATTGATTATTAATTTGGACATCAACTTGAAAAATTATTAAAATTATGATACAATAACAGTTTGAAACACTGTGACTAAGTGATTCTGAATGTTCTATTACAAAATTGCATTTATGTTTATTTTTTAAAAGAAAATGTTGGAGACAGACTGATGGAAAGTTACTTTGTTGTCTTCAGTTTATATTTATAAATGTGTATATTTGGTATGTTGTAATAACTCTATAGCTTATGTGGTGTAATATATTTTTGAAAGATTTTAAAGTTTAAAAAAGTTGTCACCTTTGCTAAAAGTGTAATACAATCACATTATGTGAGACATAAATATATGTACAAAAATGTGTAAAGACACATTAGCTGCTTTCTAAACATGTGGGACTTTGCTGATTTATGCAATTGGTGAAATAGAAATTCATAATATGTATTTGATTTGAATATTGAAAATGTAAAATATAATATGGTTGAGCTGTATTAGATACAGATAACAAGTACAACTATTATGGAGTACAAAAATTACTCACTGTTAACTAGTGGCACTGAATGCATGTAATTTCAATTCTTGTGCAGACTTACCAACATCCAACTCGTCCATTTTGGTGTTTTACCTGCCCACAAGGATTTCGAGTGGACAGTCATTGTTCTGAATTCTTGACCAACTCAACCTGTCTTCCTTGTGAGTATGGCACTTATGCAGATGCACCCAACAATGGAAGTAACTGTCAAAGGTGCTCTACTCAGTCATGTCCAAAGAACGGTGTACTAGTACAGAACTGCACTAGTACAACCAACAGAGAATGTCAATGCAAGAAGGGCTATCATAAATTTCCGCTGGATGCAGTGGACCCCTATTTTGAGTGTATGCCACACAGAAAGTGCACATCCCAACAAGGAGAAGTGAATCCAGGTGAGGAGAAAGCAGACACAGGAAACACTCAAAAATTTTTCATCAATATTCAGTTGATGGTGGTGTGATGTACAGTATTAATGAGTTAGCTTGTTATAATTTATACTATTAGTTCACTTAGCTCATATTTTGTACTGCTTTAGTTAGTTTTCTTAGTTTGTATGATATACAGTATTAGTTAGCTGACTTGGCTCATGTTTTGTAATGCATTAGTTAGATGACTTAGCTTGTATTATGTACTGCATTAGTTAGCTGACTTAGCTCAGACATCAGGCAGTCCCCGAGTTATGGCGGATTTACTTATGGTGGATTTGAAATTATGACACTCTGTCCATATATTTGAATTGCTTTATGGTATGAAATTCATAGTTACAGCACTCAGTTTGGTGCTGCAATACTTTTGTCCATGCATTGAGAGTAAAGTCTTGCACCATGGTGATGTGATTGCCACTACGTCACCAAAGACATCAGCAGAGGCGAAAATCGACTTAAGCCACACAAAAAAAAATGGATCTCCACTGTAACTCAGGGACCACCTGGTTAGCATTAGTTAGCTGACTAAGTTCTTAAGATGTATACATTAGTTAGCTGGTTAGCATTAGTTAGTTGACACTATTAAGATGCATTAATTAGCTGACTTAGCTCTTAACTCTTAAGATGTATAGCGTATAAACTGCATTAGTTAGCTGACTTAGCTTGCATGATATAACTGGATTGTGTGATTTTGATGTGTGCACAATTCTGCATTTGTCTTGATGTTTTTCACTTTTTATGCTTCAAAACCTGAACAAATTAATGGAATAATAAACAAAAGTCTTTGGAGAAGAAATGCACTGTCTCTGATTAAAGTGTTGTAAATCAAGACCCAAAGAAAAAATTAAATAAAAAGTAATCTTCAATGTAGTTAGTGAAACTGCTGTCATAAACAATATTTATTTACATTTTCAGTGAAGAATATGTACAGTAATTTCTTTATTGTTTATATACTTCATTATGACTTCTCAGACTGTTTGCCCTGTTTCTGATATATATATATATTTTAGGAGAGCTTTCATTTCTAGAAACTAGCCAAAACATCAAGAATCAGTAAAAATAAAAAAATGACAGTTCCACTGAAAGCAATGTAACATTATTTTTTTTTAATGAAAAGAACTACAGTAATATTATGGAATTGTTCTTTTTACTAAAGAAGTGAAATTGTAGAAAAAGTAAATTTATAAAATATTACTTTTTTCATTTATAAAAATAGAACTTTTTAAAGTATAATTGTCTTTATTTGTAAAGTTATTTATTAAGCTGTTTGTATAGCTACAGGCAGTCTCTTAGTACAATAAGCTTTCATTGTTTGCAACCCAACATAAGCTAATCAGATGTTACATCCTAAAAAATGTATCTGGTGTGTGACACAAGTAGTGTTGACTTACATCACAGTCTGCCCAAATGTTTTGTAAGCACTTCTTGACTTCATGGATTAGTGCTAACTGTCAGAGCAACATGCAACTTCCTGCATATTCATTTGTCCCTGTCTGCATTTATTCATTTAAAATGGGTTCTTAGAGTTCATCAAGTGCACTGGAGTTCATTGTTGTTAAGGTGGCTAGAAAAATCATATCAGGATGCAAAGATGGATGTTAAATGTTTTGAAGTTGGACAGCATGCATTGGTTATGGTTGCTGAATTGAGCTAGAAATCTATGACATTTGTTGCCATTCAGACCAACAGTAAATAAATGTAAGGCATGCACTCAAAGAGGAAATGCCAAGTTTATGGACTTCACTAACTTCCCTTGGCTTACACACAAATAAGAAAAGTTGCTTTCATTGTGGAATGAAAATCAATCCAATTTAATGCCCCAGTATATGTCATGAATATTCTGAAAGTATCACCTTACTTGAAGATTTTGTAAGTTAGTGTGCTTAATAATTTCTATTAATTTGTAAGGTTGTTGTCCTTAATTTTATTGGTGTGGTTATTTTCCATTATTTATAATACTAATATGACTGTTGTAGGTGTTTTGGGAATGTACTTTGATGATTTAATTTACTTCCAGTGTGCAAAACTTAATCTGGTAAGCATCATTTCAGGATAGTAATAATGACACACATTTATTGTTTCCATTAATTCTCCTAAGAACTCTTAAGTACTTGTAAATATGGCTGCTAAACCATTCATGAGCTAGGGTGTGTGAAGATTGATGGAGAAAAGTCAGCAATGAACACTTCTTGGCTTGAATCCATGACTTGCCTGCAAGACTGGCACCTTTACCTCACAGCCACTGAGCTCATCAGTGGAACTCACTAAATGTCATGTTTTTAGGAGCATTCAAATATAGACACTATATAATGATGTTACTGACCCAGAGAAGACAAATTAAGTAAAATATTGACATTTTAGTCTTGTAAAAGTCTAAAATATAATTTTTATTTGTTTTTCTACTGATTTGGTTACTGATTAATTATTTTAAATAACTGGTTACCCTAGGATGTTAATATACTTGTGTTCAAAGGCTTATGTTGTTTTTCACTTCATTGAAGAACTTGTTTTCTTGTTAATCCTATTTGAAGGGAATGCCACACATGATACAGAATGCAGATTATGCATACATGAGCTGGAGTTTGTTGATCAGACTGACTCAGAGCACCCAAAGTGCAAGCAGTGTTCTGAGTGCCCTCAGGAGATGCTACATACTGCTCCATGTAATCTGTGTTTTAATACTACATATGGAACAGTCCTTGTCAATCAGAGTTCACTTGTGACAAACACCACAGAGTCATCTTCTACAGGTATTACCCAGTATTGTTATGTAGTAATGCACACAAGGTGCATTGTAAGATTTTTCTTTTAACACAGCGCATGTTTTAACACTCATTACTCATAATGCAATGATACTCACTGCTACATAGTACTGCCTAAAATTCCCTCTCAGTAATACTGTCCACCAATGCCTCACTGTATACTGATTTCTAGCTTGCTTGTTTTTGAATTTTGCTGCAAACATATAATTTTTAAATCTTGCATTCATTCTCAGTGCTTGGAGATACATTCGCATTGTGAAACTAGTTTGTATTTATAAGTTAAAGCTTCCAGATGTCTTTGCTTGCTTTGGATATGCATTTTTCTTATGAGATTTATTTAAACTTACATGTGAAATTTAAAAAAATCATATAATGTGATGGCTTTTGTAATTATAATTAAGAGATTTTTGTTTTTGAAAATAACACTTGATCGACTTCTCAGCTGCAGTAGTAAAATATTTAACTGTGATATGATGAGTTGTCATAATATTTATCCTCACTCTAATAAATTTAAGATTTATAACACGTTTCTTGGTAATAAGCTATATTTTCTTAAGGACTTACTTTGTTATTATTTTGTATTCAAGTAAGTTATCAATTTTATAGGCTTATTTTGTTATTGTTTCATATGCAAGTAACTGTGCTTTTTAATAGGCTTACTATTTTGTTCTTTTATATCAAGAACCATTGATCAAATCCAAAAGCTGATCATATGCTTTTTTCTAATTTTTCCCAAGGGTTTTCATGTTCTCTTATGCTTTCTTTTCTCCTGCACATTCAATTAGATCAATTATAATTAAATTAGTGGGTAGTAATGCTAAGAAGTTGGTGCAATTCTTATATATCTTGAAACTAGAATCTTTTCAAAGACCCAGCAGTTGATGCGGACACTTGGGACTTATGTACACCATGGTGTACTGAGTTTGAATATGGGAACAGTCATGTCTAAAGATGTGCACACACCAACACTATGAAATCTTGATTTTTTTTTCTCTCAGAGGTAACTGTGTACTGATCCTGCATACTGTTTGCTTTACTTACTTTGCTACAGCATAAGCCAAAGTTTGTGTAAATGCATGTACAACATGAATAAATTTGTGTTTAGCAACCTGTGATTTGTATAAAAGAGAGTGAAAATGAATTGTTTGTTTAATAAATATGACATAATTATTTATCAAAGATTTTATGAGACACACATAATATGCATGACTTTTAGGCTGTTTGCAGGCAGTTAAAATAAGGGTAGAGTTAAAAAATGTGGATAGAGAGGAAAGATTTTGTTTGAGATTACAGGAAAAGATGAGTTTAACAGATTTAGTTTGTCAGTTAATTGAATATTTTTTCTTGACAGTACTGCTCATAATATATCTCTCATAACTATGATAAACTTACCCATAAACTAATTAACACTAATTCAGGTGTATTTTAAAGGCATTGTCAGGAAGTCTAGGCAAATTATGCCGAGTTATGAAACATATTTTAATGTTAATTAAATATCTTTATTTAATTTATGAGAATGTATAATTCTGCTAGTCAAATTGTGCATTGATGGTGCAATAGTTGTTTACGAATTAGTGGGATTTATGTCACTCACCATTAACTGGATACGAGATGCCCATATTTGGTCACTTGCGCTCCGTATCATGACTTAGTGTTAATCCGCTAGTTGATCCAGAGTCCATTCATATATACTCATCAATGAATTAAATTCCTTAGATGCATATTTCACCGCACCCATGACCAAGGGCAGATTACTGTGCACAAATATTACGATAGTGGTAATTATAAGTTGACTTCTCTAAATTATCGTATTTCTTATTTGTAGAATGCTAGGTAAAATATTTATGTGGTTGTTAAATGTTTGTGTGATTTATGTATTTTTCTCACAGGAGCTAAGGGGCGTTAGCGATTGATTGTATTTTGTAAAAATGATCGAGATAACATAAGCACGTATATTTGCTATGTTCACACTTGTTAAACCATCTGAGGACGACACCCAGAGTTCTTGTCCGATGGTGGGTTGGCCATAATGGAAGACAACTGCTGCGTGATGTCATTACTGTTGAATGATGACTGCAGATCTTCAGAAGACTCTAGATAAGTGTGCTCAGCACAATAGTTCAGGGGTCTCCAAACTTTTCAGCCCAAGAGCCACATTAACTATCAAACAGCAGTTCGGGGGCCAACTACACACTCAAGGTCCAAATAAAAAATAATCAAAACATGGATGTTGTTTTTAATTATTTATTTAATATTATTTTATTCAGTTATTTAATAACTGATTGATACACTACACATGAACACCTGTATTAGTGGGAATGGTGAAATTGTTTCCTGGATGCCAAAATAGCAGACATTTCTGGCTTTAGATTTGATGTCCCTAACATCAACAGTGACCTGAGATTATCATCTGACAAGTTTGTTCTCAAATTGTTTCTCACATATTCTCATTCTTGAAAATGTTTGTTCACACAGGTATATTGTTCCAAAGATTGAAAGGTACCTTGACGCAAAATAGTCACGGTTGACTGCTCATATACTATAGACTGGGTGGACTGGATACTAAGAATATGTCTGATTTATATAACAATCAGTGACCCATATTAATAACGCTCCTTTATTCCAAATCTGGGTCAGAGTTGTTTGTTCCCTCTAAACTCTCAGAGATTAGAGATAGAAAAATTTAGCGGCGGCTGATCTTGGCAGGATACACGTAAATTTCCGTAATTTTTTCCATAGACAAAAAGGTCTCCATGGGCCACATGAGAGGGCCTTGCAGGCCATATGTGACCTGTGGGCCGTAGTTTGGAGACCCCTGCAATAGTTGAACAGATCAAAAACAATATATAATAATCGGGCTGGGCGACAAACTCTTGAACTTTCCATGAATTAACTAATGTTCTTTAATTACAATTTGTTATTAAATTTCATTTGTTATCTTTACCCATTGATACATAATTTGTTGTAACAATGACTGATGAAGCTAGTTGGGGGTGAGCCAAAATAATAGAATCATAATTCTTAACTAAGATATAAAGGGGGAGATGACATCACTAGCTTGGGCACATCAAGTGATTTATCTGGCGGTGTGTCATTGCATAATAGCCTGAATCTCTGACATACTCATAGAAGATAGGTCAGGCCATCCAGCTGTCGCTAATGTTAGAAATTAATCAATAACCAATATTGATATTTGGAAATCTAATATAGGACAGAGTCATTAAACATAACTGGACATGTGACAGGCATACTGTTAAACTTCTGAATTATAACATTCAGTATACATTTAAAACAGTGGTGATATGCTGTGGTTTTTTTTAAAATTAAATTTTGAAAATTAACTTCTTCCACTTTGTGTTCCTTCTTTACCTCTAGTAGGTAAGGGAGGTAAAAAGACTACATACACTTAGTGTTGTATTTAGTGAATTACCATTTCATACGAAATACGAATCTAATTCATAGACATTCCTGTGGAATTTAAATCCAGCAAGAAGATATATAATAATTTTCTTTTCTTTTTTGCTGTATTTTTACTTCTTTAGTAATAATAGTTATCTATATATATCAACTTATGTTTATTTTAAATAGAGTGCTTAGTCTGTAAAATATCGATGAAACAACAGTATGTCTAGACCAGCCTTTCTCAACCTTGTTATGGCAGGAGCCCTTGAAATAATTTTCAGATCTCAGGAAACCCCTGCATAAATTTTTTTATATCTGTAATGTTTCTTGTTTTGAACATGATCTCTTGGGGAACCCCTAACAACTTTTCATTTGAAACCTAGGGTTCTGCAGAACAGAAACCCTGACCTTGACAATGAATATTTGATGGCATATGACTTTGCTTTAATCAGCATTAATGTCTTGTTTTCAGAAACATTGACCTCTTGCTTGCTCATCTTTTCTTATATCATTAGAGAATGTTAAGCAACATTTATACTATAAGTATTTTCTGTTCAAAACTATACTGAAATAATAAAATGAACACAGTGATACAGAAAGGAGATAGAAGATAGTCTAAGTTGTCTCCTTTTCATTGTAATAGGTCAAATTGCTTATGAAAATTCCTTCATTTTGTGTGAATGTTGGGTAATTGCATTTAATTAAGAATTTGAATGAATGTAATCGTAATTCACAATTTACTTTACCATTGATTCTTCAACCACAACATGGCTAGTTAAACAAGTAACTTTGCACTCAGCTTGAAGTTATCTGAGGGTACACAGCCACTAAAATCTTGCATGACTTTGATTTTAAACCTGTATATGTAGTTTTTATATCCTGAACTTCAGCTGCATTACAAATGACATTTTACCGACATTCTAAAAGCATTTGTTTAATAGTGCAGAAAACAATTACAGCTATTACTATGATGAGATCATTTACTAAGATATGAAACTCAAATACTTTACATTTCAAGATGTTTTATAGGCTCCCGTTTCTTTATATAATTTTATTTTTTACTTTGTTGTTGTGGCATATGTTAAAATGAGAGCAGCACTAATAAGATAATATTTTCTTTAAATTTTCAGAAAGTGTATCTGCTCCTAGCCAGCTTTCTGCTGGTGGTATTGTTGGTATTTCACTGGGTTTGATAGGGTTTGCAGCTTTGGCTGTATTTGTGGTCTGTCTCTTCCGACGATATCAAAATCAGGGTATTAACAGGTATGGCTTTTATCTTTAATAGGTTTTCTGCTTGTTTTTCCAATTAATAAAGTTCATATGTGTTGCGATGTTTGGTTGCAACATTATTTTCCTCAAATTAAACAAGATTTTCGATGAAAAATTTATGAATAAAAGTATATAACTGAAAGTTGGTAGCCCTTCCATTCCACATAACCATAAATTTCTATTGTAGCATCTGAATATAAAAATATCAGTATGGAATAATTATAGTATTTCAAATTCAGATGAAATAATTATAAGTCATAAAGGTATTTAAAATATATAACTTCGCAAAATATACAAGAGGTTCTATTTGAATATGTTATCTGTTTCTCTGTATGTGTAGACTCATATACTTTAAATACTCTTTGTAAATATTCCCCACACTTAAGAGAATCATGCCCATGAACCACAAATTTTGAATCTTTTCCCATTTTCCTGCATGTACATGCATGACACTGCACACATAGTAATCACACTCATGTATTTACAATAAAATGCATATAAATCTTTGAGTGAAAATCGTTGTTACAATCAAAATTCTAACTTAACCAGACGTACCTCTCGCTTAACTATGTAGAATTCAGCCAAGACATGGGACATTTTCAGTGCCCTGTCTGATTTTTTTTTTCACTGGCACTCTCCAGAGGATGCAGGAAGCCTTTTATCTGGGATATTATCAGCTTTGGTGGTCCTCTGGAGAATCTTCCTCTCCTCACTTGTTTCTGGAGAGGGGTGAGGGTGGCTGCTTGGAGGTGGTATTGAACTTCATGCCTGTAGTGGTTGGGAGGCGGGTGCAGGAGGCTGGTGGTGGTAGACTCATGGAGCAGTTGTCAGGTGGAGCAGTGGCTAGCTGAAGAGCGCTGGAGGAATTTTTTCTTTCTTTTTTTTTTTTTAGGAAAAGCCTGCCGACAATGTTTGAGACTTTGGCAAAGTATAGAATTGACAACCTTCACCGCAAATGATATGACTTCAGCAAGGTTTGCAGACTTGGCACATATGGATTCTTGGTGAATGATGCAGTGCAATTTAAGGATAGCTTGGTCGTGTCCAAGGGCCTCACAGTAGCGAATGAGCAAAGAAGCTGCGCCCCTATTCTCTCTGATCATTGCCAGTGCACCATCATTGTGTACATATACAAGACAGGATAGATCAAGGGAGTGATGTTACACACACTGAAGTAAGGCAATGAAGATGTCTTGCACAGTGGTGGTGTCCTCTTGAGGAACAATCTGAAGGAACTCTTCATGCACTTTGAGGGTATCAGTGACAACTTATATGAAAATAGCTAGTTGGACTGTCTTTCATGTCAGTGCTCTCCTCAAAAGCAAGAGAGTAGGTGACAAATGTCAAGCAGTCACTCTTCAGTGAGTCTTGCACATTGTCTGATATCTCCTCAACATGATGATGAATACATGTAGTATGTGATGACAGGCTCCTATTCTCTGAGATGAATGTTGCTCTGGACAGACAGAATTCACCAGTCATGAGACATTCCTTGATAAAATCTCCATCAGAAAATGGCTTCAATTGTTGAGCAAGGAGTAGTGACACTTCATAACTGGCGCGTGTCACTTTTTCATGCACAGATGTTTGTTTACAAAACATCAAACTGCTTTTCTTAATATTGCCTGTAAGTTTAGTAGTCATTGAAGTGAAGTTTGGTGTGCTGTTTCCTATTGGTGGTGCACATTAAACTCTTTGAAGACAGCAACAGTTTTTAAACAGATCAGACACTGAGCTTGTCCAAATCATTCAATAGAAAAGTACTTCTCTGTCTACTCGAACTAAATGTTAAATGTTAAATGTCCAACTTTCCATATCCACTTATGTCTTTTGAGAATATGGGGCTGCAGACATGATTGGCTGGGGAAAATAATGGCAAGGAAATAGCAGAACTGCAACAACCAGTTCAGTTTGTGATGGCATAAAGTCTATGTGCTTCAATTGCATGCATGTGTTTGAGACGGCTACAGTGGCTGTCTAGAAATAAACTCAGCCACATGTGCTGGTGCAATAAGGCAAATGTTTATTTCCTAACTGTTAACTTCTCCTAAGAATAGACACTAAGACAGTAATATCAGCCCAGCCTTGGCTGTTTGACAGCGTATAACAATGCCTATTTGTTTGATTGACTTTTATTTTGCTGTCTTGTGGGCCAGATGGCAATGTTAACTTTGAATAGCTTGGTGGGCCTGACAAAAAACATTTGTGGGCCAGATTTTTTTGGCCCATGGGCTGGAATTTGCCCAACCCTGGATTAGATATTACTATTTAGTAACAAAGTGTTTGATGTTGCAAATAAGTAATATAGAATTAGATATTACTCTTAAGTAATATAGTGTTTGATGTTGCTAATAAGTAATATAGGATAGATGTTACTGTTTAGTAATATAAAGTTTGATGTTGCTAATAAGTAATATAGGATTGGATGTTACTGTGTAGTAATATATAGCTTGATTTTGCTAATATGTAAAATAGGATTATATGTTACAATTTAGTAATATATGTATAGAATATGATGTTCCTAATAAGTAATATAGGATTAGATGTTACTGTTTAGTAATATAGAACTTGATGTTGCTAATAAGAGAGAACAGGTTAACGAAACCAGTTCCATTTTTTGACAGACCAGAAATCGTTAGTACGCATTTGGAAGAGGTGCACATCAATAGAAATGGCAATACAATACATCAAGAAAGTTCATCAGAAAATAATAATTTACCTCAAGTACCAACGTCTGGTAGGCATGAAGGTGATCATTTGCTCGGCTGGTCTAGAGAATTCATAATGCGTAAGTTGTCCTAATTTTTTGCTGTTGACACTATTTTGCTGTGAGGTCAACTCTTATTTCGTGAACTTGAATTTGTCATTGTCTGATGTTTCATATTGTTATTTTAAGATATGTATTGGGTCTATTATCAGTTTTTTAGATTTTTATGTTCTTTGTAGTTTGAGACTTTCATTTAGATTCATGAATTTTTATTATACCCTCCCTTGCCCCCCCCCCCCCCCAATCATGCTTAATACTAGTAACTTTCAAATGTAGACTGTTGCTTCATAATTGTAATGTGCTGTCATGAAATTTATCATAAAAATGGTGAAGAAGTTGTTAAATATGGTAGATATTAAATTAAAATTTCACTCCACAGTTGATAACTACATTTAAACAAAGAAAATGAACATATTAATCAATCAATCATCATGCTTGTGTACTTCCTGTTATGCATATGAAATAACTATCTAAGTCATTACATTTTTTAAAATTCTACTAATTCTTAAACTAGTAGTTATTGTTGTTAAAAACAGTTATTAAAAATAATAATAAAACATCTTAGTAGATGATAACTAAAATGCATATACTATAATGACATTCAAAAATACTTAATGTGTTTTAAACTTACTGTCACTATCTTTCTTTAGGACCAAACAATGGCCATTGCCTGGTCTCTTTCTTGTAAATCATAACCATTGGATTATAAAGACTATTCACTCAGTTAAACTTTTTTGCAGTACGTCAGCAATTTCTAGCATATTCTCAACTTGGACACTTACAAAAATACCATCATAAGGTGCCCAAGTTTGGGTCATTCTGACAATCTAAAAATTTATATAACAATTAAATTTTAAAATCGGGATAGGCAAGTTTACTCCGCCTCAGACTAAGAACTGTAAAAAAAGTGAAAATGACACTAAAGCTTCAGTTTGAATTTGATGTTTAATTTTCTTTTGGTTTAAAAGTCTCCATTTCTTTTCTAAATGACTTTTTTTCTCTTCCTCATTTTTTCTTCTAGGTGAAGTATTTGTCAAGCTCTCCCAAGGACTGAGTAACTGGACTCAATTTATAATGTCCCTCCCAGGTTGGAGCCGACCAAATCGAGCAAGTGTAGTTGTGAGCCATGCCCAGGAAGATCACAAAAACCACACTGAGACTCAAATCTTAGCTTGTCTTCAAAAGTGGGCTCAAGAGTGCCCTGGCTTTGTGTCAAAAGAGAACATTCTAGCAACACTTGAGAAACTTAATTTAAATGATCTTAAAGAACAATTAGGAGACTTGAGAGAAAATTCTTGAAGTTGAATAGCAGTTGGCCTTTTTAAATTTGATTTGATATATTGTCATTTCTTTCTTGCTTTCGTGGAAAGTTTTCAAGCAGATTTTCAGGTCTGGGAGGAAATTCTGCTTCCAGAGGTAAAGATAACAATTTGCTGTGATAATTTTATCATGTGTACATTTATCTTTATGCTTCAACCCATTGCAACTAGTACTGATGAATGCAACTGTTTTTTAGAGGAGTGAAACTTGAGCTCAAAACAACTGCTTATAGATGAGTGAAGCCTGGACTAGAAATAATCTGAAAATGACATATTTACATATATGCTTGAAAGACATTTTACCTATATATATATATATTCCAGAAAATTTATCTCAGTGATATTTTTTTGTTGTAATGTTAGGTGGCTTCAGTTGTAGTTTTCCTCTGAACACAAACATTTGCAGCACAAAGTGTTTTATTTGTCTGTCTGTCTGTCTATCTTTCAATCTATGTGTGTATCTATTTACATGTATGTACCTATCTATGACACTGAAAAGTTATTTTTAATATGATTCCAGTGGAATCATGGAAATCTCTTTGCTCAAACATTGTCATCACTGATGGTGGATTGAATTTAAGTATTGTGTCAAAAGTTGAAATATATTTGTTGTTATATTTATTATCCTTAAAGTATTTTAATAAGCTTTTTGTACATAAAATACAGAATGTTGTAGATAAAGGGTAATACACTGGCTATTTTAAAGTTGAGGTAAGCCTGTCATCACCTCACTATTAGTTAACTTTGTCCCACATTGCCTATCTCTTGTCATCAGAATCAAACTACACAAGTAAACTACACAATGGATGACATACATTCACTGTTCACGTTTAATAATCTTGAATACAGGCAATTACAAAACAATAAACATTAGACAAAGTATTTCTTTCACTCTACTGCACTAAAATACAGTGCAACCTGCTTATCTGCACTGGCTTCAGATTTCTCCACTCTTCACATATGAAGACTATTTGCTGAGGTACGGTGCATATTTGTATCAGTCTATGCACACATGGCATTGACTAAAGCTAAAAGTGTATAATTTCTGTGTTGTTAATTGATATACTTATGTAAATAGTCCTTTCCATGTTACATGTGAATATTATTTTTAAGTGTCAACTTTAGGAAAATAGCAACTCATCTTTAATAAACATAAACTTTTAATTAGATAATAATGATGTTAGATAGAATGAAATATAATTATATTAATGAAAACAGTTGTAAACAACAAAATAAAACTGAATTTCATGTATAATCCTACTGTTTTGTTTTCAACAAAATAGTCTTACTGCAAATTAGATGTGAAATAGAAATTTACTGGGGACTGTGTTTGTATGATGGCAATCTGGCACTCTGTGTTACTGAGATAATTACCTGCAGATATTTACTGATGTTTACCTGTAGATATTTACTGATGTTCTAAGTTTGACATGGATTCCCTTCTTGTAGGCAATTCCATAGTTTTTCTTTATCTCTCAGCAAATGTTATTGCTATTATATGTTTTAAACTCTTCATAATAAACCTGGCAAGAGTTACTTTCACATTTGCACAATTGACTTAGCATACAGCAGTGGTGTGACTATGGCTTAATGTTTGACTGTATACTTAACCAGTGTGCATAACATAAATTGTTTATGACGTCAAAATATATTTTGCACATAAAATGTGTATGCCAGTTTATTGTTTTCCCATAAATATAGTTGTGTTTGTGTTTTAAAATTGAATGCAAATGATGTTAGTAATTTTTATTTCAAAAATGAAAATTATTTTTTTGTTAAATTAAATATATATATATATTAAAAATTGTTATTTTTAAAATTGTGAAAATACATATTTTTTAAATTATAAAAATATATTTGGCACATAAACTATTATCTAAAATATATATACTGTACCATATACACGTCTGTTGTTTTTCATTAAAATGAAGTTATGCTTGTTTTTAAAAATTGAATGCGAATGATATTAGAGATTATTTTAGACATTGAAAAGGGAGGCAACTCATCTCCTTTGCAGAATATTTATTGACGTTGAGATTGCAATTTAATTTTTTAGGCTGAAGCTTATTTTATGAAATGCACATTTTATGTTATGCAATAACTAATCAATGATTTTTTAAAATAATTATTTTTCAGTGCAAAACATATTTTTACTTCTCAGTAGATTTAAATATAGATAAATTGTGTCTTCTTTATGTCATAGTTTGGTTGTGGTTTCGGATGATTAAAATCACTTCAGAGTAATCACATCACATTAAAATGGCATGCTACTTTTAAAAGTAGTTTATCATTAATGATTTAATTTGACTCAATTCAATAAGTCCCTTAGACATTTGCTATACAATTTTTAAATCTGTCAGTTTTAAGTCCAAGTGTCATCAAGTGCTCATACTGCTTTCTAACTTTGTCACTGAATTTGAAAATGGATCATAATTGTCATTAACATTGCAAGGTGATTTATGTCATATGAACAAGTGTTCATATTTATGTTAGAAACAATGTTGCACTTTTACTTAACATTTTGAGTGTTTCTACTATGTCTGATGTTGAAAAATATTACCAGTTCGAAGTTAGCAGATAATCTGAAGGAAATCATATGGCAGCAATACTTGTCATGTGAAATCAACACACATTTACTTTCAGGACAGCACCTTATATCAAAACCTCCTTTTGTGATCATTCCTTACTTATTCCATTATTTAATGTAAGGTCACAATAAATAGTTTGCCATAAAATTGTCATTGTGAATGCATTTTGCTATTTTTATGTTTGAAATTTCTTTACAAATTGTTTATTATTTAAACTGATAATTTTATAACAACCAATTTGGACATTTATAGTGCTAATTGGATTTTTAAAAAATACAATTATCAGATTTTTTCTCTCAGAACGTAACGTTTTATTACTGTTAGAGATCTTATTGGATAAATAAATAGGATATTTTCCTAAAAAACACTCATTTTTAAAAAATTTTTTAAAGAAAAATCAATGAAATCTGTGAAATTTACACAAATTATTTCACAAGTATAAATTCAACTAAAATGAAACAAAATATGAAATCTCAAAAAAAAACAAAAACTAATATAATATTAATGAATTAAGTACTAAAATGGACATTGATTGCCCACTTTATTTTGGACAATTAAGTGTTGGTTTTCTTATTGGTTTGTAATTTTGTAACTGAATTTTTCTTGTTTGTGTTTATTACGTTTACAAATAAATAAATGAATAGGTCATGTGATTGTTGATTGTATTTTATATGTTTACTATACACTTTTATATATGATTTACCTAATATGATTAAATATGAATGTTTAAAATTTACCTGTGATGTGCTAACCTTATATTCTTTGTGTTATGAGCTAATTAATCAAATTATTTGTTTGAGTCTTTATTTAGGTTTATACATTTACAAATACCTTACTAAATTGCAGAAAATTTCACTTTGTATTTAGTTTAGATCTTATTGTAATATATACCTTGTGAAAGCTAAGTTCTCAAGACTGTTTGACAGAAAATTCAAGCTATTGTACCATTTTTAATGTGTTTAGTTATTTCTTTAAATGCTTTGACATCATCTCCACACACTTTACAATGCCCTTAATTATTTCTAAAGAAAGTTATGTACATAATTCATGACATAAAGCAAAAATGTTTATTGTAGCAAGATTTCATGGATATTTGTTACTAGTTATATAGACAGAAAGATGGATGGATGGATAGACAGACGGACAGAATAGATATTAGATCTGTTTCAGATTCCAATGGCTTTTTAGCCAATGAAACCATTAATTAAACTACTAAATGGTTTTGGAACCCAGGAACCTTCAGTTTAGAAGTGATTTTTAAAAGCCATAATTTTTCCTTCATTAATAGATTACTCTCCTTTGTAGTGAGTTTGGTCGTGTTTTTAAACTTGTAGAACATCTTCTTCGTTTGAATAAGCATCTTTTAGACTGAGAAGTTTTCTAGCATGCTTTCCTCTCAATATAAACTTAACATGTTTCCAAACATTGTATACTGACTGAAATAAAATATATTTTGTAAAACTTCAAATATGTCAAAATGAATCACCACTTCAGGTAGTATGACACCTATCATTCAAAATATTTCTGGTTGAAATCCCAAAATAATAAAAGATTCTTTTAAATAAAATTTACAGATTTTTTGAAATTAGGTGTAACATTTTTTCTTTATTAAACTTGTGGTGAAGTAAATTTACATATCCTTATTTCTAAACTTGTTATATAAATTGTTAAATATCAAAGTGACCTGACCTTGGGTACTACTTGTGCTGATATTTTTAAGTGTCAAAGTTGGAAGTAAACAACTCAGGTAAAGAATGTGCTAGATTTGCTGATGTTTTCAAAGCCAGTTTTAGGTGGATGAGTAGTTTTTATTATCCAATAGTTAATATTTACAAGAATGAGACCAGCCAATGGGCTGAGATAAAAAGTTTACCCGCTATAAAGAATTCTATTGTCTAATCATTTTGAATTTGGTGTGGCAAGAAGTCTGGTCATGAAAGGTGGCTGTTAGCTTAATGGTGAGTTAACTGAAGGGTTGAGAGAGAATGGACTTTGAAATTTTTCATGCATTTTTGCTACTGATGTGCTATACGTGTGTTTTATGTGGATAGAATATTATTTCTACAAATTGTGAAGTAAGATACTTATATGTAGTATGTTAAATACTTGACATTGTTTCTAGTGAACCCTCTCATTTAACTATTATGCTGTGTGTGTGTATCAGGCTAATAAATTCTGTTACATGAAATTGTAAGTTGAGACTTGAATTTAAGAAAGAATGGAGTTTAAAGTGATAAACAGAAACTTAGTGTTGCTCCCTGATTATATATTTCAGGGTAAAGCAGCCTTTCTCTGTGTGATTTGAACCTCTTGGTTTACTGGTTATAAACCTCTACAACCATGGCTGATATAGGAAGCCTCTACTGCATTGTGCAAATGTAAGAATACACTCCACTCCATTGATATATGGTGGCAAGATATGCTGACTGCATGAGCAATTTCTGGTGCAGAGAAGTTGCTGGAAATCACTACAATTATTGTTCTGCTTGAAGGAGTTGACATGGCAAAAAGAAGCACCTATATTAGCTCGAGAGAAACACATGGAACTCAACTGTCATAATAATGGCGGACGATTAACTTGTGCCTTGTTGCAAAAGCATGTGAAGGACTGTTGAGAGGGCACTTAATTCAGGTTAAAATTTATTATCACTTATAACTCCATTTCTGTTCTCTGATAAGAACTGTGATTTGTGTTGAATTGTATGTTGGGGATAAAGGATTGTGTAATATATTCTAATGTGGTTTCGTGGAAATATTGATGTCAAGTAATCTTTTTCATTGTATTTGTCATAAGCATTTTTGTCGATTTAATAAATTTTTTACTTTCTTTTGCATATTGATAACTTTTTGGAGATGAAAGTGGGTAGATGGGGGCTTATTAAATATAGATTTTAAAAAGTGGCCAATTCTGTAATATAACTTGCTCACCTGTGCTATAAACAGAGGAGGATTTAGGTCAAGTTCGTTGATCACGCATGGCCAGTTGTATAGAGGGGGAAAGGTGATGGTGAGAGTATGGGGAAATCAAGAGGATGTTTCTTGACCATATAAGGAGATTTGCATTCCAGTCAATGACGTGTGTGAATCTGTGACTTGGCCCAGAGTCATTCATATAGATTTTATCACTAAATCTGCATATTTTCATGCAACCACTCCAGAAAGGGTTGAAATCTACATAGAGAAGAAAGGGCTTTGCATGTTCCAGAGTGTTGTAAATATACATTATTTTCATGTATTATTGATTATAATGTTGTGTAGAATGTTCATATATATTTATTAGTGACTGTTGTATGAAACTAATGCTTATCTCTTTTAGAGAAGACATTCAATGTCGTGAGTGATAATTCATATTGTATGACGAAATTGGAATAAGCACATATTGTGTACTGGATTTTATTTATTGTAAAACCATTTGTAGCAAGTGAAACTAAATTGTAAATTGAGATAATCATTCATTGTGAATTTAATATAAACCATTCATTGGTTATGGTTGTAACTATTGAGATTTGTGTAAGTGTGGAATTGGAATATTATTGTCACATTTATAAATATTTCTCCATGATGAGAAATTTGTAAATTATAAGTTAGCCTGTAGCTAACTTTTGATGACATAAAATTGTAAGATCTTCTATCAGCTGTCACCACAAAAACTCTAACATTGTTTCTGTAATTATTGTCTGCTGCAAAAGAAAGTACGATTGTTCTTGCAGTTGACATTTTTACCATCGGATGATTTATTGTCAGTGATTTTCCTGATAACATGCTGAAGCAGACATCCTTCTGTGAGCGGATAGGTGTCACGTGATCTGGGGTGTAACCAACACAGGAGAATAGTCACCTAGTGAGTGATAATGACACTGTGGATTCATCTCTATCTACACAACAACAGAGTTAAGTTACCTTGATCTGCACAATTAATAATCTGACTGAACGAACAATAATCTTATTCAAATAGACATTTGCTTGGGACAGGTCCCGATAGACGGTCTCGTTTGGCCTGTACATTCAGAAATCGAATTTAACTATTTTTCATTATTGTTTTCTTCCATTGTCATTATTAAATCTTTCTTTTATTATCTTAAACCCACGTTTTGATTAATTTATTAGAGTGGCTGAAATTGGGATTGGCTGCGGGTTGAGCCAGACTATATGCCAAATGTTATAACTGTTGTACTTAATCAAAGAGAGTGATAACGTCGCCAATTCCAGAGCATGTCAACTGATCTTGTTGCTATGTTGGATATATGGTTGTCCCAAAAGTGAATGTATGCTCCAACATAAAGATTGAAGAGCAGTTTATGCTTCGAGGCTGTCGTCAGTATTAAAGGTAATATAATATAAATTTCATGATTAGTAATTCAGAGTTTTAATACTGCGACAGGGTCATTAAACAAACCCTGCTCATGACATCGATATACTGACTCAGCTAGTTAACGTTAGATACTTAGATAGTAATAGTCATAGGTGATTTCAAGATAAATCGAAACACATTCAGAAGTTTGTAATATTGGTGCTATTTTACACTTTTGTGACTACTTATTAAAGCTTTGGTTCCCAACATGGTGCCTGCGACAAGGTGTGAAAAGTAGTGCAGATTTAGGTCGTTCCATCCAACCTGACGTCACTCGTGTTAGTTTCTGTAAAATCATTCAGCACAACTGATCTTGTGGAAGTGACATGATGAAGAAGTCTCTTGTACATTTCCAAGTATAAAGGAAACGGTATTTGACTTTGATTTTAAGTCTTCACTACATTCAAATACCCCATTCAAATACCCCAGGAGCAGTTTGATAAGATATTTTAACAGTTTATCATCATTGAGTCTGTGATTGCCTCCGATGGGAAACCTTTTCCTTGCCAACTAGAGGTAAAAATGGCTACGTCGACTGCAAGTCTCATTCATGAAAGAAGAGTAACTCGAGATTTGAACCTTCAAAATGATATTGTTCTCACACCGACCACTATAGATTATATTTTTTGGAAATTCTTAGTGTACACAATAAAATCTTAAGTCCATTCCATTTATCCATGTGAACTATTTTTAACGATGAGCATAATAAAGTAAACATTCACATCTTGAATTACAGACTGGATTAAAGGTTTGAAGAAATGAAGTGAATCCCCTGGGATGGGAGGGAGAAAGATGATGGGACGGTATAACCGCTGAAATTTAAATTAGAGAAGATGATTACATCAAAACATGCAATAAATGCTACAGCAAAGTTTAATTTTAAGTGTGGCTCTCATGCGGATCTTCTTTCAAATTTTTAAAAATCAATGCCATACCAAATGTAAACAATTAACAAAATCTTTAACCTGATAATTTGATACAAAAGTAAACAATCACTCATTTTCAGCTATTTTTAATAAAATGATTGTGTATAATATATATTGCTCTGTGGCTAAATGTGAACTAACAATATTTTCCCCGTCTTTAAAATAAATTAACCATAGGAATAGGCTATATGCATTCATATGAGAGTTTTAGATTGTCATTCAACAAGTAACTTCTTTCAGTAATGATTTATTTTCCTTTCTTCTGAGAGCTTTCTTAGTTTATTAACTTATTTCGTTAAAGAGTTGCCAAACATCTTTTCAACCTTTCATTTTAGTCAGTGATAGGCCCTAAATTTAGATCTATCGTAATGTGGCACAGAGAAAGCACGTTATCGCTATTCCTCGATACACACTCTCGCCACCCGAATCTACACGTACCTGTATCTCGTATGATTTTATGTTATTTGCGTCTAACTGTTATAACTTCATTTCAATTATGCTACTACCTGCAAAATAAAATTATTTTAATGTCTGACGACGCTTTTATTTTAAAATTGTTTTGTGTGTATTTTAATTTGTTTGTTATCTGAAAACAACCGCTCTTATAATGTGACAATATCGGGAATTTATCTGGCTGTATAAATAGCAACACATTACTTGTAGAGAACAGAGCCTATTATCTATCTATTAGGGCTGGTCTCTGTGAAGTTTCTTCTGAAAACAAAGTGTTTACAAAGTCTTAAATTATTTAATAGTTGATAACGTAATATTGAACACGAAGACTACAAATCCAGTCAGTCCTGCCTGACGCAGACAAGTTTGCCACCTTGACTACTGTAATGTTTATGGCGTCTCCTTCCAGAGAAAAAAAGGTGAGTCATACACACCAGGGCGAGGTTGTAAATTTGAGGGTCTTGTTTTGTTAGCTGCACTCTTTTTATTTACTTGAATTCTAAACAACCGTATATAGCCGAGGTACTCGAGGGTAAAGGTGGCCGCCATTTCTATAGCGCTGCCCTCTCACGCGGTTAAATGTTTTGAGCTCACCCCGCCGATCGTAGACTGTACCCCGATTATAAAGAGTGTTGTTGATTTCAGTTAATATAAGACTTAGTAAATTTTCCAAAAAAATTATGTATTATTTATTTAAGTTATACAATAAGTGTTTATTTTAAGTAACATATTAGGCAAGAAATACTTCTACCAGTGAAACCTACCTGACTGGTTTGGTTTAACGAAAGGGAAACTTAATGAAGTTGTTGCGGCACTCGATTGCTTTTCGTGAAAGTAGTTTTATACAACCTCGTCCGCGAAATCAACGAACGTAGAAGGTAGCCTAAATGTTAAGTAGAAATCAATCAATTGTTATTGATTTAGACAGTCTTTTAAATGCATTAATTACAATTGCAGTGTAATCAAAATATACAGACTTTCGACAGTGTCAATTAACTTATAAAACCATGTCTGCCAAGCGACTTGGCAGATACCTAGATCAATAGAACAAACGTGGTGATAAAGCCAACTTGAAAATCAGTTTGGGAATTTACTTTTTTTTTTTTTTAAACAAAACGAATGCTGTCATAAAGAGTGTAACTAACTTTAAAATGTACATTGTTATTTTTGTACCTGTCTGTACCTGTGCTCTTAAAAGAAGGTTAGCCATATTGAAAGTCACAGTTGATTTTGTACACTCGAATACTTTGCTATTAAAAAGAAATGTAAGCCAATTCTTTTTTATTTAGTAGCACAGACATTAATAATGCAGTTAATTGTACTGAACATATTATCAGGCTAAGAAAAATAAAAGGTTACAATAGTAGTGTATAAAATAGACAATAATTAATGATAATCAGAAGTATGAAATATCGGCATCAGACTACGAAAACACACCGCTAAGTTACTATAGGCCTAATACTGGATAAAGTGTAGAAAAGAAATTACTTGAGTCTGCAGTAGAAAGCCTAGACACTTCTCTTTCTCTCTATCTCTCCTTTAATCGTTTCAGGATCTAGTAAAGATCTTATTTTTCTGTTAATTGTTCAGGAAATATCACGCATATTCTTATGTTTATAAATCTATAATCATTTCACTTTGCAGTACGTACAATGTTCATATTTAGCCATCTTAAGAGGAAATAAAGATCACTCATTAGATGTTCAAATTACAGTCAATGTTACGGCTTTAAGATTTAATTTTAAATGGAAGCAGTAAGTCCATAGTTTCAGAAAACTTTAATGTGTAACCGAATTCTACGTGAAAATTTAATTTAAGATAATTCTATCATGATTTTCACTTTGTCTTGGAAGACATGAACAGTTTTCCATTTTGGACCAGCGTAAAGGGCTCATGGCTGAAAGCCTAAAGAGCAGAAAGTTGGGATTTTAAAAAAATCCAGTTTATTATTCTGGATGCGATGCTAATGCAGTCCAACGTTTCTGAAGACGTCTGTTCTTACTATTTGAGATCTGTCATAAACTCTTGTTTATTATTTTTAGTGGTGGCTTTTCAAATAATAATAATAATTATTATTATTACTATTTATTGCTTTATTATTTTTACATTTATTAGTTGTAATAGTAATAGTAGTAGAGAGGTAGTAGTAATAATATTATTTTTTATTTTCTTTCTCCCGGTTTTTAATGTTATTACTGTTCGCTTCTTCTTCTTCTTCTTCTTCTTGTCATAAATTGTGCTTTGATTTATAAAAAATCCCTTGTAATCAGTCAGTTGCAAAAAAGTCAGTAGCCACCATTTGAGTAATCAACGACTGTAGGAATCAAACGCTTAACAGAAACAAATTTGCAATCTACTAACTAGATTCACTGGGTGATATCACATCAACACTGGCTTATGGCCACCTGGCTGACAGAATACAATACTTATTATAAATGAGTGGCTGACGTAGGCATGTGCTGTGTTTATCCAAGTCCAGTGATACAGTTATTGTACCTGAGTACTTTTCACAGCATGATATTTACTATTAATTCCGCTTAGTGTTTATTCAGTCCTCATAAAGTACTCCTGAAATGTTTTCACTGTCAAGTGACAAATACAAGTATATAGCAATATTATAACATCACTAGAGAAATAGGTTTTTTTTTTCTTTCTCATAATAAAGACTAGACCTGAATCATGGTACTTCGTCTCTCCTGCCTTCTCACCGAGGTGGGATGGAGGTAGATGACGTCAGAGACAGAGCATTACACTTTTGCTGGTTTACTCTTCACTCAAGGTAGACAATCAGTGGTAGCACGTTTGCAGTCGAATCAAGCGTAGAACTAACCTAACCGAGGAAACAAAGAAGCACTGCTAAAAAAAACTGTATTGGCATAAGCATCCTGGCTGAGCTTAAATTATCTCCCTTTAACAACCCGACAGGTTTATCTTACAGTTGTAGGATTCAATTATTTGGCCTTTCCTCAGCCTTGACGATTAGTGTTAAATTCTCACTTTAAGTGAACAATAAAATTATACTACATGTCTTCTTTACACATTATGTACACAACCAAACACAATCACGTATAATTAAACAAAGTAATATATCACACATCAAAATTATGCTATGAAAAATCTCTGAGTCATTAGAAAACATTTTATGGAGATCCAAGTCGGTTGCATCATACTTTGCTACAAAATTCCCATATAGTGGCTACATACATTGCACAAATACATTAATACTGAATTAAACACATGACACCTATTGAATTAAAATAAAACATAAGAAAGTATATCAGAATTATAAAACATCATACATAATTACACATAAATTAAAATTTATAATTCTGTATTTTACTCACAATGCAGTATTAGGCCGTTGGTCTGTAACAGTTGGCCAGTATTAGGCCGTTGGTCAATAACAGTTAGCCAGTATTAGGCCATTGGTCACTAACTGTTGGCCAATATTAGGCCATTGGTCAGTAACAGTTGGCCATTATTAGGCCGTTGGTCAGTAATAGTTGGCCAGTATTAGGACGTTGGTCAGTAACAGTTGACCAATATTAGGCCGTTGGTCAGTAACAGTTGGCCCGTATCAGGCTGTTGGTCAGTAACAGTTGGCCAGTATTAAACCATTGGACAGTTATAAAATACGTCTCTTCGGTTTTCTAACTATAGTCGGTCAGCGTCACTCATTGCCATATATAATAATCAATGCTGCTAATGGTAACAATTCCTAGCGACATGTCTGGCTACATCAGTAGACGCTGACTGCACAATTTGTAAAGACAGTGAAAAAAAAAACTATTATAATTTAATGTTTAGGAAAAATACCGGCATTTTTCTACTATATGTTACGTATATGTCCTATGCAGGGCGCGACATCTTCTTTAAACTTCACTACATAAACGTTAACAATAAGGATAAAAATGCACTACATTTTAGAGTATAGCAATGTGTACATACAAATAAATGACAAATAGAGGAAAGGGTGAAAATATTTGTCACATGTGGTGTAGGATCAAATGGATTTGACTTCAATAACTGTACAGTGTAGGATCAAACAATTTTGCTTTTAACCGTATGTAATGCGTAGAACCTAGTAGTTTTGCTTTTAAAGAAAAGTACGATCTAGGATGATCTGTGTGTACCTTCAATGATTTTCCTCGCGACTTCTCGTTTCAGGTTCTTTCCGTCCCGGTGATGTTTCTGCTTGTCTTGACATTGAGCTACATTTCTCTTACATTTACACAGGTGAGGGCAACGATCTCCTAGTTGTTGTTGTTGATGATGATGATGGTGTGTGTGTGTTTCAAACGTTATCTATTCTGGAGTGTTCCAGTGAGACCACCGCCTCGCACTTGTTTTCGAGGGGGGGCGGAAAGGGGTGACCTATATGTATGCATGTTATATTAATATACAAACAATACATGATGATAATTGCATATACAAAGAATTGGTGGGGGGGGGAAAGGAGGAGCGGTACCAGAAAATCAAGACCGCTACTGAAGGAGATATCGTATGCTTAGCTGAACAATTCTGAATACGAAGAAAGATCAACAAGTGATGGAAGCCATAATATCCAGCTGCAAACAATTAAAGTCAGAAACTCCTCCGTGGCACATCAAGACGAACAACATACAGATGACTGAGGGGACAGGTTAGAAACATCAACAACACTAACAATATACAGAGGGCTGAGAGAGACAGGTGAATAATGTCGACGTGAGAAACAACATAACAGATGGCTGAGAAAGACAGGTTTATAAACAATAAGACAAACAACATACAGAGGGCTGAGAAAGACAGGTTTAAAATCATTAACAAGACAAACAACATACAGAAGCCTGAGTGGGACAGGTTTTTGTGACGACACCCACACTTGTTATGATTATTGTGACACTAACGCCACCTAGTTAATGGTTATTATTATTATTAATTAATTAATCGTCCATAACTAATTACAAGTATGAGAATCTTAATTTGTTATTAATAATTCTCCAATAGACACCACTCGTCTCTCTCACTTGGCGGATATGCGGGCACTGTAAATGTTTTCTCTCTTCCACAACATTAAACATGTTTTCTCTCTTCCACAAACATTTACAGTCGCACAATATTTCCGTAAGTGGAAAACTTCTGAAAAGAAAAGAAGACAAATCCGTCTTTAATCTATATATGGTGGGCCCCCATCCACTCACTTTCTTCTCCAACATAAGGTTACCAATGTGTCAGAAGGCCGATAAATTTGTTAAATCAATAATCAAATATACATATATACAATGAAAAAGATTACTTGACATCGATATTTCATGAAAGCATGTTTGAAGTATTTTAATACCTATACAGTTTTATATATCATAAAACACAATTCAACAGATTAGTGCCCATACAGATTACAGGTAGTTCTTATCAGAGAACAGAAATGTTATTAGAGATAAGAGATAATAGCTTCTGTATAACCTTGTATAGATGAATGTTGCAATGTCCTTTCACATGCTTTTCATATCAAAGTCACATGTTTATTGTCCCATCAGTTCTTTGTGTTTCCCTCTGTATATGGTAAAACTGATTTGCCACTTATTATCTCAAGCTCACCTGGGTGCTCATTTGTCATACCAGTTCGCTCAAGCACAACAACAATTGTAGCAATTTCTAGTAATTTCCCTCTACCTGAAATTGCTCAATGTGGTCAACATACCTTGCCACCATACTTCAATGGAGTGTAGTGTATTCTTACAATTACACTCTGCAAGCTTCCCACATCTTACACTGTCATAGCAGTTTATAATCAGTAAACCAGGAGATTCATATAACACAAGGAAAGGCTGCTTTGTCCCTGTAAAAATATATTCAGAGAACAAGGCTAAATTTCCAGTTTATTCCTTTTATAACTCCATTCATTCTTACATTCAAGTCTCAACTTACAGTTTCCTGCAACAGTATTAATTAGCTCGATACATACACATTGCATAATAAATACAGCATATGGTGGAATCTTCCAAGGTGATTCACTATCACCACTGCTGTTCTGCATTGCCCTGAATCCTCTCAGTCAAGTGATCCAGAAAACAGGGTTAGGATACAAAATGAAAGCAGGACAGGTTATCAGCCATCTACTGTACATGGATGATCTCAAGCTGTATGGTAAAAATGAACGTGACATCACATCACTGATCAATACTGTCAAGATATGCAGTGAAGACATCAACATGAAATTCGGCCTTGAGAAGTGTGGACGAATTGTCATCCAGAAAGGTAATGTCAAAACAACAGAGGGCCTGCAATTCGACATCGGAAAAATCAATGATGTTTCAATAGAAAATGGATATAAGTATCTTGGTATTCTACAAAATCAAGAAAATATGCAGAGAGAAGTGAAGTCCAAAGTTAAGAGAGAATATGAAAAACGTGTTAGACAAGTCCTGAAATCCAAGCTAAATGGGGCGAACAAAATACAAGCCCTTAATGCATACGCAATACCTGTAGTAAGCTACACTGGAGGTATCATAGATTGGACAGCAAATGAAATAAATGAACTGGACAGGAAAACAAGAAAACTACTCACAATACATAAAGCCTTACACCCCAAAGCAGACGTAGACAGACTCTATGTATCTCGAAAAATGGGAGGCCGAGGTCATTGAAGGAGAAGTCATTGGCCTTGTGGACTACATTTGGAATAACAATAAAGATGATCCACTGATAGAATTAGTAAAAATGAGTGGACTATTCCAAACACCAGAAACAGACAAAGAAACATGGAAGAAAACAACGAAGCAAGAACTAGCACATACCTGGAGACAGAAACCTCTACATGGCCAATATGTACGACAAGCAGACGAAATATCAACAAAGCAATCAACGTACAAATGGTTGAAAGAGGCAGGATTGAAAGCAGAAACAGAAGCACTCATAACAGCTGCACAAGATCAAGCACTCAACACCAAAGCACACAAAACGAAAATCATGAAAATTTCAAATGATTCCAAATGTAGACTTTGCAAATCCATGGATGAGACAACAGAACACATACTATCTGGATGTCAGGTTCTGGCTGGAACAGAATACACCAAACGACACAATGAAGTGGCAAAACACATACATAGAAATCTGTGTGAGAACTATGGCATAAAAACCCCAGAAAGAGCATGGATGCATCAACCAGAAGCAGTCACCGAAACAGAAGAAGTCAAAATACTATGGGACTTCGAGATAAGAACAGACCGGGTGATTCCTGCAAGACGACCAGACATTGTAGTTCTCAATAAGTCCAACAGAACAGTAACAATTATTGATGTCGCTGTTCCAAGTGATAGAAACATAAAAACAAAAGAAAGAGAAAAAATAGAAAAATACCAAGACCTCAGATTAGAAATCCAGAGACTGTGGAATGTAAAAGCAGAAGTGATACCAATAGTGATAGGAGCCTTGGGGAACATAACATCAGAATTGGAAGGCTACCTGAATAAACTCCCTGGAAACCACAGAATTGCTCCACTACTCAAAGCAGCGCTCCTCGGAAGTGCCCACATCCTCCGTAAAACCTTGGATCTCCCAGAATCTTGGTAAGATTCCGAGACCTTGGATCATAGCCGACAGTCAAACAGAAGTCGTGGAAAGAGACTGGATAATATAGTTATAGACAAGTTCTTGGTAGTATCCATATCCTCTATAAAACCTGGTATCAAATAGAATCCTGCTAGGACTGACTGGCTGATAAGAGAAATCTTGAGAAGAATAAATAAGAAAAGGAACAAATCGTTGGGACTTTCTTTATCGCTTCATATCCTTTGATCTTTTTGAACGTTTCACGTTCATATCATTTAGCTCTACAATCTCAGCGGGGGTTACAAATGGAGGGGGGTCCACTGAAGAGTGTCTTGAACCCATGATCATTGACATCATCCTGCAAAAGAGTGCAGCATGTTGACCTCTCGGCTACACAGCTCTTCAACAAATAAGCTATATGTGATTTACAACCACTCCCATGTGGTTTTTATGTTAAGTTCTTGTAGAGTATTCCATTCGTTAATAAATAATTTTTTCTGTACCACATTCTTTCTGAGAACCCTTTTGTTGGAGAAAAATCAACTTTCGATTTGTTTATACTCTTACAGTACAACGTTTTTCTAATGTCATGCTGCAGGTGTCGAATAAAATCAGACATACTGCAAATGACAGAACAAGACTCACCATGTGTGGCGCAGAAATTGCAAACTGTAAAAATATTAAATTTGAAATTATTTAATTTTTCTTTTCTTAATATTTAGAAGAGTTTTCCCATGATAAGAGAAATTCTTTCATGAGAAAACAAGTCTTTGAAGTAACTGTCTTAGGCAGCCAGGACAAAAGAACACATGTTTACGTCGGTTAGAAGTGAACTGACTTAACCAGGGTGTGGGGGGGTGGACACCTAACCAGGGGTAGATAAGCTACCAGAAACACTCTCGCATCTCTAGGCAGACAATGACGACGATACTTCTAAAGACGGGGAACGCTTTGGTCTCACAATAGAGTCGGAGATCCAAAGGCAGACGAACCTCTTAGAGTCAGGTACACGCAGACGCGTGAGAAGGGAAGACACTTACGATTACGTAACAGAGACGTATGACGTCAGGGAAGAGCGGCCAGCGATCTCAGATCGGGCGACTTCTAAAAGCTAGACCGCATGTACTAACAAGCCAGCCTTTCTGCAGACGCACTGAAGCGACACTATAGAACAATAGACCGCAGAGAGTAAAGAAGTCTATCCTCAGGGCAGATTAGTACGAGAAAATCTTGCGATAGTTTAAATAGTCCGTCTCGGGGCTGACGGCTCATTCTGTTACAAACCAAGGAATCTCGTGTCACGTCCTTCCACGATTAGAAGCAAGCCAGATTGTCTGAGATGGTAAAAAACTTAAGTTTTGTACTTAGATAAATTTTATCTTTTCATTTGCACTTATAGATTTTATTTAATTAATATTGTAAACCTATAACTGTATTTACTAGCAAGAAGGAAGTAACGTATGTGAAAAGAATTTAAATGAGAACTAATGTTAAACTTGCAGGTTATTATATTTAAATTCACGAGACTGATGCGTGGCAAACAATTACTTGTATATTTACAGCTGAAGGACGCCTACGCTACGGCGACACTACGGTAAACCGCTACCGTGAAGTTACTGGAGTCTGCTGACGCTACTGTGACACACAGGTGGAAGAGGAATCTGAATGAAGGGCGACCGAGAAATTCATCTCTGGCCACAACCGATGTAAACGGGGCGATCAGGACGAGGTTACGAATACTTACCTGTTGAGAGGTGAGCGCACGTGTCAAACCGGAACGACCTGGAGCGTTGATGTGTTAATCTACGTTGGTTGTCATTTCTGGACTGGAATTTGTGATAAATTCGGGACACTGTGTGAAATTCGAACTTTCGTGACATTAAGGACCTGTGGTAATTCTGAACTGTTCCAGCAAGCTGTAATTATGGATATACATATTGGCCGGGAGCACGCAAATTATCAGGTGATCTAAATCCTTGTTTTGTCTCGTGAAAACCTGTAATGTTCTGTGATTTTTGTTAATTCTTGTATTGTTCTTCCTGTCTTCAAATTCTGATAAATGTTGCTATAATAATCTTTCTTTTCTATAACGTGTTCTGAAGGGTGAAGGAGACATTCTAATTTAAATCTCAATTTCAAATTCTTGTAACCTTAATTTGTCATTCATTTTTCTTTAAATTAAGAATTACTAAATATATTTGTTATAAGAGATAGATAGCAGGGAATACTCTTTCTAAAATAACATGTTATTTTTTCTTGTGAGATCTGCGAATCTCGGATTTTGCCTATGTGAAACCATTTGAAACTTCGTAACTTAATTTGTTATCATTCTTTTTTTATATTTTAATAAATTTTGTTAAATTTAATAACTTGCTCACTCAATTACGTAATCTGAGACAAATGTGTAATAGGGGACAGTGGGGGCTCGTAAAATTGACGTAAATTACGTTTTGACAAAGACAGTCGCGACACATTTCTTAGAGCAAGTCTGTCACCTAATTAGGGGAGAAATTGTGAGGGCCTGGTAACGGCTGAGACTGAAGAATAGATTCGTTCAGTTAGGAGTCGGTTATCTGGACGGGTAACACTTGGGGTGGGAGACATAATTAATGACGTACCCCAGGGCTTGACCTAGTCACTCCCAGACTGCAGAAGACAAAGACCCTGTCGTGGACCTAGTGTATGATTGCAGACGGATTGGAAGTGGAGTGGTAATTAATTCATATTTTAATATCATCTTCATTTAATAATCATTGACACTAGCACATCCATTCACATAACTGGAGTCGTCTGGTAATGTCCTTGGAGTCCATTTCACACCATGGTTACACATGGCAAAAGACTAGTGAAGACCTGGACAAGACTTATGAAATGTAGAGGACACAATAATGAGCAATGTTAAAGAGACCAATTTGAGGACTTGATTTCTTTTGATAGACATTTATTTGGACCAAGCTTCTGTCACAGCTCTTATTTTAATATACTTTGAACATTCAAAGAACACATAAATATCTAAGGAATATTCCATCAAGTGCACCTGACAACCAAACATTCCACAGATTACGTTAAAGCTAAAATGGCGATAGCCTATATCCATTTTAAGTTTTTCACTACATTTGTTTTAAACATGAGAAAACAATGTCATTACTTACAAACATCACTGTTTTTACTAAAATGTGTATTCGTGAAGAAAATTCGTATTATCAGGTAAAGAGATTTCTGTTAACATTTTATGCAAGTTTTAATTTTAATTGCAGGTCTATCAAAGCCCAAACACTGCAAATGGTTCGTACTGGTGTTTACCATGCCAGCCAGGGTTCCATGTAGTGACACACTGCACGAGCCATTTAATGAATTCTACCTGTCGGCCATGTCCGTCAGGATCATTCGCCGATAAAGCAAACAATCGGACATTTTGCTCCAGGTGCACTCTTACTTCATGCCCAAAGAATGCGAAGGTTCTTCAGTCGTGTTCTAGCAAGACTGACATACAATGTTTGTGTGAATCAGGCTTTCACCAGCTTTGGGAAGACAACGTGGATCCTCACTTTTCCTGCGTGAGACATACCAAGTGTGAAGGTCAAAATGGAGAACTATATCCAGGTAACGTGATACTGACTTCAGAATTGAAAGTCTCTCAATTTCGGCAATTTAATAATATCTTTATTGACATAATTCATCCTACGTAGTGAATATTCTTACAAATTATGCTGTTCTCGCTAGGGGGTGTGGGTGTAAGGAGGGGGAAGAGCAAGAGGATATGACTGCAAGTACGTGAATGAGAGCAATATTAAAAACATAAATATATGTTTTCTTTGCCGTGGGAATCTGTAACCCAGAGATAGCCCTGAATTCACGTGCAGGACATGGTTTAAGGTCAGCCTGATGGGATATTTCTTTGTTCTCATCAGCATACACATTCAGTTGGATGTGTGTCTGACTGGATATTTAAAGTTACTCTTAACTACAGGTGCATGTTTCAATGATCTAAGAAAAATTGAGTCACTACAAATTTGAGCATATATGTTGTAGTGAAAGATGTTTTTTAAATTTGGGATTTGTTTGTTTGGTTTTGCATGTTATTTCATTAAAAATATTGGCTAAAATAGCTATTTTTTAATTTTTTATAAACAAACCGAAGTAAATTATCTTCATTTATATAGGGCAGGCTTTCACATTTTAGTTTAATGATGCGAGATACGTGCACGTCTTGACTTAAATCATAGTTAATGGAGGAGAATTCAAAATAAAATGTACATTGTATTTCTGTAGACATACACGCAACACTTGACACTTGGCAATGGTGAGTTGCTCCCTGTCTATGTGCAGGTAACGCCACACATGACACACAATGTCAACAGTGTGAAGAGTTCATTGACCGAAGTGACCCGGATCACCCGAAATGCCGACCTTATAGCACCAGCTCCGTGGACACGCCTGAACTAGGTATGTTATTAAAAGTATATTTTTTTAAAATTTAGGTTATTATGTTTGCATGAAACTAATAATCAGAATACACATTCATTTTTCTAACGTATCCCCTTCTCCTACCTGACTATGAACTTATCAAAGTCCTATGTTGTCAGGTGGACGCTATTTTTAGAGATCCAACATATAAATTTAAAACAAATATAAATACCAAGTGGCTTGTAGTTTCATCAGTTTTCTTTTCCCTCGGAGAGCATTACTCCACCCCCACCCACACCCCACACACACGCATACACAAGCACTCGATATTCATATTTGGAATAAAGTATACACAAAAGCTTCAACAATTATAATTAATAATTTAATATAAAATCATATTAATCTATACACTGACTCCATTGTCACCCAAGTATGAAAGTGACAAGCGCCATTCCAGACACACACACACACACACACACACACACACACACACACACACACACACACACACACACACACACACACACACACACACACACATATATATATATAGAGAGAGAGAGAGAGAGAGCCGCGAGTTAATGCCAGACTTCCATTTCTATACAGAGATAAGTTATCTAAAATCGGGACACATTAATTGTCATTTGCACAATGTAAAATTCATCTTTAATTATAGCAGTAATTTTGTTTCTATGTGTTGTACTTTTTGTAGTATCTGCACTCAGACTGCACTAGCCACTCTGCTCCTGCTCGTGCCTACACCCGCAAAATAAACTGACTGTTCTGCTGTTTTTTTAAGATATCAGTTTGAAGAGACAAAATAAACTGACTGTTCTGCTGTTTTTAAGATATCAGTTTGAAGAGAGAAAATCTGCCACAGTGACTATTTTCTTTTAATTTGCAGCAATGTTAACGTGTTGAATTTAATAAATTAAAAAAGCTAAACACTATATGAAATATTAACTGAGTAGAGAACAGTAAGATGGAGCACGTACTTTACGTCTGTGAATTCTCAGTCAAAAGTCTTCTCATGACAGTATACACAGTAATCAAAATGATTAATTGTTTCCTTTGATTGATTAAATGACTGAGTGAATATTCTGCTTAAGGTCCACTTGCAAGTTTCACTGTTGTATTACTTAAGCAGCATAGGGAAACATTACTGTCAATCAGATCCAACGTACAATATGTGAACAAGGAAATGATAACTGTCTGTAAGAAAGAACATACGACCATGCTTTTTGATATTAAAGGAAATGATAACTCTGTAAGAACATACGACGATGTTTTTTTACTTTAATTATACTTTTCGTAAGCAAGAACAGAGATCTGTGGAAGTAACACATTACTTTTGTTCACAAATAGTAATATTGCATAGAGGATGTCAAAGAAGAGAAAACAGCATCTTTAATAAATTACTAGTATTGGTAATTCGAGTAGATACTATATTTAACGCAAGAATGTGGATGAGGTATTGAATAATGTCTTAAAACCCATAGCATGAAACCCTTTATTTGTATAAAAAAATAATTAGAAATATATTATGAATAATAACAGTTATAACATAGTGTCTGCAAACATTAATTGACACTTATCGTGAAACAAGTTGTTATAATTTTTGGCGTGGATATGTAGCAAACGGTCTGTTTCGTCCCTTGCTCTCAGGTCCTGGAGCCATTGCAGGCATCGTGATCGGGTGTCTGGTGCCTGCTGTAATCGCATTGATTGTTTTCGTTCTCTGGCGTCGTCTGAGAGATAAAAGGTAAAGTTTATAAAGCTTCAACTTTATACGTATTTGGATAAAATTAAAAATTGATCGTAAAGTCTGATGACATTACTTCCAAGTGATACGTAAAATGGTACAGGATATTTTTTTTTTTAAATATCAATTAAGTAGTTTTACATTCATAATATATATGTTGAGCAGTTTCGACTACCGAGATCTATACTTAAATTATTGGTTATTACAAAAAATACTTTTAACGTTTAAATCAGTTTCATTGTCATAATTTTTATTTTACTGCAAAAGAGCCAGCCTGACATTTTGTTCAGCTCTAATAGGTAAATATGTTTTATCTTTAGAAATTAAATAATATTTTGCAAGAGTTTATAGAAGTCTGTAGATTACTTTCGTAAATTAAATTTAATAAACCTACAATAATGTTCTTTATTTGACTATTTGCACGAATTAAAAAAATAATTTCACACTACTTCCCCAATATTTTGTTCATGCATGCAGATGAACTTTAGAAGACTAAATGGAGTGAACTATGCAACTGCAGTTTGTAAAGGAATGAAAATTAATGAATAAACAATTCCCAAGTATTATTGAAATTATTTGATAGGCTTTCAAAAATGGTCTTTAAAACTAAGATAAGCTAAGTGGTTGAATTCGTGTGCAGTTGTACCAAACTTGTGGTGACAGTGTCATGACAGTCTGGAAAGGGTATCACTTAGTAAATTAGAATTTTAAAATTAAAAAATAATATATTATAACTTTTTCACGCTGCATTTGCATTCAATACACCCTCACGCACAACATGTAGAACATTATAAAGAAAAATATTAAACGGAAGTGAACAAGGTACATTTGATTCTGTTACAACTATTAGAAAGGAACAATTTTAATTTTTAAGAAGTAATTAAGGAACGGCGAAATGGCATAACGGTATTGTTAATTACTCTGTTAATTGCTCTCCTCAAATAATTATTCAGCTGTTGTCAACAGTTGTTCATCACAACAAAATCCTTCCTTACATTTACATTTAAACGAACTCAAAGCATGCGGACCGTAACACCCTCCCGAGTGTTTCACGATTAGGGCCAGTTCTTGTCAGCTATGTTGTGGTGCCAGTTTCCAGCGGTGTCCTGACGTTGGAACCCATCGTAGTTGACTATGGTGGACTAAGTAGGATTCCAGACTCTGTGAAAGGCGAGTGGGATGATGGTGCGTTTGCTGGGTGTAAGATAATGCGTTAGTGACTAATCTACTAATCTAGAACTGTGAGGCTTACGACTATACTCTCACTTCAAACAAAATACAACAATGATCAGACATAGAAGAGGAGCACCAAAATGAGACAACACTTCCTGTAGCCACTAAATTTCTTCATAATGATACAGTCTTATGTAACAGGAAGGTAATACTAACAAGATAGATTTACAATATATTATGGTGTAAAACTAAATGACGTTTTTAGTAGGGTGGTTTCCTAAGAAACAGTGTCTGTCATGAACCATAGGAGGGAGGGTTAAACGATCCGTTTCCCGCACATCTAGATTTTAACGCTTCTTAACAACGAGAGGCAAAGTTCTGCCTTAAAATCGAACACAACATCCGCTTTGAGAATGCGCTCTCCGCTGGTTAGGAGTGACGTCACTTAATGGGATATTTATTAGTTACAGATCTGTAGGTTTGTAATTTTGATTTATATCATGTTTGGCAGGACCTGTTACTAGCTTTAGAAAACTGCATATAACTGTAATGAATGACTAACGACCTTCTTTCCAGCTGTGAGTAAATGGAATTCATTGATTAATTTAGGGCGTGGATTATCGCAGCGCGCTACATTCATTTACAAAACCTTTCACACAATACCGAGAGACTAAACACTACAAACATTATTTTGCACAAAATTGAAATATAGCAAGCAGGCAGGAACATGTTGCAGTTTGTTCACACAGTGGGCATTTGAAACGCTTCAACAAATGTTAAACATTTAAATTAATTAATAAATAATAACCATAATGAGTGAAAGGTACCCAGAGAGGTGTCATATGTCTACAGTTTATGTTGTATTAGTCCTTTGTTGCTGTAGCTTGTACAAGCACGCGCGACACACACACACACACACACACACACACACACACACACACACACACACACACACACACACACACACACACATGCACACACCCTCACTTGGCGTGGGGGCGTTACACAATATTAATCCTGCCAGTGTGTTATGTACATCCCTCTGTTGGTTTGAAGTTGAAGGGGTAGATACTACTATTATTGGTATGTTTAAAATCTTAAATATTGGAGAAAAATTATTTTGCAATTTTTATATATTGTTATTATTTTATATTTCATTTGTATGTTGAACGAAAATAAGTGACCTGCATTTATTTTCTGCATAAACACAATAATTATTTTGTTTCTTTATTTGTCTTCTTAAAGGTGCTTTAACCACGGGGAAAAAAACCGTGGAATAAACAACAACGATAGTGAATATCAAGTCCCTCTGAATATCAGCGTCCCATGCCCGGAAGTAGATACTGAACGAGGTCTGAACAACGAAGAAAAGAATCATCTTGTCCAGGACTGGTCCCCTGACTTTATTCAGAGTAAGTTACTCTCTAGTCGTATCTCTGAGCTAGTCTCTGGGGCCAAATTTAGTATTTATCCCAATCGTTTCCAAACTTTCTCGGTTCACGGCGCCCTTAGTGTATAAGGATTTTTCCCACGGCGCTGAAAACACCTACCAATTGTGTTTATGTTTGTGCAGTTAGGTATATATAGTAAAGCACCCCTTGAGAAACACTGATTTACCCTATCTACCCTATTAATACTTATTAGCAAATCACAATCACAGTTCATTGCTCATAGCAAATCTGTGAAACTGAGATCAACACCAGACGTAGTAGTCCAGCTGACTCGGAGTGGAGATAATTTTGTCAAATCTTCTTTTTCTCCGATACACACACATTTATATATTGGTGATACACATGCAAATTTGTATTCAATTTTTAAACAAAATGTTTACTGTATTTGTCTTTTTTTATATATTATATTCACTTAAAGTGAAATTCAACTAACTGGCATGTTGCAATTATTATTATTACTTAATTCTCCAGAGACGGTCTTTTTCTTCCTAACACGACATCTTGGAACGGACTGGACCGAATTCATAATTCAACTCCCTTGGTACGAACAAAGCCGAGCGACCATTGTCGTTCAACAAGCCAGAGGAGATGTGCCACAACAAATTCGAAATTGCTTGGACACTTGGGCGCGAGAATGCCCGAAAAACGTGTCGAGAACCAACATCCTTCGAACACTGGAACATATGGGAGACTTTGCTCTAAAAGAAGAATTAGAAAAAGTAAAAATGGAAACGGAACGCTGATTATTTAGCTATTCGAATGTCTTGTCAAGTTTGATAGAAGAAAGCTCGTAATCTATCAATTGCTTACATGATCAAGAAATCTTGCATCAGGATAATCACACACAATTTCAACTACCACCGAACTGGATGATTATTTTTTTTTGTTTGAGCAGACACTGAAATAGTGTGATTTGTGTCGTCTTTGAACCTGGTGCTGGATAATTAATTTTCGGAATTCATTTTCACTCTTTAAATCATGTGACGTGGTTTATTTTTTTCCATCAGCATTGGAACCGATGATTCATTTTTGAACAGATGCTCCTGAAATCATATGACGTCATTGATTTGATGGAAATGGAGAGATGGTTGACAAGGTGTAAAGTTTCGTGTTATTGTTCTAGAAAGAATAATCTATGATTGACACCGGAAATATATTAATGAGTGGAATTTATTTTAAAAAAGCAGTTCATGACAACGCCAGTATTGAAAAAGGACAGTGTAGAAGTAATCGTGAATGGTATCAAGTGGATTTTTAATGTTGTGCCATATACTGCCGGACACTCAGTGGTAACGCTAAGAAAATGTCTAGACAAACATCTTTAATTTCCCCGTGCCGGACAAGTTATTCCTGCTGATGAATTTTATACTGAAGAGTGAACTTCACTGGATAAATGATTATTTATCTGAATGATATAACATTAATTCTTTTTGTATTTTTACATTATTTTTCTTGGCGTCTGTTGTGTGGCCAGAATCATGTAAGGCAGACAACAAGAAATTAAATTTGCATATGCCAGTTTATTTTACATTTTTAGTTTGACGTTTTTGTAATACTTGAATTCAAACAAATATAAAAAATAGTCGAAGTCATTTAAATTCATTTACAAAATATCTACTTAAAATTAAATTCATGTAATAATTTATTTTGATGTACTAAAACCACACCTTTGCGTGTTTTAGTGAGCTAAAAGCAATATAAAAATAAATGCTACAAATTCACTGATTTAAAATCATATTTATATTATTATTGCCCATGACGTTTTCTGTTCAGTTCTATACTGACACGTTTTTATTGTGTCAAATTAAAAGAAATATTAAAACTCTGCAATGTGAGTTTATTGTGTCGATTTTTACATTTTACATTTTATTCAAAGTCTGCTGGTTAACCTCATTACTATTGTCAGTTATTTACTTTATCACTACAAGTTTGTCAACACTGGTTAGCCTCATTACTATTGTCAGTTATTTACCTTATCATTACAGATTTGTCAAAACTGGTTAGCCTCATTACTATTGTCAGTTATTTACCTTATCACTACAAGTTTGTCAATACTGGTTAGCCTCATTACTATTGTCACTTATTAACCTTATCACTACAAGTTTGTCAACACTGGTTAGCCTCATTACTATTGTCAGTTATTTACCTTATCACTACAAGTTTGTCAACACTGGTTAGCCTCATTACTATTGTCAGTTATTTACCTTATCATTACAGATTTGTCAACACTGATTAGCCTCATTACTATAGTCAGTTATTTACCTTATCACTACAACTTTGTCAACACTGGTTAGCCTCATTACTATTGTCAGTTATTTACCTTATCACTACAAGTTTGTCAACACTGGTTTGCCTCATTACTATAGTCAGTTATTTACTGACTAGCTCTGTCGAATAGATTGAATGTTTGTTATTTAATACAGGCTAACCTTATCGCTCTGCATAGAAAGTTCTTTGCTTAACACTGATTAGTTTCATCCCTATAGACAGAACAGTCTGTTGTTTAATACCAGCCTCAGTATTATATATAGACAGACTGTTGTTTAGCAATGACTAGCCTCATCACTATAAACAGAACAGCATATTTGATTTAAAACTGGATAGCCAAATAACTAGACAGAACAGTTTGTTGATTTAATGCTGAATAGCCAATTCATTATATAGACAGAACAGTCTTTGATTGAATGCAGAATAGCCAATTCTATTTTGACTTAACAGCCTGTTAATTTAAAGTGAATAGCCAAACCACAATTTAGACAGACCAGTCTGTTGATTTGACACTGATTATCCAAATCACTTTTTAAACAGAACAGTTTATTGATTAACTCTCACTAGCTACTCCATTATGTACGTAATATATGTTGTTGCATTCGCTAGCCTCATCAATACAGAGAAATAACATTTATTGATAACATTTGTTATGTGTGGGGTTTAAATACAACCCTACTAATTATAAAGATTTTTAATTTGAAGTCCAACGTTGTCACGGGAAAAGCATGGAGTCAGAATTAAAATTTTTATTTCACGTTCTATACAAGACCAACTAACGCAATAAGGGGAGTAACTGTGTTCGCCCTAACAAATATGTAGTTTTTAAATATGTTCACCAAATTTCACTTCGCCTAGACAGACGTTTGTAGACATAGTGTGTGTATCATTTCATGCATATATATATATATATAATGGATGAATGCAGAATATCCATAAATGTATATGAATGAATGACGCTTGTTTAAGAGCCAAATAGGAAATATTAGTTAACGCACAGTAGATTTTGCCTTAGCTAGTGAAAGGCGTGCAGATAAAACATGTGCATCAGTGAATTAAAGTCACAAAATGCAAAAACTTCTAGAGCCTTCTGAAACTCTTAGGATAAGTATATAAGGGAGGAGGAAAGATTAGAATTTTCATGATGAAATCGGGAATTATACATGAGGACATTAACTTCATTTTGTGGTGAAATTTCGTATATGGAGATTTTACTAAGGAGAGTTGGGAATATCTCTTTCCACCCGTTTCTTCATCCGTTGATTGCCAAGTATTAAAACAACGAGGCAACTTGTTTAAATACATTGCAGTGAAGTGAAAAGTTCAACCTTATGTATGTGACTCAGTTGAATGCAGTTAATGACAGACGAGTCATTTCATCTCTCTGTCTGAGCTTTGTTTCAAAGTTTCTATTCTGTGATTGGTAAGATAATAATTTTAGAGTCCTATGGATCCAAGAGGTACTACATCCATAGACGTGAGGACACACTTCACTAGACAAACCATCTGGTAATGCCAGACATCCTGAGGTCATCCCATCTTCATTGTGACCAGAGAAATCAGTGATAATTACCAAGGTTGGCAACAGGCCAAAACACAGATCTGCCCATATATGGGAAATCTTACATACAGTGCCTTTATCTGCAGTCTTTGCTGTTAAGAGGTATAATTGCATCATCATCTCTTCAAAGCATCCCTTATGAGTGATGCATGAGATTACGTCACCTCTCTTCGAACATTGACAGTACTGAGTGAGTAGCTAAATAGAAGGCAAACGTGCGCCTAGAACTGTATAGCTGATTTAAGAATAAGAACATTTAATTGTATTCATGATTGTTGTTACTTATATGTAATATGAACTTTAATACATGGTAAATCCACGCCTGTTTCGTATATGAATTATTGTTCATGTTAGCGGTGCGATTCATCACATAAGAATTGTATATTTACTTTTATTTTCACCTTTTTGAATTTCATCATTCTCATCCCCCTTCCCCCACAAAGTGTATGACATTGGTGTGTGCTTGATTTAACCACTGTGTGAATGAGAAACACCCCAATTAGGTTAATAAAACCTAATTTTCACTTTCTAAAAACTCGTTATTCTCAGTTTTTGAGAGGGGCGAAAGAGTTCGTATTTGTATTGTTTCATTCCATTCGTCTGTTTGTCCAATACTCACTACCATCACATTCGCACACACAGCAAATAAATAAATGTGACTATTATTAATTGTATTATCACCGACATAATTCGCCTTCTGATCCAGATCATCACTGAACAAAATTAATGTTACAAACTGAACATAGTTACTCACCTTTAACAAACACCTTTAACAAGACACATACATTTATTAAATAATGTTTATCCGAACAATGAACTTTTTATAATCAAATGTGCATTAACTCTAATATAGCATATTAATAGACTGAAAAGTGTGTATTCGTAATAATGTGCATATTTACAAATAATTATACATAAAACGTCATAGTTTCTATACATAATATCAAAATTGATTTATATATATATATATATATATACAATCTTGTAATTGTGCAAAAATAATAGCACTTAAGAATAAAATTAATTTTTGGACGAATATTATTTTGGCTGCTGAAAATCATTTAATGCTGATTTTAGTATCACAGATGCAGTTTTCAGGTGAAAAATTTGAATACTGGAAATTATATTAAATAAAATACTGTAGCATTACACTTGACACCGTGTACTTGAAATTATATTAAATAAAATACTGTAGCATTACCTTGACAACGTGTAAATGAAATATAAAACAACACCTCAGCACTGTACTAATATAGAATCTGTAACGATGAAGTTAAATCAAACAAAAATTATTATTTTTGTAAAAATTATTATAGTAACAAACTAAACAAATTACTTCGAAAAGGTTATCTTTATAAACATTATTCTTATAACAAATTACTTTAAAAAAGGTTACCTTTGTAAACATTATTATGTAATTTGTTACAATAATAATAATGTTTACAAAGGTAACCTAATGTACTTCGAAAAGGCTCCCCCACCCCCAACATTATTCCTGCAACAAAATGTTTCGAAAAAGTCTATCTTTGTTAACATTATTGTTTAACAATTGCCTCACATACAATACTACACATTAATATTATTAATTAATATTAATTATAGGGAACGATACTATATTTCCTTTTGGACAAACGTACATTTTTAAGGGAGTTGATAGAAGTTTGGCATAATTTTAACCAAAACAAATATGATTGTTCACTGTGGTAATAAAATAACATGCGAAGATACGCTGATGGGGAAAGTGAGCTAGAGTTGTCTTGACAAAAATCTGCATTAAAAAAATAAGTTTTTAAAGTTATTTAACAGAAGTACCTACAGGTAAAATAGTGAACAAAGGTACACAACTCTACTAATAAAGGCTAACATGTCTGAACACGAACTCTTGCTAATCAAATTTGCACTATTATTGGATTAAATAAAATTAAATAAATTCACTTGCAATTGTACATAATACATTTTAGCAAAAAGGTAATACTTTTAAGCGAATTCTTGTTTTGGCTTTTATACGAAATATAAATACTGTTTACTATATCACAGATGAAGTAGTTTTTATCTTGAAAATGTGAGCATTGGACACTATATTAATACAAATACTGATTACAATATCACAGATGAAGTAATTTTTTTATCTTGAAAATGTGAGCATTGGACACTATATTAATACAAATACTTGGGATCGTCTAAAGGAAATTTTAAAAATAGCATTCCTTACTCTTATAATTTGTATTTTTTTAAAAGTTAAAAATAGAAATAAAGCTTGTTTCATCTTTGCAAACATCTTTGTTATAAGAAACTGTTTTAATGCACTACTAGGTATTACTATTTTTATTAATAATTAATTAATTAATATTAATTACAGGGAGGAAACTTGTTACATATTTTGAACATAACTCTGGACAATTTTGCAAGGGAGTTAAAAGAAGGTGAGCATACTTTTAATAATATAAAAATTAAATTTTGACTTGTGTCTATGATCGGTACTGATAACAAATCCGGGTATCTTGACTAGGTTTGCATACATTAAAGTAATTTGTTAAATATGCATGTATATCAAATGTATTTCAAATTTTTACATTATACGATTTTAGGAAGAACAATTAATATATTTATTGATAATAGCTTAAGTTGCCAAATTTAATTTATATATTTACTAAAACAAATCGTCAGATAATTTCAGTAATAATTTTGGTTAAAGTAAATGTGGTTTGTAAGGATTTTGTACTGTAAAAAGTTGGACGGTATACTGATATTAATTTCACACACACACACATATATATAATATATATATATACACAAAGAGAAAATTTAAATTTATAGTCAAACAGACATTGTCATCTTGTTAACGTGCTGAAGGCTGATTTTGTGGTAGTAGAAAATTTGAATAATGTGCTGTATTTTCCCATGTCACTGCTATTCCAACCGACTAATGATGCTCAACAGAACACTGTCACGTGATCACTAATTAATAAGGAAGGTTGTTCTGAGTATAATTTCAAAATACTGAATTATCCATGGAGAGAAATGGATTATTGGCACTCTGAGGCAGGGTCGTTGCAACATCACCAAATATACCTAAGGAAAGAGAATCGATAAATTCAAATGAAAATGTATTTACAATCTTTCATCTGTTTTTGTTTTTATTTTTAATCTTACGAATTGCTTACATTTTCTTCCGTCTTTTAAATTGCATGCAATTTTTATTTTAAAAATATTATAATTTTAAAGTGCGACACTTAAATCAGAACCACTCAAACTATTTCAAGCACAACAGAGACTAATATTAGAAAGGACATTATTTAATTTAATTTATAATGGTCTCTCTAAAGAGTTTCTAACATGAAATGACTATATACTGTATGAAGAACTGATACGCAAATAGAGGATGATAACCTGTGTTTGGAAAGTAACTATATAAGTTCAAAGAACTGGATTTATCAATATATGTATAAGTGTGTGGTTTAGTAATGTGTGTTTGTTGTTTGTGTGGTTTGTATATTTGTGTGGTTTGTGTATGCGTATGTGTTTGCGTATGTGTGTGTGTTTGTGTATGTGTGTGGTTTGTGTATGTGTTTGTAGTAAAACTGAAGTATTATTACTGTACACATATAGAGTCAATCGAAAAATATATATTAAAGATTTCAATGCTTGATATGTCGGTAAATTGGTGACATAACAAAAATATTCGTATTGGAATACATTGATTCTCTTCAAACCTTTCACTCACCAAGACAATGTTACAATGATAGTTTATTATCGCACGCCTGGCCCAGTCATTGTAATGTTTTCCACTCAGCTAGAGCTCTGTGCGTGGCATGGGAAGCAGTGATAAAGTCAACTGTGATTGCTCAACATCATTTTCGACACAAGTATGAAATAGAATCACATATTGACAAAACTATTACTCTGTGGCTGTAACGTACATTTTTGTGCGAATACGAATATAATGCTGGTGTCGTGGGGGTGCTATACTCATTTCTGTTGTACCCACAGCATGGGAACAAAGCAAGCCACAAACCTACGTGCCTGGTCGCACACCAGACAGATAAGTAAGACATAAATGACTCGCCTCTATTGACACACAATCACACAAAGTCAGACTTGAAAAACATGAGTCTGAAGAAAAAACTAATGATCGTAATAAATATTAAAAAAAGACGGATAGACTGAAACCCTTGTGGTTGTGGAGGATAAATATAGGGAACTGATAAAAGAATGTTTATAATTGTTACATAAATATGCCCTTAGACTATGCAAATAAATACAGCAATGCTAGAGTCAGATTAATTATTCTCATTTTTAAATAAGTATATTGGTGAATGTCAATATTCAGTCCATACTCTCCAAATACAAATATTGTTGCAGACTTGCATTACATTCCAGTAGTAAAGGTTGCTAGAATAGCTATGGTCTTGCAAAGGACATTTTCCCAGGCATATTGCAGTCTAGGGACGAGCAACTGACATCTTGGTCCAGGATGAAATATCAATGGTAGTCACTCTAGTAGCACTGGTTTACGAAAGAAGATTGTAATTTGGGGTCATACAGGAGTAAAACCTTTTGCATAGTTTTATGCAGAAGTGTTTTGTGTATTTCTACGCAGAAACTGCAGAATAGCTTGATTGTTAGATCTATATGTCATCAGGTATTGGCACTGAGTGCAAACATCTACGGCTGCTTATCTAGAGTGAAAAACTATTCTAAAAAAATCAAAAGACTGTTACAGACCAGAAACTCCAAGTGGTAGTGGTGGGCTACTGAGAATATTGTAGCATTTACTTTTAGCTCAGCCAGAAAGGAAAAGAATTTTGCTACGTACTGCTATAGCTAGGTCCGACTTCAATAATGATTTCCACTTCCGGTTGATTCTGCTCACATGTCTAAAAACGTTGTGCATTTTGAATTCTTATTTTTATTGTGTCTGTCGTGTCTTTCTCTTCAGTTTTATGTGGGCTGTTCCACATGTTTCAGAAGCAGGATCTGTTGGACTGTTTCGCGGCAAGATCGTTCACTTATACGTTTGTCAATTTCCATAACGTTTACATTATGCCTGTAGCATATATTGCTAAAATTGTGAAATTTTATGTGAAAACGTACATTTGGCCTCAAAATCAGCTATGTGCTATAGAATCTGATAACCTGGATTACACGCATCTACTTTATCAATAAATTATATCTACCATTTAAAACGTTTGGCCATGAAGAGGGTAAAGAAAAGAAATGGAGAGGGAAAAAAATAATTTCAGTTAACCGAAAGTCTAGAAAACCTTTTCATAATACCTAGCATTTGATAAAAAGTTATTTTTCCATCTACATGTATGTATCTCTAAATCTCTCTAACCATTAAGAATGGCACACAATTTGGGATCACCAGAAAAATATGATGGGAGTATTGATATATTTGCCACGAATTTTATTTCATGTTCTCTCGTTAAGAATTCAAAGGGAAGATCTGCTTTTGAACATCGTTTGCTCTAAACTCTAAAGTGAGGAAACCAACTGATTGATTGTTATGTCAGTGCACGCTTCTCTTTGTAGATAGTCAACATTTATATTCAATGGTCACACCTGACTTGAACTCCGCATAATGTACAATCATTGAGAAAATTTTAAAATGGTGTCCTGCTCTGTTCCAGATTATGACATAAATATCACCATACATAATGAATAACAAAGCAAAGCAACACTCACTGTGACACTAAACTGACAAGAAAGTGGTGTGAATCAAAACTTGATGCGGGTTTATAAATTCTAATACAAAATTTATTTTTACACATTTGGATTTTATCGACATAGTAAACATTGAAAATCGGATCTTTTGGTAAATTTACAATTGCTCAGACTATTGTATAATTTTAAAAATATCTTAATCCCTTATTGCATTTGATGGACTTGACCTGGCTTTGAGATTTCTGCGAAATGACTTTGTTCTGACAAACGTTTCCGTATTGAGACCGAAAACATTACCGACTGTCTTTGAAAAACATGTGTAACTTAAAAAACTCCGTCGGAGAAATATGAAGATATGGTATGAACAAATATCACTTACACATTTGCATAAGCTCTTGGCCTGTTCAATTATCATTTCCTTTTACATTGCTGTAGAGAGTGGTGTGAGCGGCAGACTCTCGCTTTTGGGGTGAGCGGCAGACTCGCTTTCTGCTAAAGAATAAACAAAAAATGTAGATCTAGTTGCTAAACCATATTAATACAATTTATCACACAGAATACATACACGCCCAAAATATTGAAATAGTAGGTCTTCACTTACACGCCCAACTTACTGAAACAGATGCACTTACACGCCCAACTTACTGAAATAGATACACTTACTCTCCCAACTTACTGAAATAGATACACGCCCAACTTACTGAAACAGATACACTTACACGCCCAACTTACTGAAATAGATACACTTACACGCCCAACTTACTGAAATAGATACACTTACTCTCCCAACTTACTGAAATAGATACACTTACACGCCCAACTTACTGAAATAGATACACTTACACGCCTAAGATACTGAAGTACATGTAGTACATTTGCACGCCCAACTTACTGAAACAGTACGCTTGCACACCAGCATTCTGAAAAAGTATACACGCCCACAATACCGAAAGCTTTGATGAAATGATCGCTTATATTAAACATTATTATATTGTGATGTGTCCTGTGATTTCAGTTGTATGTTGTTAGTGTAGTATGATCAGTCTCTAGATCCCAGGTTTCCCAGAGTCCAAAGTCTGTGACACAGGATTTAGGAGTGAATTTACTGGAAACCACAGCTATATAATACTTCGTTTTAAACTTTGTGTATTTACTGGAAATTATAAAGAGCTTAAAAAAAATTTAACCTTCTTACTTCATATGATCTGCGGCAATTACGTCATCCAGTCTGCCATATCTAAAGTCTCGTGTATTCTATTTTTATTATCTTTTTCAAATATCGCCACTACTTGTCCTATCTGATGACGGCAGCTGTATCTTTATATTCTGTTGAACCTTGTAACGTGTGAAAGAGAAATTTAAATCACACTCAGACTTTTAAAGTGTGAAAGCTTTCGACTGTTATTTTGATTTTGATTGTTATAAATATTCATTCTCGATTTGAAAGTACATACTAAAAAATTTCATCATGATTGGTGATCAGAAACTGAAATAATTAATAAATTCAAGTACTTAGGAGCCATCATGACAGACGAGGGATCAAAACCAGAAATATTGTCTAGGATTGCGCTGACAATAACAGGAATGGTAAGTTCTCAAGGTCGGGTCACTTTGACAGTTTAATAATTTATATAACAATTAAGCTTAGAAATATGGATAGGCAAATTTACTCCACCACACAGGTTGTCATCGAACTTATCAATAACATGTTACTGTAAGTTGATTCCTGTGAATTCTGTTTGAGAGCCATTATGGTGAAAATGGTGATTTGAGTTTGGTCTTGTGTATTCACGAAGATTATTTTGAACATTCCTTGCAGTGTGCAGAGTAGCATACTTGAAAATTTGGGAATATTCCTCCTGATGTGCTTGATAGTACATCCCCATCACATAAGCATTCACATAATTTACAAATTTGTGTACGTATGCCACAAACTGAGCAAAATAACATTCTTTACACCTTAAATTAGAGAAAATTTTAAAAACTTTAATGTCATAATTAAAGAATATGGCAAATATATTAGTTTGAAATTAACTAAATACGAACTTTTCTGCTTGTTAACTAGTACATTCAATTTACCTGTACTCTCTAACTAGGCGGATAGTAATATTTCGCTCTTTTATTTATTACTATTCTCATTGTTAAAATGTCAGTGTGGTGTAAACCAACAGTAAAAAATGGTATAAAATTAATTATCTGGGGGGAAGTACCTAGACGTCTATTAATATCGATTGTAATCAATCAAATATGAATATTTTAGGCTAATCTGAACAATTATTAAGTGACAGTTTCAAATGGAAAGAAATATACATTATAGAAACATTTACTAAAAGCACATTAAATTTTGTATGGAATAAGGAAAGATTGAGTACCTCAGTGAATACCTGCGATATATAAGAAATATTATGATCACTGCAATAGCTGCAACAACTCCAAGAGTGACGAGGACTATTACGACTGTATGTTGCTGCTCTGAATCTGGATCTCTGCCTGGATGACACAAACATGTAACAGTGTTATTTCTATTGAAACATGCACAGAAATCTACTACTTACACTATTACTACCACTACGACTACTACAATTCGTGCTACAACTGCTACTGTAACTAGTACTGCTAAACACAAGGCAGACACTATCCAAGAAAATAATGTGCAAAATGTATATGTTATACAAAAATACATTAGTTAACTCTTCTTCACGCTCATTTCCTGATGCTTCGTTGATATTTGTCACAGTTTCAGTTACACACACGAGTGCATGCACTAAACTCCTACGCACGTTCAAGCCTCTCACAACAGCCAACGAGTAGGTAGCCACGGCAGATGGATGAACAAATTGATGATAAAGACATTTTGTTTTATTTACGGTCGGTGACTTATTATCACTGATTAATTAAGAACTAATAACATCTCTTGCAAACTGTATTATTGGTAAAAAGCATTCATTGCCTGTGTCTGAGCTTTCTAGAAGATTGCTTAAAGAAATTCAGTTCGCTCTGAAAATATTTCACTTCCTGACACTAAATTTCAATTTTCTTATTTCAAGACTTTGTCAGGATACGGAAATTTCATTTTTCTTTACAATTCTAAGTTTGGAAGTTTAATGAAGTATGATTATTATGTGAATAATGCAACTTGTAAATGCATAGTATTAATTTATTTGTAGTCAATTGCATATGAATGAAAAACAGACTTCCAGATAGTGAGTGGATGTTTAAGGTATAAGATAAGTATGAAAGGGGTGCTGAGTTGGGTAGGGCTGACGTCTCACCCCTGACGTGCAGTCAAAAGAAGTTAAAGTAGGCACGGACCGGAAATAATCCTAGGGGATAAAGAATTAGCATGACTGTCCGTCATGTTGCAGGAAGCATGGGCGAGAAATTATTGAATTTATGATGGATGAGTTAGGACCAAGGGAAAAAGAGGGCAAGGTGAAACCTAACTTGGGTCTTTGCTGGACCAAGTTACCACATTCATGGTTTGACTGAAGGAAAGTCTGGTTTGAATCTCTTGATGGCTAGAAAAAGCTGAAGATAAAGTTTAAGTTTGAACCCGTTTTGAAATAAATTGATTGGCCGTGATGAATGAAATTTATTATTTAATTAATGTTATTCTTGTATTAAATGAAATGAATGGAATTAAAACTAGAGGAGTTTAGAGAGGAAGCTTAGAGTCAGTCATAATTCTACATTTCATGTGTATTGTGGTGATGTACGAATGTGTTCTGCATCTGGCCACAAACAAGACAGGAACTCCTTGAGGCGTGCGCGCGTTTGTGTGGACCAGATATTTTTTAAAAAATAGAATACAGTGGACATGAACATAAGATGAGTACTCATTAAGAGAGAGAAATTTGGCCTTGTCTTCCTAAGACTTCTACATGACGAGTACATTATTTTGATCACAGGATCAAGGAGACAGCTCATGACGAGTACATTGGTTTGATCACAGGATCAAGGAGACAGCTCATGACGAGTACATTGGTTTGATCACAGGATCAAGGAGACAGCTCATGACGAGTACATTGGTTTGATCACAGGATCAAGGAGACAGCTCATGACGAGTACATTATTTTGATCACAGGATCAAGGAGACAGCTCATGACGAGTACATTGGTTTGATCACATGATCAAGGAGACAGCTCATGACGAGTACATTGGTTTGATCACAGGATCAAGGAGACAGCTCATGACGAGTACATTGGTTTGATCACAGGATCATAGAGATTGATCAGTTCCTGACGAGTACATTATTTTGATCAAAAGATGATAAAGACCTTAACATGCCTCTTGCATCCCCAAATGCAAAACTGCTTTTAAATTTGAAACAGATAAACATAGTACTTTTCGTTTAATTTTATAATTGAATCGACGTCACTTACCTTGATTTTCGCTCACTGTAATGACAGTTGACGTCATGACTTCTGTACATTCTCTATCTCTATAAGCTGAGCAAGAAGAGTTATCCTGACTTAGACAGATACATTGTTGGCAGACTGGATGGTTTGGGTCGCTGCGATTGACGAACTCCTTGCTTGGTGTACAGACTCTGCACTTAGTATCATGCGTGAGATTGCCTTCAAAATAAATTAGAGTAGACAAAAGCAGTTATTTTACTGTGAATTGTACTGAACGGAAGCAACAGCAGCAACCAACTAAAATAAAATTTATTAAAAATAACAACTTATAAGGGTTTCTTGCATTCGAGTCATCAAAACAAATCGACGCACTAGTCCAGGGGTTCTTAATCTGGGGTCCACGGATCCCCATGGGGCCCTGAATGGGCTTCAGGGGGATCCGTGAAAGTCAAATATTCACTATACTTCTGCTTATGTGCATTTTTCTAGGGTTGGGGTTGGATAGCTTTCACCAGATTTTCAAAGAGGTCCGTGACAATATGATTAAGAACCATTGCACTAGGCGGTCAGCGGCTCACATACACGATCTTTTTATGAATTTCCACACACTTGAGTATGAGGTAGGCCTAAACATTATCGAATATGCTGATGAGAATTAAACACTCTCAACGGATGGAGTCTCAGATTGTGGTCCGGATAAAGTTTTCACCAAATGTCCAAAGACAGGAGAAAGAGAAAAAAATTACTTGAATTAAATAATTTATACAGAGTACAAACCGCACTGATATTTATTTGCTTTAGAAATTGTATAACATAAGAATAAAATATTCTTATTAATTTTCAATTTATTTGCATCAAAAAACAAAGTAGCTTATATTTTCTTTTAAAACATGCAAATAGAATTATTAAAACCTATGAGGACTTGTACAATTGTTAATAGCTATAAGGACTTTGTACAATTGTTAATAGCTATAAGGACTTTGTACAATTTGACATAGCTATAAGGACTTTGTACAATTTGACATAGCTATAAGGACTTTGTACAATTGTTAATAGCTATAAGGACTTTGTACAATTTGACATGCATACAATTGTTAATAGCTATAAGGACTTTGTACAATTTGACATACACACAAATCGGTGTGCACAAGCTTTAGTAAATGAGAAAACATTTCCATGAGTTAAATATTTTGTGTCAGTGGCTACTAATAGTTCGAGGGAATATGGTCAACAAGTGACATCAAAATTACCAATCAATTGTTTATTTTAATTCTAAAAGAGATTTTTCCAATTAATTTTATCATATTTTTCTCAGATCTGTGCTCAAAAGGGAGCTGGCTAATTCAATCATTCAGTCATTACTTACATCCCACAATCTACTAAGAATGTAAGCCCAGTTGTCACAAACGGCCTCTAAGATTACATGACTCCTACACTAGCCACAGGCCTCAAACAGATCAGTTACTCCTTGCTAATTTTAGTAGTTCTAACAGACGTCCAAATTAAAGAGTTTCATCTTTCAAATCAATATGTGCTTGCTGCCCTGTCCGTCTTTCCATTCTATTAACAATAATAAAGTCCCGTAACCCTTCGAAACACATCATCATGTAGCCCCAGACTGTTGTCATTCATTAGGTGTGCCCATCATCTCCGCATAAGAAGGTAGTTCTTTAATTCTAAACATCCTGCTGACCATTTCAATACTTCAGTCAAACAATGTTTATATACAGATTGTATATTATTTGTACCCATTTAAAACAATTATACATGCATATATATATATATATATATATATATATATATATATAGAGAGAGAGAGAGAGAGAGAGAGAGAGAGAGAGAGAATTAAATATTAATTTTAGATAATAATATTTCTGATATAATTTCTGTGACCTATACATGGATGTTTGCACTCAAAATTACATGCATTCGTGCGTATGTAAATAGTCAGACAGTTAGATATACATATATAGATTTCTATACACATATATATACTTAAACATACAATATACATTTATAGATTTCTATACACATATATACACTTAAACATACAATCCAATGAGATGAAATGAGCTGCCATTTTCTTTAGAACCTTTATTGTAACACAGTTCAAATTCGATTTCTTACCTGGATAAACTTCCCCTTCCCCATCAGAGCACTTGGAGTGACTATGGCATTCAAAGACAGGATCACTGGCATCAAGTCGAAATTCATAGAACCCTTTTCTGCACTGACACACATTGTCCGAGGTACTGTTGCAGGGGCGGACTATCTCGAAGTTTTCTGGGCACTGGCGGCACTGTTGGCATGCTGTTCGATTGTTTGGCGTGCTGGAGTACTGACCATCACGACACGGAAGACAGGATGAGTTGGTTAAATGATCTGAGCAGTGAGCAGAAATGTAGTTTCCTGGTGGACATGGAAAGCACCAAATTGGCGCAAGTGGATTCGGGTATGCCTGTAAAGGATATGTAGGTTAATTAGTCAAAGAACAAGGGACATGTATGTTAATTTGTTCAATAGCAAGAGACATACAGGTTAATTAGTCCACAAGCAAGTGCCTTTGTGTGTGGGAATCTTTAGAAAAATAATTTCGATGTTATTTGGTGTTTGTGGAACTTTAAAATTATTTATATTTAACAAGAGATATACAAATAAAAGAACTGGAAAAGCTTACACACCATTGCTGATATAATGAAAATTTATGGTAAAATGTATTTTAAGCCGACTTTATATACGATCGCTAAATATATAGAGTTAAGTGTGTGAAGCATTTTATTGTATTTTATAATTGCACGGTAAATCTGTGTGTCAGGTCTCGTATACATTATAGGTAAAAAGTTTTCCACCTACGGAAATGTTGCTTGACATTGAATGTTCGTCTTTAATGTTGTGGATGAGTGAAAACGTTTACATCGCCGGCATTTCCATCAATTGAGAGAAACGAGTGGTGTCTTCAGGAGAATTATTAATAACATAAATTAAGATTCTCATCACTTGCACTTAGTTATGGATGGTTATAATAATAATAATAATAATAATAATAATAATAATAGATAGAATTACTGATAGAATTAGTAAAAAGGAGTGGACTATTCCAACCACCAGAAACAGACAAAGAAACATGGAAGAAAACAACGAAGCAAGAACTAGCACATACCTGGAGACAGAAACCTCTACATGGCCAATATGTACGACAAGCAGACGAAATATCAATAAAGCAATCAACGTACAAATGGTTGAAAGAGGCAGGATTGAAAGCAGAAACAGAAGCACTCATAACAGCTGCACAAGATCAAGCACTCAACACCAAAGCACACAAAACGAAAATCATGAAAATTTCAAATGATTCCAAATGTAGACTTTGCAAATCCATGGATGAGACAACAGAACACATACTATCTGGATGTCAGGTTCTGGCTGGAACAGAATACACCAAACGACACAATGAAGTGGCAAAACACATACATAGAAATCTGTGTGAGAACTATGGCATAAAAACCCCAGAAAGAACATGGATGCATCAACCAGAAGCAGTCATCGAAACAGAAGAAGTCAAAATACTGTGGGACTTCGAGATAAGAACAGACCGGGTGATTCCTGCAAGACGACCAGACATTGTAGTTCTCAATAAGACCAACAGAACAGTAACAATTATTGATGTCGCTGTTCCAAGTGATAGAAACATAAAAACAAAAGAAAGAGAAAAAATAGAAAAATACCAAGATCTCAGATTAGAAATCCAGAGACTGTGGAATGTAAAAGCAGAAGTGATACCAATAGTGATAGGAGCCTTGGGGAACATAACATCAGAATTGGAAGGCTACCTGAATAAACTCCCTGGAAACCACAGAATCGCTCCACTACTCAAAGCAGCGCTCCTCGGAAGTGCCCACATCCTCCGTAAAACCTTGGATCTCCCAGAATCTTGGTAAGATTCCGAGACCTTGGATCACAGCCGACAGTCAAACAGAAGTCGTGGAAAGAGACTAAATAATAATAATAATAAAAACGTGTTAGACAAATCCTGAAGTCCAAGCTAAATGGGGCAAACAAAATACAAGCCCTTAATGCATATGCAATACCTGTAGTAAGCTACACTGGAGGTATCATAGATTGGACAGCAAATGAAATAAATGAACTGGACAGGAAAACAAGAAAACTACTCACAATACATAAAGCCTTACACCCCAAAGCAGACGTAGACAGGCTCTATGTATCTCGAAAAATGGGAGGCCGAGGTCTGAAGAAAATCAAACATGTCATTGAAGCAGAAGTCATTGGCCTTGTGGACTACATCTGGAATAACAACAAAGATGATCCACTGATAGAAGCAGTAAAAATGAGTGGACTATTCCAACCCCCAGAAACAGACAAAGAAACATGGAAGAAAACAACGAAGCAAGAACTAGCACATACATGGAGCCAGAAACCTCTGCATGGCCAGTATGTACGACAAGCCGACGAAATATCAACAAAGCAATCAACGTACAAATGGTTGAAAGAGGCAGGATTGAAAGCAGAAACAGAGGCACTCATAACAGCTGCACAAGATCAAGCACTCAACACCAAAGCACACAAAGCGAAAATCATGAAAATTTCAAATGATTCCAAATGTAGACTCTGCAAATCCATGGATGAGACAACAGAGCACATACTATCTGGATGTCAGGTGCTGGCTGGAACGGAATACACCAAACGACACAATGAAGTGGCAAAACACATACATAGAAGTATATGTGAGAACTATAGCATACAAACCCCAGAAAGAGCATGGATGCATCAACCAGAAGCAGTCACCGAAACAGAAGAAGTCAAAATACTGTGGGACTTCGAGATAAGAACAGATCGGGTGATTCCTGCACGAAGACCAGACATTGTAGTTCTCAATAAGGCCAACAGAACAGTATCAATCATTGATGTCGCTGTTCCAAGTGATAGAAACATAAAAACAAAAGAAAGAGAAAAAATAGAAAAATACCAAGACCTCAGATTAGAAATCCAGAGACTGTGGAATGTAAAAGCAGAAGTGATACCAATAGTGATAGGAGCCTTGGGGAACATAACATCAGAATTGGAAGGTGTCACAGGAAATGAGGGACAGAAATATATTTTATTTCATTTTAATAAACCGCTAACAAAACTAGTTGAAGTAACCCGAGTTTTGTTATTTTTCGTATGTAGCATGTAAATTCCAGTAACGGTCACCTAAGATCTCTTTAGTAGACAGACGTTCGTGACGCAGTGTGTGTTAATATATCATATTGAATATATGTATTAGTTTATGAAGAATATGTATATTAAATAAATTGGGACAACTGCGCAATACCGTCACATGTTGTTGACGAGTGAAATGGCCAGTGCGCATTAGAATTGACCACAGAAAAGCGTGCATCACGATTACCACTATATATCCAAGGCAAAAATCATGTCACAGGACATAGCTTCTGGAAGTTTTGGAAACCTTCAGTGAGAGCTATATAAGAGGCAAAATGAAGACTTTATTCTCAATGTTGAAAACGTCGATTCGTCTGAAGCCAGTCTAACTTCACGTATGAATTATCTCATGTACAGAGATTTCATAAAGGAAAGCTGCAATAATCTCTTTCCATCCGTTTTCCATCCGTCTGATGCCATATATTGAGTAACGAGGCAAAATTACTCAGTATAACTTTTGGCAAAGTGGAAAGTTCACTGTCAAGAAAAAACCCATGCATGCGACGCTGGTTGTATGCAGTTAACGACACGAGGGACCAACTTGTTCTTCCCCCTGTCTGAGTTCGTTTGGCAGTCTATCCCGTAAATTGAGAGGCTAGCACCGAGATTTTCTTACAGATATCCGGATTTCTACACTCAATGTAATGCGACGACACATCCCACTGGACGACTCCACCCGATAATGCTAAACGTCGTTGGGCTGTCCGTTTCCACGACAACCGATACAACGAAAATTATCGAGGCTGACAACAGTCAGCTAAATTTCAGATTTCTCCCCAGTGATAATCTGAAAGAGGTGCCTAGATTCTGCAGAGTCTTCACCTGTAATGCGACGCCTCAATTGCGCCGTGGTCTTCACTTTGAAGTGCCTTCTTATAAGTGACGTGTGAGCTTACGTCATCTCCTTGGAACTCTGACATTAATAGTGAGTAATCATTAGCACGGCTAACGCGCACATACTTAAGTCTAGGACTCTTAAGAAAATGAACACTATTATATCGTTTGCAAAATAAGAACTCTAATGTTAAAAGTAATGCTTATTTTATATGTGAACTATTGTTAAAGCGGCCACATTTGCCGCATAAGAATTGTGTAATTAATCTTTATTTTATATTTTGAATTTCATCATTTTCATCTCCCCTTATTTCCCATAGAGTGTATGACATTGGAAAGTTGAATGAATGATTAATCTCTGTGCGAAAGAGTAGTGCCCCTTTTAAATCGGGAAATAAATAACCTGATTTAAACATCTTTCAACTCTCTTGTTATTCATAGTTTTTGAGAGGGACGAAAGAATTTGTACTATTGTTTTGCACCGTTCGTCTGTTCGTCCATTTATTCACATTTATGATACACACTCACAACACACACCGCCAATAAAACGTTCCTTGGCATGACATTAATAAATTGGGCCCCACCCAAACATCAATGGTGTATGTCATGTGTGTCTATGTAACAACTTGACGCGACGTAGTACTGGCACACGTCACGGGCTTTTCTTGGAGGTGCACCGGAGCAGGCCAAAAATAGACTTCACCCCTTGCATCTCTAACTTCAGCTCGGGTCGGCTTGTAACGAGCCTCCCGTTTTGTAAACATCTGGTGACCACTGACCGTGATCTGACAAGGTAAATTGTGTTGTTGTAAGAAAGTGTCATCTCTTTCCTGCTTTTCTGTCTCATCACCATTATGCATTGTTTATTGCATGTTAGGGCTTTGCTATTGAGACTTAGGTGAACTGGATTTTGATAAGACTTATTATTGTGTTGAAATAAGTTTTATTATCTTTACGCTATTATCGTTAACGCGTACCGACTCGTGTTTAGACGTACATAGATCGATATTTTGTACGCTACATTAGCAACTGTTGTTTTGCTAATTTTGCTAACTTTGCAAATTTCCGATTAGGATTTCTTTTACTCGTGTTTGTAATAATCCTAATCACGTGGTGGCTGGTGTTCATACGCACACCATTGCACCACTTGTGACCTACAGAGGTCAAAATCCCGCGAATATTCTAAGTCACTTTATCCATACTCGTGATAACTAGCAATTTTAAAAATGGCCGAGCTAGTAAACATAAAGAAAGAACTCATGGCTATGGGTAGAGAATTCGGGTATGAAAAAGCCGAGTTAAAGAAATACGTGGATGAGGAGATAGCTAAATGGTATGTTGCGAAAGAAAATGAGGCGAAAGAGGTGAGAGAGCTAGAAGATAAGAGACAGATAGCTAAACATCTAGAGATGCGAACTTTGAGAGAGCTAGAGGAAAAAAGATCGAAAGAGGCTATAGAGCTAGAAGATAAGAGACAGTTAGCTAAACAGCTAGAGATGCAAAACCTGAGAGAGCTAGAGGAAAAAAGAGCGAAAGAGGCTAGAGAACTAGAGGATAGAAAAAATGAGCTAGAGGAAAAAAGAGCGAAAGAGGCGAGAGATTTTAAAGAGAAAGAAATCCAAGATATGAGAGAAATAGAGTTATTAAAGATTCAGTCTGCTAGGGATTTAGAAGATAAAAGGCAGGAAGTAGAAGAGAAAAAGCTTAAGTTAAAAGCTAGAGCACATCAGGAACAGCTTGAATTAGCTAAGCAAGAGGTAACAGCTAGAGAGAAGTTGTTAGATGGGACTGCTAAGCAACAGGCCGAGTTAAATAAACCCCGTACACGGCTAGCTTTCTTTAACCCTGAAGTCGAGACGATTGACGAGTTTTTGACACGCTTTGACAGTTTCATTGCCAACTTTAATTACACTGACATTGAAAAGAAACAACAACTCGGTCAAATACTTCAAGGTGAAAGCTCGCGCGCATTTACTGATCTAACGCGCGATCCCGCTATTACTTATGCAGAGCTCAAAACGGGTTTGATGCGTACTTTTCAATGTACAGCAGAAGGCTTTCGAAAAATGTTTAGGAGAGCCATACCTAAAGCAAATGACACCATGCAAGCCTTCGGTACCCGGTTACGCCATTATCTTGATAGATGGATTGATTTGACAGACATCCGGAAGACATATGAGGGCCTATTTGATTTGATATTAAGAGATCAATTTCTCCATATTGCTCCGCCTGCAATGACGACATATTTGCAGCGAAATCCTCCGACTAACTTCAGTGATATGTTGAAGTTAGCAGACACTTATAATGATTACCCTGATCCGGTAATTACGAGGAGTGCACCACGCCCTCCTCCTACAAATCGGCAGAAGTATACACCGAAATTGAACCGACCAATGACGAAATCGGAAAAACCCGAACCGGTACAACGGACATACACTAAGTCACAAGACGTACGACGTCACACACGTGACTCCCCGCCTATGACATGTTACACTTGCAAAGGGAAGGGGCATAGTTCTCAGAACTGTCCCAGTCCACGTGATGTAAAAGTATGCACTGAAACAGGTGCAACTCTAAAGACCCAACAGGCTACAGTAAACGGACAAAAAGTCAAAATACTGGTCAATACAGGCGCGTCCATAAGCTGCATAAATGCTAAACTTGTACGCCCTGAACAGTATCTAAGAGGTAGTGTCCGCATTCGATGTGTTATGGGACACCTTAGTACATGTCCAAGAGCCACTGTACATGTTACGTCATCCGTATTTTCCGGTACAGTCACCGCCGCAGTGATAAGAGACATGCAGTTCGGATTCATACTATCGCCCGGGCAGTGTGACACACACACTGATGGCATCTATCCTGTTCTCCCCGTAACCACTAGAGCACAACGGGAACGTAGTAAACAAGGACCCCCGGCTCTAAAGATAGTCGAGAACACATTTCCGCAGTTGACCCCAAGTCAACTCAGTCACCTGCAGCAGGAGGACAAAAGTTTGTCCTCAATGCTAAAGCTGGCACGGAAAAACACTACTACATCCAGCAAGTACGCGACAATTACGTATTTCCTGAAGGACGGACTAGCGTTTCGGCGCACCGACTTTAAGGAAAATGATACTAGAAGCACCACGTGTTTATTTACCCCTACACCACTCAGACAGCTGATTCTTAGCTTTGCACACGACTCAATCATGTCTGGACATCAGGGCGCACGTCGCACTGAACAACGGATTCGCGAGGACTTTTTTTGGCCAGGCCTGAGTAGGGATGTTCGCTCGTACGTTCGTACATGTACGCAGTGTCAACAACATATTGACCGAGGGCGTGTCAGTCGAGTTCCCCTCGAGATAGTACCAACAGTAGAGGAACCATTCCTAAAAGTCGCAGTAGACATTATTGGCCCAATCATTCCCGCGGCCGAAGGAGGATATCGCTATATCCTAACAATCGTGGATTTTGCAACACGATATCCAGAAGCAGTCGCATTAAAGGGCATCACAGCGATCGAAGTCGCAGACGCTTTAATAGACGTATTTTCTCACACGGGCGTTCCTCGAGAAATATTGAGTGACCAGGGCACTCAATTCACCTCAGCAATGATGGCCGAAACAATGCGTCTACTGGCGTGTAAACAGTTGTTCTCATCACCCTATCACGCTCAGTCTAATGGTGCCGTTGAACGTTTCAACGGTACAATAAAGAAAATGTTAATTAAAATGGCCTCGGAACAACCCGACCAGTGGCCGCGTTTTCTAGCACCATTACTCTTCGCGTATCGCGAACTCCCACAAGAGAGTACGGGCTACTCTCCGTTCCAACTACTATACGGCAGGCAACCTCGTGGTCCCCTTAAGCTAATAAAAGAAACATGGGTCAAGGGAGACACTGTGACCGATGGTAAAGATGTTCACACGTACGTAGCCGAACTACGTCAACGTCTGACCGAGACATGTCACTTAGCACAGGAAAACATTCGCAAAACTAACCAAGGCACATTACTTTTCAAAGTTTGACATGTGCAAAGGGTACTGGCAACTGTCAGTTGCTATTGACGACAGACCAAAAACAGCCTTTCCAACCCCGCTAGGCTTATTTCAGTTTTGCCGACTACCGTTCGGACTAGCGAACGCACCCGCAACATTCGCGCGCTTCATGCGAAAATTACCGTTAGAGAGCGTTGATGCATTGAATTTCTTTGATGACATACTGGTAGCAACAGGAACATGGGACCAACATTTATCCTCAGTGGGTGGTCTACTTGATATTCTCGAGCGCCATAAATTGACCGTGAAACCCACCAAAGTACGCGCGGGCTTTCGAGAGATTGAGTTTCTTGGCCATATCATAAGTGACGGACAAATAGGCCCAAATCTAGACTTAACTGCAGCCATTCGTGACATGACCTTACCGACTACAAAGAAACAGGTCAGGGCAGTTTTGGGGCTAGTGGGGTACTACCGAAAATTTGTCCCAAACTTCAGTACGCTTCTTAAACCACTGACGGACTTAACTGGGAACAAACAACCCACGAAAATACGATGGACGGCAGAGTGTAGCACCGCCCTCGAAAAGGTGAAGGACATCTTGACCAGTAAACCCGTCCTACAGTTACCAGACTTTGACAAGAGATTTATTGTCAGGACCGACGCATCAGACGAAGGCCTCGGTGCCATACTTCTCCAAGAGACAGATGACGAATACCTACCGGTAGCATACGCTTCTAAAAAACTGTTAGATCATGAGACACGGTATTCTACGATTGAAAAAGAGTGCTTAGCAATCGTATGGGCACTCAAGAAATTTAGTGCTTATCTGTACTCTAAACCATTCATCCTGCAGTGCGATCATAAGCCGCTTACATATCTGCGCACTAGCATGTACGATAACGCTAGGCTAACTAGATGGACACTCCTGCTACAGGAGTATAGCTTCGTTGTCGAACACATCGCGGGCAGAGAAAATTCGGGTGCCGATGCATTATCCCGGCATGCCATAACCGCGATATAAACAAGAGAGAGGATAGTCTCTCCACAGATGCGCATATAATTCCTGTGGAGACTATCGTGTGAAATAAAATTTTGTTTGTTCCTATTTGATTTCCACTCTGTGAGCTCCAATCAATTTTAAGAAGGGGGTTGTCACAGGAAATGAGGGACAGAAATATATTTTATTTCATTTTAATAAACCGCTAACAAAACTAGTTGAAGTAACCCGAGTTTTGTTATTTTTCGTATGTAGCATGTAAATTCCAGTAACGGTCACCTAAGATCTCTTTAGTAGACAGACGTTCGTGACGCAGTGTGTGTTAATATATCATATTGAATATATGTATTAGTTTATGAAGAATATGTATATTAAATAAATTGGGACAACTGCGCAATACCGTCACATGTTGTTGACGAGTGAAATGGCCAGTGCGCATTAGAATTGACCACAGAAAAGCGTGCATCACGATTACCACTATATATCCAAGGCAAAAATCATGTCACAGGACATAGCTTCTGGAAGTTTTGGAAACCTTCAGTGAGAGCTATATAAGAGGCAAAATGAAGACTTTATTCTCAATGTTGAAAACGTCGATTCGTCTGAAGCCAGTCTAACTTCACGTATGAATTATCTCATGTACAGAGATTTCATAAAGGAAAGCTGCAATAATCTCTTTCCATCCGTTTTCCATCCGTCTGATGCCATATATTGAGTAACGAGGCAAAATTACTCAGTATAACTTTTGGCAAAGTGGAAAGTTCACTGTCAAGAAAAAACCCATGCATGCGACGCTGGTTGTATGCAGTTAACGACACGAGGGACCAACTTGTTCTTCCCCCTGTCTGAGTTCGTTTGGCAGTCTATCCCGTAAATTGAGAGGCTAGCACCGAGATTTTCTTACAGATATCCGGATTTCTACACTCAATGTAATGCGACGACACATCCCACTGGACGACTCCACCCGATAATGCTAAACGTCGTTGGGCTGTCCGTTTCCACGACAACCGATACAACGAAAATTATCGAGGCTGACAACAGTCAGCTAAATTTCAGATTTCTCCCCAGTGATAATCTGAAAGAGGTGCCTAGATTCTGCAGAGTCTTCACCTGTAATGCGACGCCTCAATTGCGCCGTGGTCTTCACTTTGAAGTGCCTTCTTATAAGTGACGTGTGAGCTTACGTCATCTCCTTGGAACTCTGACATTAATAGTGAGTAATCATTAGCACGGCTAACGCGCACATACTTAAGTCTAGGACTCTTAAGAAAATGAACACTATTATATCGTTTGCAAAATAAGAACTCTAATGTTAAAAGTAATGCTTATTTTATATGTGAACTATTGTTAAAGCGGCCACATTTGCCGCATAAGAATTGTGTAATTAATCTTTATTTTATATTTTGAATTTCATCATTTTCATCTCCCCTTATTTCCCATAGAGTGTATGACATTGGAAAGTTGAATGAATGATTAATCTCTGTGCGAAAGAGTAGTGCCCCTTTTAAATCGGGAAATAAATAACCTGATTTAAACATCTTTCAACTCTCTTGTTATTCATAGTTTTTGAGAGGGACGAAAGAATTTGTACTATTGTTTTGCACCGTTCGTCTGTTCGTCCATTTATTCACATTTATGATACACACTCACAACACACACCGCCAATAAAACGTTCCTTGGCATGACATTAATAAATTGGGCCCCACCCAAACATCAATGGTGTATGTCATGTGTGTCTATGTAACAACTTGACGCGACGTAGTACTGGCACACGTCACGGGCTTTTCTTGGAGGTGCACCGGAGCAGGCCAAAAATAGACTTCACCCCTTGCATCTCTAACTTCAGCTCGGGTCGGCTTGTAACGAGCCTCCCGTTTTGTGACAGAAGGCTACCTGAATAAACTCCCTGGAAACCACAGAATCGCTCCACTACTCAAAGCAGCGCTCCTCGGAAGTGCCCACATCCTCCGTAAAACCTTGGATCTCCCAGAATCTTGGTAAGATTCCGAGACCTTGGATCACAGCCGACAGTCAAACAGAAGTCGTGGAAAGAGACTGAATAATAATAATAATAATCAGTAATTAGGGTTGTGTTTTGTCACGCATTCAATTATGCTTTTAACACAAAAATACTTTCAAAATAGAAACGGCCTCGTAAGAATTTTCAGTATTACATAAAGCAAACTTTCAAAAATGATAAACAGCTTATAAAATGTCATTGATGTAGTATGATACTTGACAAACTTAACATACCGAAAGTTATCTTCCCTGGTCGTGATATTTATTAAACACTGACCTTATGAAAGGTAATGATATTTTAGTAACACCTTTGAAACGTTGACCTTAGGTAAGGAGATTATATTTTAATAGCAACGTCTTTGAAACATCGGCCTTATGGAAGGTTCTGAGCTGCATTAAACTGAGAAGAGCTAATAAGTAGAATTACCATTGGAATGTGAAAATTTAAACAATTATGGATTTTAAACACAAAGATGTTATTTTGAAACTGAAATGTATAGAGGATAAATGCTGAACTTAGTGATTAATCAATTTTACTCAACTTAAAATGGGTCGCTTTCAAGACAATCCAGAAATATGAAAGATAAAAATGCACAAGTTTTGCACTTGTTTATGTAATAAAAAGAGTACATTCATCACTCCACTCAGGTTTCAGTGAATTTACTGCTGATGACTCTGAATTACAATACTCATTATTATAATTAATACCTTCACTTAAGGGTGTGTAGATTGAGTGCAATGTTCTTCTCACTATTATACCGAGTAAAGGGCAAATGGGCATTCATTCACTTAGTGAATTTAATTAATGATCAGAAATATTTTGTTATAGTGTTTCTAAGATGAACTATATAAAAAATCAATGAAGCACTATCAGTAAAAAGCTGTTCTATTTAACAGATAGTACGTGTGCAATCATCGTGGATAGTGAGAGAGACTAGACAACAAAAAAACATGTGCAATCATCGTGGATAGTGAGAGAAACTAAACAACAAAAAGAACGTGCAATCATCGTGGACAGTGAGAGAGACTAGACAACAATAAAACGTGTGCAATCATCGTGGATAGTGAGAGAGACTAGACAACAAAAAAAACATGTGCAATCATCGTGGATAGTGAGAGAGACTAGACAGCACAAAAATCGTGTGCAATCATCGTGGATAGTGAGAGAGACTAGACAACACAAAAAACATGTGCAATCATCGTGGATTTTTAAATTTTTACATACGAGTAGAAGCAAATCAAACTCAAGAAATGTGCTCACGAACTACTAAGTTTTGATAAGAACGCATTACATTAAGAGAGCAACAACAACAAAAATCTACCGATTAAACGGGCGAACGTATAATTATAATAAATGCAGCATTTCTTCGGGTACTTTCGTTATAAATGGTACTAATTTGTTAATGCTTTAATCTGTAAATAAATTATTTGACATTGATACTTAAAGGTATGTTAATATAAATACTTTTTATATTTAAATTACGAACATGATTTACAGAAATCTATAGTACGTATGCACGGGTAGAGAGTTAAAAAGAAAGCATATCATTCAACATTTGGAAAGAAGATTGTCGAATATTTCCGGGTTTTTTTTTCAGAATGTAGTAAATAGATGATAGATGATTCCTTACATTGTTCGCACTGCAGCTTCAGAATCTAGAAAATTGGTTTTTTTGAAAAACAAATATCTCTAATTTATTTTTAAGTTTTGCTGATGGGAACAGTGTTTTGTAATCATGTTATTAAACTGTCACTGTGCACTCACGGCTTAATTACCTGCATTATTCAGGAAAATTTTACAAATCTCTGAGTGAATTTTGTAACATTTTAAATATGAAATCGCTAAAGAATGGCGTCATTGCTATAATTCAGGATACTGCAGAGGGATAACAAGAACGGGATATTTTTATTCACACTTTATCCTAATTAAAATCTCTAAAATACTTTTCTATGTTGGGATGCAAGTCAACATTTCCAAACCACTAAGTGTGCTAGAGAAAATGTAAGAAAAAATGTAAAAAAAAATCCAAGTCTAGTAAATCACTCGAGCACTTTCGTCCGTTCTTGGACTACCGTAGGCATAAAATGTGTACGGGTGGGTGTGATGAGTGTATTGTACGTACTGAACATCTTACACACCAAACGTTATACGAGTTACGTGATTTGATTAATTTTAGTGGGGCTGCTTTTATTTTTACATTTCACCCACCAAAGCTTTACGCAGCTTAACAGATATAAATAAATTAACTGATTTGAATTATTTTAGAATCTTACCCACCGAAGATTGCATAAGTTACATGATTCGAATTACTTTTGTGGGGCTGTTTTAAATCAAAATTTAAAATTTTTAAATTTAGCAGTATCTCATTTACCTTGTAGCCACTTTATTCCATAATTTTATAAGCACGTACCTTTTGTGACGTAACTGCACTTATCCAGTATATGGAAAGGTACACAAATATGCACGGCAGCTTTAATTTTCGCGCCCGAAACTGGAATTAAAAAAATAATGTAAACTAACATTGGTTATCACGTCATTAAAGATAAAGCACTGTTAAAGCAGTAACTGAATATATTGAGACGTAATGAGAAAGATCAGACATTGCACAGATTACAGTCACATATTAACGCTGTAATTCGAGGGAAACTATTTCACGACAACCTTTCATTGCATATAAATGTCTTAGATGTGTAACAAAGAGTGAAATACAGTTCTTTACTGTACACGCAGTGCGGTCATATGGGGTGACATGTGACCTAGGCTACTTGTATGTTGGTGCGTTATCTGGTCCACTTTAATGCACTGCATTCATTCGCGAATACACCGGATTGATTATCTACGCGTTTGTGTTGATAAACATAAACATGACTTGGATATCAACGCGTCTTTAAATATCGCTGATGTATTCGCATAGCTCCACTCCTTGGAGACTAAGGTCACATGATGACTGCTTGGAAACTACATGTGTATGTGTTGTGTTGTGTGCGTGTGTGTGTGCGTGTGTGTGTGTGTGTGTGTGTGTGTGAGAGAGAGAGAGAGAGAGAGAGAGAGAGGTGTTTTTAAATAAGTAACATCTATTAAAATTGTTATATAAATAATTCCAGTATATATATATATAGATCTAAGTCCTTGTTTTTGCTTAGTTCTCGTGCTGTCTATAAATAACTCTTTGCAAGCAGTCACTAATAATATACAGTGAAGCCTGTTTAACGAGTCTCAGTATGACTATCACAAGGTGGCATATTATCAATAAAGTGAAATCAGTTTGAGGAATTCTAGGATTTTAAAGTTACGTGCCAGGGTAAACGTCTCTTGATAAAGCAGGAAATAATAAGATATATTAATGGCAAAGCCTAATTAATGAACGAATCATCTCATAGATAAACTTACCTTTCTAAATATTGACTTAACATAGTGCACGATTTTAAAATTTCATTTATATTAACGTAAAATAATCCATAAATCATTTACATTAATTAGTTCAAAATTAATGTTTGATGTAATAACCCTTTTTCGTTTCTCTTTATTGTTGTTACCGTTAAAATGACCGTACCGATAGTGTTCTATGGAACACATTACACGCAACCTAACTACCGTCCCAAAGCTTAAGAAGATATTGTTTACGAGCGTACGTTAATTTTTCTATTAATGAGAGCCAGTACGATTTTACACACACAAAAAATAGACAAACGAAGCAAGACAGGTCATGTTGAAATATGATCCATTTGAATGAATATTGATGTTTGAGTCTTGTCACACGCCTTTATTCCAAGAGTAATGTTAGTACTGTGCGCTATTAGCGAGGCCTGTGAAAACGCGCTTTATGGCCTTGGGGCTCTGGCATGTTACCAAATTATCGAAATCAGCGCTGTAATGAGTGAGAATTGCATACACTGTCCCAATGTGTTGAATATGATCCATCGCTGTTGTAGATAGAGATGAATGAATAATGTATGAGTCTTGTGACAATGGTATTATTCCAAGAGAATGTTAGTACTGTGCGCTATTAGTGAGACCTGTGGTCATGGGGCTCTGTTTGGGATGTTACCAAACAGCGTCGTAATGAGTGAGAATTGCATACACTGTCCCAATGTGTTGAATATTAAATAAAACTACAAACTGATACAACTATTGATCTGGTGCGGTCAGCTTTGGCTGCAAACGCTCTCCATAAAATATCAATCACTTGGCTAACCTAGTACTGAAAATATTTGCCACAAATAGACTACTACTCTGTCAGCCATAAATATACCATTCCTCGTTTTACCTTCCTAATAAAAATAAGTCTCGCCTTTCAGAAGACATTTTTTTTTCTAATGTTCAAACTACATGGAAGAGTGTGCCTGCTAGTTGTAAACCCACAACTGAGTAGAAAGGCTCATTTCAAGTTCTGAATGACATGAAATCAGACACATACATACCTATGCTCAAATTTAAGTACACTTTATTATACAAACATTCAAATGGTTGATTTGTTTGTTGATCACTTAGCTTATTGTAAGCAATTGATGAAAGATCTCTAAAGGGATAACTATTAAACTCCGATTATACGATCCCTATTTATTTTATTCTCAATGATCAGCGTGCAAAGGATCGCATTGATGGGAGTAAGGCCTACCACGCTAAAACAATCAAAGCCCTACTCACCATTGCTTTGTGATCTCCGGACACCCTATCTCTCTGCCTTATCACAGTCAAATAAGCACTTCAAACTGTTCGAACTGTTGTTGTTAATGTGGGGAACGCTCCCGGCTTCCGCCGCTTTCGCGTTTCGCTGCTGCGTGTGCCCGTTGAGAAAACATGTCTGGCCGGCAAAGGCGGACTCCCAACCCGGTGATCCGTGGGTTGAAGTCGATGTTATTGTTGTTCCTGGCGGTGGCGCTGATGTTGTTGCCGTTTCTGGTGTTATGGTGAGGGGGGGGGTGTCTTACAGAGCCCAGGCTAGTAACACACCAGATCTATATCCAGTGTGTACATGTGCCCGGGTTGTTCGACTTCCCGGTCTCTTCACTGGTGGCGTCGTTGTTCTTGGAGTGGCTGTCCCCGGTGTCCGTTGGGATGCTTGCATGTGGGCGCTGGCGGCGTCGTTGTTGTTATTGTTGTTGTCGTGGCTGTCCCCGGTGTCCGTTGGGATGCCTGAAGGTGGGCGCTGGCGGCCAGTACAGATGGTCTAGTAGCAGTTGGATTAAATCAGCCATTGGATGGTTAAAATAACCCCAAGAGGGGTAATGTTGTTCCTGGTACTGCCCCTGTTGTTGTTGTTGTCCGCGATGTTGTTGAGGTTGTTGTCGAGGGCACTGTTGTTGCCTCCGAATATGTGGTGGCGGGCGCCGTCTTTTTTTCCTTTCGCCCTGTTTTGTTGGTGTTGGTGTTGGTGGAGTGGGCTGGCATTCTGATGTTGATGCTGTTGTAGTTGTCGCCGTTGTTGGTGGTCGAGGCGGCGTCGCTGGTATGGGTGAGAGGGGCACGGCCTCGAGTTCCCTTGAAACCTGATCCAGTAAGTTATCAAATTCGTTGGATTGTTGAGGTTCGTTCATGTGGACGTTTGTCGTTTGGATTTTTTTTTCCTTCGTCTCGATGTTGGTAGTCTGTGTATTAGCGGCTTTATGAGGTTTTTCCTTTTTCTTCTTTGTCTCTGTTTGGGTTTTTTTTTTTTCACTTGTAGTCCTTTGCGTTTGCGTTTTCTTTTCTTCCGACGCTGGAGTTGGTGTCTGGGAAAATGCCACTTTGGTGTTAATTTTTTCAGTCGAAGTCTGTGTGGCGTTGACTTTTGTGGTTGGTGGAATTTTCCACACGATGTGAGTGTTACTTTCTTGGTCCGTCGTGTTGATGGACGTTTGTGTTTCGTTGTCAGCACATGTAGATTTCTTATCCTCTATTTTGATGAGGTGCCAATTCTTGAAAATTGTATAGGCTTCACGCACGCCTACCTCACTTGCTTGGTCGAATGTTTCGCGCAGTAAATAACTGTATGCTGTATTGATTTTTTCGTTGCCTGTATCAATTTTAAGGCAGTAAGGTGCAAGGTATATGCGGCGGCGGGCACACACCTCCTCATCATATACTTCTACTAATCTGCACCGGGCGTGTCTTTGGATTTTGTTTTCCTCCTCCTGGTCTGTGAAAGGCAGGGTAGAAGTGTTGATGGTAGAGCGGGTGGTTCGTTTTTCCATAGCAATTTCCTGCGTGCTTCTCCGTCGGTGGTCCGATGCGAAGTCAAAAAAGAACTGTTCGAACATACTTTATTTCTATTTTTATCCATTACGTGTATTGAATATAGATTGCCAATTTGTGTTTTGTTTAAAACAGAGAACAACGATTACATGCTGCATTTTTTTTTCACTGAAGCAATCATCCACATTTTACATTTTGTTGAAGTATAAAAAACAACAACAATTTTTCTAATATTTTGAAATAATATAATCGAATCCAGTAATTAATTAAAGGAAAAAATACAAACGTGTCAAAGAAAATCCTTTGATATGCCTGATTGTAGCTTGAATAAAATGCGTGAAAGGAACGTGTGAGAATGGTTCAAGCAACTATTTTCTTTGAACTTTAACCTAGTCTGTAACACTGAAGAGACTTTCAGCTCCTTTTGCAGATTTAAGTAACAAGATGATTTTCCGCTTTAGTTTCGAGTTCTGTAAAGGATCGTCGTTCGCGGGGGGTGAGGGGAACCTTTATACATTTTGGGGATCTTTGTTACTTTATGTTTCTGAGTTCCACACACACACACACACCGTCTAAGGAAAAAGTTTATGATGTGAGTATTTTTCTGTCTAGTACAACACATTTTTTTTAAAACTTAGAAATACTTTATATTTTATCTCTTTTGTATCAGCCTCCAATGTATTGTTTGAAAATGTTCGAGTAGATTATTTCGTTATAATTATTATTGATTTTTAAATTGCTCACAGAAACCAAAAGACAGACTGCGGGGACCACGCACACACATACACTGGTCTTTGTTATGCTATGTGCAGGTATCAGGCTAATATATGTTGCAGCAAACTATAAGCTGAGAATGGAATGTAAGAAAGAATGGTGTTAGAGATGAATAAACTGGAAACTTAGCGTTTGTTCCCTGATTATATTGTACAGGGAAGGAGTAGCCTTTTATGGTTTTACTAGATCTTCCGGTTTACTGATTTATAAACCGCTATGACCATGGTAGAAATGTCTCTATCCCCAGTGTGTAAGTGTAAGGATACACTGCACTCTGTTGATGTATGGTGGAAAAGAATGCAGGACTACATAGTGGAATTTCTGGTACAAGGAAGGCTGGAAATTGCTACATTGTTGTTCTGCTTGAGAGAACAAATACAGTGAAGGAGCACCCAATTAGATTTGAGATAATAGCAGCTGAGCAGTGTTCTACAATCTGCAAGAAAAACACATGAAACTGATGATTCTATTGTGACATTAAAATTGTGAATTTGTTATGAAGCGCATGAGGGCATTGTCTTGACAAGGTTATGTACAAACTATTATCACTATAATCTCTATAACTCCATTTCTGTTCTCTGATAAAAATTACCCTGTGATTTATATTGAAACTAATCTGCTGAATTGTGTGTTAGGATATAAGGCTGTATAGGTATTGACATTATTCAAATGTGGTTCATGGAAATATTGATGTCAAGTAATATTTTTATTGCATATTTGATTGTTGATTTAATAAATGTATTGTTAAATTTATTGACCTTTGTACGCATATTGATAACTATATGCTGGAAAAATAAGGGGGGGGGGGACTCACTAAATACAGATTAATGACAGATTTATCTTCTCCTTTGGTAAGACATTTGCCACCTACAGAAAGAAGTATTGTGTGATGGTAAATGTTTGTTTTAAATGTTGTGAAAGAGAGAAAACGTTTACAGTGCCCTCATATCTGTCAAGTGGGAAAGATGATTGGTGTTTTCTGGAGAATTTTTAATAATTATTAATAACATAATTTACGTTTTTCATCACTTGCAATTAGTTATGTGTGATTAATTAATAATAATAATCATAACCATTAACAATCCAAAGAATCTGTGTGTGTCTTGGTGTGGTACACTCACCATCATCAATCATTCCATCACACCCATCATAAAGAGGTTCTTCATCTTTATACATTGATATGCAATTATGTATTTATTTGATGATATTTCCAAGAGAACAAGACCCGTTGATATATTTTACTAATAAACCGTTGCTTATTTTTTCCTTTGCATTGAACAGTAACACTAAGTCTAAAATCTAAGTCTTAAAATGGGGACATTGTGTTTTTAACATTTCGTTCTTTTAGACTTCTTCAAAGAAAATTCTACTTGTGATGGCCGATAACTGATCTGTAAGAGCAGAACTGATGAGATATCCATCCAGTAACAATGTCAACACCTACCAAGAAACGGTTATAAAGTCAAAGGCTCTCTGACTCTCCACATCTTTTCTTTGTTCAAAAACACGTAGTCTATAATGGTAATTGGGAGCTAGCCAGCGTTAAACAGCACGTAGTCTATAATGCTGATTGGGAACTAGCCGGCGTAAAAACTGTCTCTCTAAGTCTTATGTATATTGTTTGTCTTGATTATTTTTAATCCGTCTCTCTCAGTCCTATGTATATTGCTTATGTGGTTGTGTCGTCGGTTTGTTGAGTATATTGCCCATTGAGGGATTTCGACTTTCAATTGTTTGCTGATTCTTGCGTTCTTGTTTTCTTCCATGTTTCTTTGTCTGTATGCATGATTCACTAAGTTTTATGATTTCTATCAGTTGTTCATCCTTCTTCGTATTCAGAATTGTTCAGCAAGGACAGGTTATCTCCGTCAATAGCGATCTTGATTGACCTGAATCGTCTTCCTCCCATCATCATCGTCTGCGTCATCTCTTCATCACCACCACCATGTTCATCATCAACATAATCGTCATCATCATCGTCGTCGTCATCTTCTATTTTTGAATATTAAGATAGTATATACATCATCATCATTTATTGTTGGTATAATAACATACATATGTAAGTCATCATCAACTAAATATGTACATCATCATCAACTAAATGTGTACGTCATTATCAACTACATGTACGTCATCATCAACTAAATATGTACGTCATCATCAACTAAATGTGTACGTCATTATCAACTACATGTTCGTCATCATCAACTAAATATGTACGTCATCATCAACTAAATGTTTACGTCATCATCAACTAAATATTACGGCACCATCAATTATTGTTTGTATATTGTTATAGCATGCATATATACTTCATCATTATCTAGGTGACTTACACCTCATATGTGCATATTTAATAGAAATGTGACTCAACGTAAAAAACAAAAATAAGCACGAAAAGCATTGTGACGGCAGGAACCTGAAACGGAAGTTCGCAAGGAAAATCATTTAAGGCACAACCATATTTGTTTAAAAGCAAAACTATTGGATTCTACACTATATACACGATTAAAAGCAAAACGGTTTGATCCTACACTATACATTTTTAAAAGTCAAATATATTTCATCCTACACCGTAGATGTGTTTACATGTCGTAAAGAATAAGGTTATTTTCTACTACGCCCTTGGTGATACGCAAATCTTTTTCTGACGAATATCTCAGCTTGTACACCAATCGGCTGGAAACGCAGAAGTATGTCAGAACCTTCCCGAGTTAGTATGTGTATGAGTGGAATAAGCGTACCACGGCCAAGTATAATAATACACGCTTTTACTAATACTTAACTGACTGTTATGTGGGACATAAAAGCAAAAGCAGTTGACCTTAGTAGTGAGGTCCGAAGCACTGATTAACAGGGCACATGCAAACTATGCCTACGTCAGCCACTCATAACAAATATTGTCTGTCAGCCAGGTGGCCATAAGCCAGTGTTGATGTGATATCACCCAGTGAATCTAGTCAGTAGATTGCAAATTTGTTTTTGTTAAGCGTTTGATTCCTACAGTCGTTGATTACTCAAACGGTGACTACTGACGTTTTTTTTTTTGTTGTTGTTTTTTGCAACTGATTGATTACAAGTTGTTTTTTTTTAAATCAAAGCACAATTTATGACAAGAAGAAGAAGATATGAAGAGACAAGAAGAAAATAAAAATTATTATTATTACTACTTTATTACTGTTGTTGTAAAGATAATTAATTATATGTAGCACTATAGCAATAATAAAAGTAATTGAAACATAACCACCTAAAATCAATAACAAGAGTTTTCTCGATAGTCTAAGGATTAACCAGATCCAGAAGTGATGGTATGCTAACCTCATACACTGTAGAGAAAAAAGTTAGAGGTCCTTAAAAATACACCAACATCTATCTCATAATGTCGAAAACTGAACATAATATCAGATCGAATCAGACGCCAACAATGTTAACGATCGATGTCTGCGCTATATACTTATGTTCCAGGGCACTCGTACGATTTGAGAGGAGAACACACCCATCATACAGTGTTGGATTCGATTTATGAGAATGAGACTAGCCAATGGGCTGAGTTTAAGGAGTTTACTTGCAGTAGAGAATTTTGCTGTCTATTCACTTTTGAATTTGAAGACAAAGAGAGAAGTCCGGCTCTGAAGGCAGTTATTAACTTGAGTGGTGAGTTTAACTGACTGATTAAGAGAGAGTGGACTTGGAAACATTTCATACATTTTTCTATTGATATGTTATACTTGTGTTATGTAAATATGTATTATGTAAGTTGATTTATTTACTACAAATGTTTGAACTAAGATGTGCTCATGTGGTGTATATGTGACATTATACATTGTATTTGTTGTACCATGTGTGCATGGGGATAATGAATACCATTGCAGTAACTGTAGAAAGTTTGAAAATGTAGTGTCAGACAGAATGGAGCTTTATTGTAATGAATAAGAAACTTAGGCTTGCTCCTTGATTGTATGTTGCAGTCAGCAAGCAGCCTTCTGATTTCTTCTTTTTTTTTTTGGTTGTGGTTGAGTTTCAGTTTGAGTGTGAGTTCAACCCTGAGCTATGAGTCTCAAGTGGAGCCTCAAGCTCAACTTTTCAAGTTCTATCTACACTTCGTTTGTTCACTAGTCAAAACTTGAGGACCGGGGAAAGCGTGGGAAACTTGCAGTGTGTTGCAGAGTGTATAAGCATAAGGAAGTATGCTACACCCCTACTTTTGATGTACCAAAGCAAGGATGCTATGTACATCATTGTGATTGTGTTCTGCTCAAGAAACTGATGGCAAGAGAGTGCCAGGCTGGTTGAGAGTAACGATGTATCAGTGTTTTCTTGTGCACAAGGCAGGAACATGTCTGAGCGCAGACATTTTGACACAGTTACGTGATTGAAAAGGCCAGTGAAAAGACTGGAAGTTGTACTTAATCCAGGTTATGTGAAGTCTGTAATAACCTATTCTAATAACTCCATTTATATTCTCTGATAGGACTAACCTGCAATTTGTATTGACTCTATTGTTGAACTATAATGTTATATATATATATATGTGTGTGTGTGTGTGTGTGTGTGTGTGTGTGTGTGTGTGTGTGTAGAGACAGACTATAAACTACAATCACCTGAATGTGGGTTTATGGAATATTGATGTCAAATATATATAGTTGTATTAAAATACATCTTTTATGGTATGCCTATTGTTTGTATAATCTCTGAGGACAACTGATTGTATGCTAAGTCAATTTTTTTGTTGCTGACATTTCCCCTCAAAAGATGCAGTCGACTTTTTATCGTTAGATATTCTCAGTCTTGCGCTGCTTCTTGGGGGACATCCTCTCCTCATTGTTTTATGGAAAGGGGAGATGGCTGGTGTTAGGTTGGTGGTGGTATTTAGTTACTTGTCTTTGTAATCGAGTAGTTCTTGATTTTCCCCCCAGTAGTGTTCAGAAGATGTATTTTGTGTCTTGTGTCTGTAGTGCTGAGTGTTGTAGGTTGTTTCTGTAGAATTATGTAGCGTTGGAGATTGTGTTGTCTATGATTGATGGTTGTTGCTGTTGATTTCTTGTGTTTTTTAAGTCTGGATGTCGTAGTGCCGTCTGGTGAAAAATTTTGTAGAGATTGCAGTTCTCTCATCCTTTGATAAGAAGCCTGGCCAGCCAAGGTGGGCTTTAATCAGGAAATCCATGGGCTAAAGCTCTGCTGGATGTTGTTATTGACATTCACAGGTGTTGGAGTGGGAGGGTGGGTGGGATGGGGTGTCTTACAGAGCCCAGGCTAGTAGCATGGCAAGTCTGTACTTAGTGTGTACATGTGCCTGGGATGTTCAACCCCTTGTCCTCATGGTGGTGATGTTGCTGTTGCTTTTGGCACTGTCATGACTGTCCCCAGTGCCTTTGGGATGCATGAAGGCGGGCACTGGCAGCCAGCATTGATGGTCTAGCAGCAGTTGAGTCATGTTAGCAATGGGGTAATTAAAGTATCCCCATTGCAGGAACTGCTGCTCACTGGACCACCATTGCTGCTGTTGGCAGTGATTTTGTTGGCATTGTTTTTGTTGCATTTGTTGTTGTGGTAGCTGTTGTTGTCTGATGTGTTGTGGTGGGCATCGTCTTTTTCTTTTTGGGCCCTGTTCTGTTGTTCTTGAAGCCTGGCGTTCTGTTGCTATGTTTGTTGGTGTTGCTGTTTCTGTCGATGCTGCTCGTGGTGGCATGTCTGGCAAGGGTGAGAGCAGTAGAGCCCTGAACACCCTGGTAAGCTCTTCCAAATCTGTGTCAACTTCTATCTCTGTGTCCCTATTGACTTGATAGTGTCCACTTCTGGTTGTATATTTTTTTCTTTTGTCTCTTTGTGTTCATCTAAGTGCTGGTGATTCTGTGATGTTTCTTTATGTCTTTTGCCTTTATTGTGATTGCTGTTTGCATTTTTTTTCCCGCTGGTCGCAGTGATTGGAGTCTGTTTTTTTTCTCCTCTATTGTAATTATCAAGGTACACCAATCTGTTTTCCTGTTTTGAAGTCTGTGTAGAGTTTGTTTATGTTGTTGGAGGAATTTTCCACAGGATTTGCAGATTTGTTTTTTTCTTGCTTCTGCTTAAGTTGTCTGTTTGCGTTTCACTGGATCTCAATGTAGGTTTGCACGATGGAGAGAGGTTATCTTGAAGAGTCATATAAAGTACTAGTAAGTGGATAACAGCATGTAAAACTTATCTGCTATTTGCTTCTCCACTTTATGTGTTCTGGTGAAAAAGAATCCAGAGTAATTCGTTGTAAACTTTGCGGATTGCTTGGTTATCTGTATGTAGCTCATGGTTACATGGCGTGATTGTGGATGCTATGTTGGTCCCATCATCTTTATGAACTTCCCAATAGACTTCGTAGTCTGCGATTTGAACGCCATTGGTTTGATGTTCTTCTTGCCTCTTTTTCACCTCTGCCTTCATGTTTGTTAAGAGGTTTGTGATCGTGTAGGGTGATAAGTCGTATTGTTTTTCCAGCCCTGAAAAGGGCTTGGGGTGGGGAGTAGAGCTGATCTCCCACTTTCCCTGATAAGCGGTGCGCGCGGGTGCGTTTTCTGTCCATCTTTGATTCGGTGAACCCCTGAAGGTGTAGAGCAGAGAATAATAACGAAAATTATCAGCTCGACTGCTCGAAGTCGAATGTTGATATTTTTTCCCAATGCTAAGTCGAGTTCTCTATGGTTTTATACTGTGAACAGTCTTGTGATTAAAGGTTTTCTATATTTAGGGACCAGTAAATACTGCTGCAAGGACCAATAAGAATTTTCCCAATTTAGATCTTCAGTCCATTGTCTTCAAGCTCGGATTTACCATAGGTTAGAAGGCTCAAGGGAGCTCACTCTAGAGAAAAATTGTCCCCGTCCGGAAGTGCATTCAGTTATTCACTTGATTGACATAAAACTTACTGTTAGTGTTTTGCGTTAATAGTACGCATGGATTTTTTAAAATATATATATTATGGAGCAGGCATATTTTGATATTATACCATATAACATATAAATGTTTCAAACTAGAATATTTTATTTTCATTTGTAGTAGTTATCAAAATAGCGGAATGATCGTTGTAAGACGAATTAATTTTAGACGTAGGATTTGAAAAGACAGGTAAGACAACTTATTCTCATAATCCGATGCATTACTTATAATACCCTCGTCAAATCAGCTCGTTATTAATTATAACAGATCATTTTTGTTTTCGTATTTCAGATTGTAAAACAATTTTGTCCCATGACATCTCGATGGCAGAAATCATTAGGCCTATATTATATTATTATTATTACAGTATTAGTATATAGGGCCTAATGCAGATAGGGCTATATTTTATTGCTACATATATTAATGGTAGATTTTGAAATCTCTTATGAAGTAATATATATCCATCTTCTTTTCCACATAGGTATCTTTTTTTTTATTATTATTATTCTTCATTGAATCTGACTTAAAATGTATTAAATATTTCGATGTTTCCGCTATTGTTAATGTCAGATTGAAGTTTGAAATCTACTTATATATAAAGTTATATTTTGGTCTGAATTCGTTTACACGGAATAATTTAATTTAAGCAAAGGTTTAATAACCTTTATCAAAAATGGAAGATACTATTCTCTTTCATTTCGAATTAACTATAGCAGTATAGGTTTGGTGCTTGATAAGTTGAATTAATTCCACTGTACATAGAACTAAGTAACAGCAGTAGTATTTAGTAATAATAATATTCCTGATTTTTTAAATTAATACATCTATATGTAGTACAAATGTAAAATAGTAATTTTTATGAGGTTCTTATAAAAAGCATTCATCCAGTGAATTCCTGTTGAATTTTTGTCATTAATAAAGATCATGTAAATAAATTTGTATTTGAAGCAAGCATAAAGTAATAGCATTCTTGGTTTGCTTATTAGTTTGTGGAGTTTTTAAAATGGTCATCATGCTGTCCACAGATTTCACTTGTCTGCTCTAGAAAGGAAACTACCTTTCTTTGACCAGTACAAATTGGTAACACACACCCAACAAAAAAAACCACAAACGCCCAACTGGAAAAAAAAATGCCATGTTAATTATTAGTAACATTTTTCAGTGAATTTAAACAATCACTTAGAAAGTGATTGGCTTTCTCTCACTATATATACTATACCCAGCTCATCTTAAATTCTTTGAAAGGTATATTACTTTGAGGTGTAATGAATTAGCAGTATTTTTTAGTTTTTGTCTGACTTGATGCCTTGTAAAATATTAAAATCTTAGATGTTGATTTGTACTCTTGCCAATTGTCTCTTGTAGGTTCTTTGGGCTCGACTGTTGTAATTCTTTCCTTATTGGTCAATTAATACTGAACTAGAATAATGGACCTTCTGAAGAAACTTCATATGGCCCCAAACACTGCATTTAGGTCACTTTTATTGCATCAGAAATTGATCATATCAAATCAATATATATTAAAAAAATTTCTTGCATTATTAATGAGTACACTACTGTGATGCTTTTTATTTTTACTGGCAAGGTGGCAGCAAATCCTACATTCCTGAAGCATAAAGATAGGTAGTGTCTGGGCACAAAACTTATAGAAGGAATAATTAATTATATTGCTTAATTCAAATAATCTGTACTATTACTAGACATTATGATTATTGGTACTTTCCCCCTGCCTGAAACAGCAAGAGTTGCAATTCCTTGAGCTACATTAATTTTAATAAACAAAATATGAAATCTGTAGAGAAGTTCCCATAAAAATCATCTAACAAACTTTATATGAGGAATTAAATCAATTTTCACTGTTCATTAACACTAAGAGCTACATAAACTGTATGAAATATTGGCTACAAATATTAAAAGTGGAAGACTAAGCATGTAAGATGTTAATATGATTAATCAAAATGGATGAATTATGGTTAAGTAAAGTTTTATAGTGGATGACATGAATGTCTCATTTTGCCAGGCAGTTGTCCATTTTAAAAAAAATGTTCTTAACAATGCTAAAGCAAACATTAAATAATTATCACCAGCTCTTTAAATGACAGACATATGACATAGATCCTTTAAAAGGATTTTCAAGAAAGAATATTACTTTGATCATATCAAAATAATATGATTTTATGATGCTTTGAGAATCATTATATTTCTTACCCTCTCTAATAATATCAGAGGCTAAAGTGATAGTAAAATTATTTGTAATTTCTGCAAATCTGTCAAGAAGACAAATATTTTATTTATTGCTGTCCAGCATATGCTGCACTAATAAAAATTTATATATCAACAAATTTAGCCACTGAATGCAGGGTGAACATTAAAAATCCTTTTGCAATTACGGTGATCTTGTTCTACGTACCGATGTTCGTTGGCTAAGCAGATGTAAAGTTTTACCAAGATTCTGGGATCTGATTCAAGAGGTCAAACTCTTCCTTGAGGAGAAAAGTAAGGATGAGCTATTCATTCATCTTCAGAATCCAGTTTTATCTGCAGACTTGCATTTTTGACACATCAGCATGTTGAACTTGAAATTACAAGGGCGTCACCAAATCATACCCACAGTAATTAAAGGAAATTAGTGTCTTTGAATCAAAGTTGGATTTATTTATCATTCAAGTACAAAGATGTAAATTTTGCTAAATAAATTGATAAGTTGGAGTACTGGTTTCAAAACATGCACAAATGATACTGTAGGTGATAATAAAAAATTTAGATTAAAATAGAAAGTTCATATTTGATATATCAATTAGCTAAAAGATATTGGAATTTGAAAAACATTGGATGGCACAAAAACATTCTAAATAATTTACTCTACATGTCATATGTATTGTACAATGTACAAATATAATGTTTTACAATGTTATGAAATTCTTTTTAGAAGGCAAAAGTGAGAGGGAAAAGTAGTAATTTTATTATTAATTTATTTAATAGCAACAATATCCAAAATATAGCTTAAAGCAGACTACATTTTATGCCAAATGCTCCAAAAAGCATAGATAGCTAGGGCCTTGCCCAGATCCTGCTGGGAGCTTAAGAAGTCCGCAGCCCTTTAGTCATAAGGGCTTTGCACCCAGGTTCCTTTGGTACCCTCGTTCGTCCATCCGGCAGCATTGCAGCCCCTGGCCTCATGACATTTCTTTAGTGGCTAGCACTAACAGCTTGAAAAAGGTTGGACAGCAATGCTCTAAGTATGTTTACTAGTATTTTTTTTTTACAAATTAAAAAAGTTTAAAACTTTGAATGTAACATATACAGCATTTTGGAATTTTACTTTTGTAATCTTTATTTTAATCTACTTTCCAGTCATGGCAGAGTATGGGGCAAGCACATATGTTATCAGAATGGCTTTGGTGATAACCCAGCTAGGAGACATTTTCATGTTAACTGACATACCGGTGAGTTGTTATTTCTTTGCATATAAATAGGTATTTGATAGTTTGGAGTTATATGACAGACATTCTGGTGAGTGTTATCTGGTTACACATAAATAGATATTTGATATTTGGAGTCAAACGACATACCATTGAGTAGCATGTGTCTTAACCAAAACTTGGTTTCTGACAATTAGCAGTCATGTAAAAGGAATATTAGAGAAAAATACTCTCTGAGAGTGGGAAAATAATTAGAACAAGTAAAAGGTCCAAACCCTGTGTCTGACAAGACAGATAAAATATTGCCTCCATTGTAGTTGTACTTTATGTTCTGTAGTTGAACAAACTTGTATTTTAATATTTGTTTCAGTTGCTTAGTTCTCCAAATGAACCAAATGAAAGGGATGATGCAACTCTTAATTTTGTGGTGACTGACTTCCTAATCTCTCTTAATTATTAAATGGTTAAATAATTTATATTCTGCACTAAAGCTCAGGAGCTTACTTGAAAAGTTTTTTCATCACATAAAAATCATACAAACTGTTAATTGTCTCTAAAGGGAAAAAGGGAAAGAGAGCAAACTTTCTAAAATTTTGAAGAAATTAAAAACTCCTCCAAAGGATACATCTACACTTAAAATAGCTTCTACAGATAACACAGCAAACATACTGACTGAACTTGTATTTTTTGTTGTAAGTTACTTTAATTTGAAGATGAAGGCACATTACACTACACAAGTATACTTTTTCCTAGATTTAGAATAACTCAATTGGTGTCAGCATAAACAAATGAATCAATATTTACATATAAAACACATCATGAATAGTAAGGTCAAATTTCTACAGTCCTCATGATTCATATTCACTATCTATTCAAAAAGTATAACAAAAAACTGTTAAGGATGTACAAATACAAGTTTTCTAGCATGATCATTAATTACTGTGTTACTATTTTGAGATAGGTAACTAAATTATAATCTTACTGAAAATTTACTAGTTTTATTAATCACTGTAGAAATAAAATATAACTGTTATAAGAGAGAAAATCAGTCACTGATGTGTTAGTGTACTCACAAGCATTAACCGTTGAACACCCATCATGATGACAAGACATCATATATATTGTTTGAAAAAGAATGAATAGTCATAACAAGTGATTGTATACATATTCATCAGCTTTATAACCTGCGCAGCCTAAAGGAGGTTTTATAAAGAACATCTGTCAGAGATATCACTTCTGTTAAACTAATAGCCTATATATTCAAACCCGCTTTTATAGACTAAAGTATGTAGTAAAAACTGGCGTATTGATTTAGTTAATAAATGGTATATTTATGAAACATAAGGGTACACTTATCATTTCATGGTATAAATATTTGGTAAACATTTCATAATACCTATAACACTTAATTAGTCTTATCTTAAGAGTAATTCAGCCTATTAAAGAATTTTTTTTCAAATTAAGGAAAACTTTACAATTACAGAATATAATTTGATAAGATTTTTATAAATTTATTTATGTTTTTCCTGAAATAATTTTTAAAATTATTGATTTTTTATTTTATTTATTTTTAGTTGAGTATTTGATGTTGCAGGTAAGGTTATGACATCAGTGGTACAATTGTGTTACCAGTACTCAAATACCCTTAGATGCACCTCAGACTCAAATACCTGGACATAAAACCAGATGTGACATCATAGGTATATCGATGTCAGTGACAATATAGGAATATTGATGTCAGTGACATCATGGGTATAATGTTGTCAATGACATCATAGGTATAGTGATGCCTGAAGCTATGACAATTTGACCAGAATTGACATCACATTGACAACATAGGGTTCATATAATTTTAATTTTTATTTAGTAGATTATATACAGACTCTGAAACTTAAATGTTATTTTTCTTTTTCATTTACTGTTTAAAATAATTCCAAGTGTGTCCTACAGCTAGTGATTAAAATAATTAACTGTCGGTTAGCTATCTGTCTTGCACTTAATCATTCAAACATTTTTTTCATTTTAGACTTATAATACTGACAAATTCCATTGTTTTCCCTGCCCTCCGGGTATGATGGTCACACAGCATTGTCAGGAAGATTTGACAAACTCTACTTGTGTTCCATGCCAAAGAGGGTACTATATGGACAAATATAATAATAAAACCTACTGTGAAATGTGCTCACAGCCTCATTGTCCACAGTTTGCATCCAAAATACAAAATTGCACAAAAATTACCAATAATATTTGCCAATGTGATAATGGATATCATCGCTACCCAATAGATCATGCTGATGATTGGCTAAATTGCCGTGAGCACACTGATTGTGAGGCAGAGGAAGGAATAATTCACTCTGGTAAGCATTCACTAATATTATTTCAGGGTTATCTGGATGATTGTAAGCTGGGGAGAGGAGAGTAGCATGGGTGGAACAAAAAGAAAAAGTAGTATTATTATATTAAATGATACAAAGCTGTTCACTAACTTAACGTTCTCTGACACAACATTTACCAGTTTTTAAAAAAGTTTGCTGGTTATCTCATCCCACCTTGATCTTAATACCCCTATAAGGGTAAATTCATATCCATAACTAAACATGCTTAAGAAATCTTGAAAAATCATACTAAATAAAAGTTATCTGGTGAATTTGTATTTAAACAATGAGTCTGAACAAAGAAAGATCAATTGAAAAAGAATTTTGGTCTGCCATGGAATAAGTTAAATCAATAATGTTCATTGTTTGAAATTACTTATATATCTGGTGTATGCATGTGTGCGTAAAGTGTTGCTGGTGGGAGGGACTATAAGAATAACTTGTATTAATGTATATAGAAAGTTTTAAAATATCAAGCAGTTATTGTCTGATAAATATAATTAATCATCACATTGGGTGTCAAAGTTTGTACTCAGAATGTCCTCAAAATAATGTGCATAAACACCAGGAGATACAATTGAAGATCTACCAAACCTCAGTCAAGTGCATAAAAGACACAGGTTGAGCTGTTTATAATTTTTATTTCTATTGCAGTATAGTTGCAATAATTTTGACTATTTGTTAATATTTGAAATAACTGAACAATTTTCTTATATGTGAATAAAATAAAATTCACCAAGTTCTTAGGATAGCACCCTCACTTCTGTTTTAAATGTTCTAATATGCTTTTTGGTTTTGAATGCTCAGATACATTTTCTTGCTTTGAACGCTCTAATACACTTTCTTGCTTTAAGTGTTTTAATACACTTTTTTGTTTTGAGCATTCTAAAATACTCTCTTGCTTGCTTCTATGAATTCATCAGTCTTTATTTCTTAACTCACTGTAAATGAACATTTTGTATTAAAGATTTCTTTCACAGATGACTTTGGGGTTGAAAAGCCCTTGAAAACTGAGATTCATCTTGAAAAGTAATTTTTTTTTCTAAATTGCCTATGAATCTTGTTAATGTTCAAGCTATAATTTGTATTCATTAACACAAGAATTAATAAGTGTTCTTCACTCACCTTTGAGCTGTGTGGTTTTGTATTAATGAACTGAAGAGAAACATCTTTCTATCTCACAATTCATGACTGGGATGGTGTGAGCTATTTACACTATTGCAGTAGGACATCAGATTGAACAAGTGACTGGCGGTGATACAAACTTAACTATTTGCAGTAGGACATACAGTTTGGGAGATGTCTTTACTATAGTTGCTTAATGATGAAATTAAGGAATCAGGAGCAATGAAGCAACCCATCCAACTGCTTTATTAAATTTCATGTTTATTAGATTAGCTTTCCAGTTTATGGGATTTCATCAAGATAATTCAGTAATTTCTTGTAACATTTGAAATTTCATCAGCAACTGATTTTATTATCAATAATGGGATTAGACTTATTAGTTGCTGATGTGACATAATTGTTGGAAAATCACTCCTGTTACTGGGTGTTTGCAACATTGATGATTAGTAGTAATTACTCTCCAAAAATATTCCCTTTGGGGTCTCTAGAATGGCATGCAGAAAATGCTCCTCAATGCCAAGTTTTCAAAGCTTTCTGCTGGATGTCCCTTGTTAGAGATCAATATTAGTGTAAAGATTTATCCATACACTGCTTTTCTTCTGCAAGAGCTGCATTTATTGAGTGAAAATTAATATCTCGTTTTGGAAGTTTAATAAGATTTTGTGCAAAGGGTGAAGAACTTTTTATAAAAAAACAAAACAATAAGGTACCCACAGTCGTGTCAAATTTTCTAAAATGTGGAGGAGCCTTGAGCTCGTATTTTAATTTTATTGTTCCTAGTCCAATATTTTGCGATTACTCCAAGTATTTTGTCAACATCAAGGAAGTGATGGGAGTAGAGAATAATTTTGTATGATGTGATGTTATAGTAGTGAGGTGGATAAGTTGTCAATAGCTTCACAACATTCTCCATCTTACAGTCATAGCAGCTTATACTTCATTTATGTTCTTGCATTTTTCCTCTGGATAGCATGATAACCTCCACCATTCTATGAAAGTTTGTTCTGTATGAGATAAACTGTGATTCAAAGAGAAACTCTCATTAATGGCTGTAAAGTTTAATGCAATTCATTATCTGAGCCAACTTAGGTGCTGGTGCAATAACTACATTCACTTTATGGCTGTTGCATGGTGTATAGGCAACATTTTCTTGCAGGTGTCTGCAATCTGAATGTTTTCTTATGATCTTGTCAACAAGATGCACAGCATTTCCACAATTTATACCTATGTCAAGCACAGCATTTCCACAATTTATACCTATGTCAAGCACAGCATTTCCACAATTTATACCTATGTCAAGCACAGCATTTCCACAATTTATACCTATGTCAAGCACAGCATTTCCACAATTTATACCTATGTCAAGCACAGCATTTCCACAATTTATACCTATGTCAAGCACAGCATTTCCACAATTTATACCTATGTCAAGCAATCCCTCCTTGATTGTTATCTCATCATCGTTATAGCGAGGTTTCATTTACTAAGTTTTGAAAATAGGAATTATTTCCATTAATTGACATTTATATTTACCTAAATTAATTAAATATAACCAGGAATGGTTTCCATGATATAAGGAATAATAGGCATAGTTTTACAGAAAAGCTTTATCTTGTATAGTTAGCTATTAATCTTTTGTATTATTATTGGTACAGTTTTATTATAAATTGTAAAATGTTCTTTCTATACATTTTTATGATTTTCAATATTATATTACTGAAGGTCAATTGAAAGACATTAGTTTAGTTTAAATATTTATTTCTCTTTTGCAAATTTATATGTAGGAAATCACTCTCATGACAGAGAGTGCAAGCCTTGCAATCTTGAACCTGGGTCAAAACAGGAATATGTCAACAAGTCAGATCCAGAAAATCCTGTGTGTCAGCTGTGTTCATCATGCCCTGAAGGTTCCTTTAAAAAACATTGTTCAACTTATGAAGATGCAATTTGTCATAACTCCAATGTTACTATGGTTGACTCTTCTTTGACAACTGCTACAGAAAGTGCAGAAAGTAAGGGTTTAAACTTAAGAGAAATAGATGATACTTATGAAAGTCCTTTTCTCTTATCTCTAAACCTCAGGCCTCTTTATGTTTCAATAGATCTGTATTGAGTAACAGTTACTAGTTCTAAACTAGTACATAGTTGATGAACATTCTTTGCCACATAAAATCTTAAAGTTGTTTGACACAGGTAAATTTAATTTGAAAATATCTAATAGTCATATAGCATGGAAGTTCTAAACTCTAGTTTCTGCAAAAAGGAATAAGTTTTAATTCAAGGATAATCCATAAATGTTGTTCTACATTTTTTTAAAGTTCTCTAGATTTTGTGAACTAATGGTGTAAAGGGTTTTTAAATTAAAAGATTTAGTTCTGAAAATCATAATGACAAGTTAGCGAAGTGCAATTGCTTGCAAAATGACATATAACTGTATATAAATAAGATAAGCATAAAATAATGTTATCGTGTTGAATTTGAATAAACAATGCAAAAGCAATGGTCAGTGATTACCTTCCAGCTTCTTAGCCACCAAAATATCTGTAGTAATAATATCCATGAATATTTTTTTTTTATCTCAGTAAATCACGTACAATAGCAGTTAAACAGACCTTTTATTATTATGTTTTTACTATTGATCTTTACATACACTTAAAATTAAATATGTCAGCATACTTCTTATATTGCAACTCGTATGGCAGGAAATTTGCCTTATTTCTTTAATAAGAAACAGGTTTAGACAAAACACTAAAATTTTCAGGAGACAAAGAAAACCCAGATGCTAAATGAATATTTTATGACAACTGGGATCTTTAGATTTTGTGTGTGTGCGTGCGTGCATGTGTTTTCATACATGCATGTAATTCTGCACATTCTCAAAATAGTATTGTTTGCTTTCAGTTTGATAGATTTGTGAAGAACTGTTTCCAACATAAATAATCATTTATTTAAAGTAACATTTAAAAAAAAAATTCTGTGTACAGAATAGATTGAAAATATATTTTAAAATGGATGTGTTTTATTATTTTAAATTTAATGTTTCTGTAATAAATTGAGATTACTATTTGACAGCCACTTTTATCAATGGCTAAAATTACCTTCCCTCCAAGATTTTGGTCAAACAGCTGTATAAACTAAAGTATATTTGTAATAGCTGTTAAAAATGTTATATGTTTAATTATGAATACTTTTGTAACCTGTAAACAGTCTGCAGTTATGAAACCTTCATCATCAAGAACTGCACTTAATACTTTTCCATTTTTGCATTTCAGTTTCATCAAGAGAATCCAGCAGTTTGAGCAATGGAGTTGTAGTGGGTATAGTGTTCTCTGTCATCTTTTTTTGTATCATTTTAGTCCTCTTAATTCTCTTCATAATTGCATTCATACGCTGGAGGAATAATCATCATCTTTTGAATAATGAACAGATCAGCTTTTGTGGCCATCTGCAAAGAGTATTTCGCTCACTGAAGTGTTGGTATGTGTATTTTTGCAGTGTTTTAATTAATAAAATAATGATGATATAAGTGATAGAAAAGATGTTGTTCAGATAATATATCTTAGTTTATAGTGCAACATTGGTAATTCAAACTAATTAATGCAAGCATACATGTTTTGTGTTCAAATTAGTGGATTTTAAAATAAACTAATTAATGTAAGCATGTGTATTTTGAGTGTTCAGATTAGTGGATTTTAAAATAAATAATTAATGCAAATACAAATATCATTAAACTGTTCATATTAATGGGTTTTAATAAAGAAATTATATTTTGCTACAAATTTATAAAATAATTTAATGTTTATGCAAGCAAAACCTCGGTCAAATGTGCAGTAATAGATATATATGTAATCTTAACAGCTACTACATTCTGGCATTCATTTTGTTCTGACACTGCCTTTAAATAGATAGGGATAGTTAAAATGAAACTGATTACTTTCTAAAATAAATCTCTGTATAATGTTTAATAATTCCAGCAAACATTTTGATAATAAGTAATGTTCTAAAGAATTACAATTTGGTACATCTGACTGATTTTGTTTTTAATGTTTTCTGCTTGCAGTTCGCGTGTACCACCTGATGCCCCCACAGAAGAAGAGCAAAGTGAGTTAACTCCTCTGAGCAATGGTAATAGCGTATTGCCAAACAGTACTTCATCTACAGAAAGGCCACTTCCTGCTACAGCTGAATCACCAGAAGCAGCAGAACTGATGAATAATGAAGAACAAGAAAGTGAGACTGAACAGTCTGCTGCCACAGAAAAAGTGGATCTCATCTGGCAAGAATCTTTCATCAAAAGTAATTTACAGTTTGTTTATTTTAGTACAGTCGAACCCACTTATCTCAACCTTGGTTATCTCGCTAATCCTGTTATGTCAACGTTTTTGAAGTGGAAGCGCCAAATTCCCTCTTTGTCTTAGCACTTTCTCCTCTCTTATGTCGATTCTTTTATGTCACCGAGCACTAATACAATGTCTCTTTCTTTCTGTCTTTCTTTTTTTCTTTCTTTGTACTGGACATGTATCTCGAGCACAAAAGAGCACCCAAATCGCCATTTAACATCGGTTATCTTGATCCCATGGCTAATCATCGCTGGCTTTTGAAAATGTTAGTTATCGATGCCCTTCAACTGGCTCACACATCTTTTATGTTACACTGTAATTAGCCCACTTTTGAAGTAACTGCACATAGCTTCTTTTCAGAGCTGTCAAGAGTGAAATGACTCTCGAATTTAATTTTGACACTGGTTAGGTTTTTGTAAAAATGAACTACACATACACCCTGCAGGTATTTTTGATTTTTTGAGCAATCTTTGTATTTGCCATGTTGGAGAATATAAGGTTTATACATTTTTATTGTATACATGTACTAGTAAATCTCTGCTGTTAGTTGGTGCACATAAGCCTTTTGTTGTTAGCAAACAATGTACAGTGTATGTACATTTTTATAGTCTGCCGATTGCGTCATCAAACAAATCGCGGCAATGCTGTTGTGTAAAAAATCAAAAACACGTGCATGTACACTCTCATTTATTAATGCACATCATTTATATACATAAAGAAATTTCAATTGTATGTATTATTGAAACATTTGTTTTCAAGTAGACTGTTAAAGGCAAAAAGCAACAAAGCATTTTAGACTTTGTAAAGAAACCATATTAACCACATAAACCTTTTGTTGTTAGCAAACATGTACATGTATGAACATTTTTATAGCATGCAGATCGCGTCATCAAACAAATTGCAGCAACACTGTTGTGTAAAACAATCACCAAACACGTGGATGTACATTCTCATTCATTAATGCACATCATGTACATAAAGAAATTTCAAGTGCATATTATAGTACTGTAATATATTGCTGCCATATTGGTTTTTTGGTAATCTCGATCATTGGTTATCTCGACGCTTTTTGGCAAACCCCTAGACCCATCGACATATTCAGGTTCGACTGTATTTTAGACTTTTCTTTTCCAACAGATTTAGAGAATAACCAAGAATAGAATATTAATAGAATATTTTGTTCTTGTATTAAGAATACTAGCTTAGTAATAAGACAGCAAAATGGTAGACTTTCTTCTGAAGTACAGCTGTCAACTAGTAAACTTTCTAAGAAATATGACTGTCAATAGTAGACTTTCATTAGAAAAAAACATGATTGCTATACATTAGAATTCCTGTAAGGCAGAAATATAACTTTCGAATAGTAGTTTCTTTAGAGCAGAAATATAACTGCCAAATGGTAGAGTTGCTATAGAGAGAAATACAACTGCCAAATGGTAGAATTTCTGGTGGAACAGTGCAACAGAAACAAACCGGCAGTACTGCTGAATTGAAGAACTATATAAAGAGGAAACTATGGAAATAAACTAGTGACTAGAGTTTGAAGTTTTATGGTGCATATAGTAAATTCCAAACTCAAAGACCAAATGGATATTTTAATAAAGGCACTTGAAAGAGTGTGCTTCTGTGCTAATTTCAATTTTAATGTAGTACACATACAAGGAAGAGAGTGGACAATGGTCAGAACATAACACAATTGTTGGTTCAATGAGAAAATAAAATTTTTTAAAAAGTTCCATCCTTCAAACAATAAATTATCAATGCTTCTTGTATTATAAAAGTGATATTTTTCACGTCAGTCTGCTTCATTAATTAAAATTTTGATTTGTGTTTTGACTTTTAGCAATAAGATAATATTTCTTCAAGATTGTTAAATCAAACTTTTAAAATAATGGCGCATGTTGTTAATTCCCCTTCACCTTGTCTTGAAGAAATGAAGTACAAGATATTGAATTGTAACCATCTGGCACTGGGTCTTGGCAGTTCTGTACTTGGTTGATTTAAACTGAAGTCAAGATGCAATATTCATTGAATCCCTGGTAACTGGAAAAAAACTTGCATCAGAATTAAATCATTTCATGTAATTGTTTTCATCTCAAATTTCACTGCAATGGATTCTCATGAAGTTTTTGCTGCATGGTAATAAAATTTAAGAGTTATATTGCTATGAGGACAAAGCAATAGCCCTTAAGTAGTAGATCTGGGGTTCAAATCCCATCCCACCTTTCAGTATTTGACATTTTCCCAACAGATACACGCTCACCTTAATTTAGGATTGATATGCTGTAACTGAAACACTAGTGATAAGATGAAACCTAACTGCTTATAGCTGGATTAGTATTTTATTAAACTGATATTATACTGACTGATTATTTTTTTCATATTATAAATAATAGCAATCCCCTGACTGCACAACTCATCAACCTCTTACTTGGTTATTACTCTGCAAACATGCTCATGTTCATCCATATAAAGTGGTTATCATCACTCTCTTCGATAGACGTATTCCTTACACTCAGAGCAATCATCATATCTCCAATTTTGCATACTTCAAGACAGAATTTGAATATCATAGTCCTTACTACAGAAACTAGCAGATATTCTGAAGCACAGAATTCTCAACCAAAAACTTTCACTGCAGGGAAGAAGCCATAACTCAATAAACTTTCAAACATCAGACATTTTTTGTATGGTGATATCCCTCTTTCACACAATTATTTGTTTGTAGCAGCCATTTTTTATTTATTAGCCACATGGTCTCTAAGCTTGTGAATGAAACTATCACTCATTGTGCTTACAAGACTGAAAGGTTAAGAGGTTTTCATCAAGAGACTATAACATTGCAAGTTTTACTTCTATTGCTTCCTTTGTGAATTCACCAAGAGCTTCAGCTTTTTTGTCTGTCATTGAGATAAGATGGAATAAAATGCTGATATAGGTAGTTGTTTATATGGTGGAAAATGATATTGGTTATTGTTTAGTTTTACTTCTTTAATTGTAACTGATTGAATATTGGTTGTGATTTTACCAGAATTAAGAGTACTTTTTCCTGGTAGCTCCTACAATTAAATAATATAATTATATATATTATATGTATATTATAATTATATATATAATATATATTTAATGCATATAATGAGATCATCTTATTTTATACACATGTACACATTTATGTTCATTTAACAGTTGAAACTTTAAAGACTGTTAGGAGAACTTAGTTTTAATACTAGATACAAAATATATTAGTACTGTTGCAGAAGAATGTGCAATATATATATATTCTACATATATGACTGTGCTTTTGTATGTATATATTCCTAGATTTAAGGATATGATTTCCTAGACCCAGAGAAGGATATGCTAACTAACTTGAGGACAAACATAGCATATATAAAGTGAATGAAATCAAAAAGGAAAAATATTGGCAGAAGTCTTTGTTAGCAAATGTTGTCAAATGAGTAAATGTTTGAGCCTTAAGTTGAGTGATGTGCCATTGCATTCATGCTGTGTACAATTTTTCTTCTGCTCTGTCAGCACTAATTATGCACTTTGAAAGAATATTTGGGATTACTTTTTGTATTTTCAAACTAATTAATGTTTTAATTCTCAGTTATAGAAATGTTTTAGAGTTGTTTGTAATATGTAGTAAGAGTGTTGTAAACTAGATAGCAGTAAAATGTTTTCTATTTGTCTTTGGTATATTTGTGTCATTCCTTCCCTCCACTATCCTGGATAATGGCATGATGAAAATTTGAATGAAAGTTTGTAATTGTTAAGATATCTTTGAATGCTATGAAAATTTAATTCTAGATAAAGCAAAACAATTAGTGTAAAAATAACATTTTAGATTATAACTAACAATTGTTTAATTACTGTGTAGCAGTATTTTTAATTAAAATGTATACTAAAAGAGTGCAATGCTACTCATGTATTTATGCAAAAGTTAATGTATCAGTTATTAAAAAATTGCTTATATATTTCACTTTGTTTCAGGAACTGTATTTCCTTATCTTTCTCAAAACATTGGGTCTGAGTGGAAACAATTCATCCACACTTTACCAGGACCAGAGGGTGTCCATCTAGATAGAATTGTTGAATATGCAGTAATGGATTCAGTACACACCAGAGATGCAATTCTGAATGCTTTGACTGAATGGTCCAAGAAGGCCCCACAATTTGTGAACAGATATGAAATAATAAAAGCACTTAAAACATGTCAGCTAAATCTGATAGTGGAAGAGGTGCAGAAGTTGACTTAATGCCATGAAGAAAATAATGATGATAAAGGATATTTAACAGGGCACCAAATCAGTTAGATCCTTATGAATAATGGATGGGTGATCAGATAATTGAAATGTTTCATAGTGTTTGAGCAAAATTTATATTCTGAGGCTACTATTATCACCTGCATTAAAGTGTATTATTCAGTACATTTTTAATGCCCTATAATTGTGCCTTATATGATCTCAGTTACATCGAAATTCTGAGTGCTAATAATTTTTATTTCCTGATTTTATGTTATGTATGCTTATATATATTTTGCTGGTTGAGAATATGTATAATCAGAAACTAATCAAATAGGAAGTAAGTGAGTTCTATCTGTCTTGTTTGGTACTATAGAAAAATCCCATAGACTTGGTTCAAATTTCAGAGTTTCATACATCAGTGAGTAATATTGTCAGTATTGGAGCTGTGAAGCCCCACATATATCTGTGACTTTCTAAATGTTAACTTGACATTGAAGTACTAGATGTAAGATGACAAAATCAGCAACTTTTAGTAAATGAAAAATTAAATAGAGTTACAAGTGAGTAAAATTCAGAAATTACATTATTTATGAAAAGGAGGCAAAATTTTAAACATTTACCATATCTTTCAGCCTGGTTTAGACATTGTGCATCTCCAGTATAATATGTGATGTAATATTAAGAAGTTCACTGTATATGGCAGTAGACTGTAAATCTAATGCAACTGAATTATAAATGAATTCAAACAATAATAAGTAATATTTGCAAGTATTACAGTTTGTAGCATTATTTTAGGACACCCTAACACAGTTTTATTTGAGTAAGTCAGTATGTTATTCCTCATTTGGAAAATAAGGAATTTTATAAATATATCCCACAACTCTTATCACTAAAACCCTTCTTAGAGCTCACCCATTGAACTAATGACACAAAATTTGTGTTCAGTGCCGGGTATCAGTGATATAGTGAGCTAAGTCAAATTACTCACTTTTCATTCATTAGCTTTTGGTACAGTGGAAATCTAATTAACTAATTAATATAATTTGTATTAACTCATAATATCTCAAAGATATTAGCAGTTGCCATGATCTTCCAACTGTGTAGTTCATGTACAGCTCAATATATCTCTAGCAAGTCAGACATTATATTACTATGGGAGAGTTTCTGGTTTTCCCTATTTCAACCAAGCTGCCACAATACTTTACAACTGCTATAATTTGTAGTAGTTTTTACATTTATTTCCAACAAAATAAATAAAATCCCTTTCTTAATTGATTTTAAATACCACATAAATTCTCATCAAATTATTTTTAATGGCTATTTAGCAGATATTACTTTTAATCAATTTGTCTTAATAGCATTTATTATAAACTGAATAATTCATTTTGTGATTTTTTTTTAAAGTTTATCTAACTTCATTTTACAAAGTTTAATTTATGTGGTTGTGACTTTTCATAAGACAATTTTTATTCCTTTTCTTTCAGTGTGAACCAAAAAAAAGAGATGAGGAAAAAAATCTTCCTTTTCTTAAAACAAACATGCCACTGATTAGAAAAGTTAAATTTATTGAGTCCTTCAGCTTTGATCATACATTTGCATATGAAAAAATTGCACAATACACACTATTTTGGGGTGGACTTATGTATTGCCAATATTGCCTCACAATATGTATTATGGACATGTATTTCAAATGTATTTGAAATGTGTTGCCATCATAAATTATGACCAATATCATATTTTAGAAATAACATGCCTTGAGTATATCTCATTTCAACTCTTACAATAGGAAAATGGCATTCAAAATCAAACATGAACTGAAAAAATAAATTTGTGTGCTTTGTATAGTGATAAAAATAGATGGCAGTAATCAGTCAACTTGTTCATATTATTATTAGTAACAGGTTATTCTTTTGCAAAATTAGTCCTTTTTTCTGGGTTATAATTTATTCAGAAAGTTTTTAATTGGCTGATAAAGTGATATAGTAGCACAATATCTCTATATTGCATGTTATACATGACAGGGAAACTCACTCAGAAAACAGAGTTACTTTCATTTACATTTTTGAAAATTATATCAGTAATGATTTTTAAACAAACAACCATTTTAGTGATTTCTAGTGATCTTGTAATTTTGAAATTACTGTTTCCATAAACAGAAATGAAACTTCGTGGATGACAACTAACAGGTCTGAGGAAGTCAATATTAATTAAGTACAAAATAATTATAGTCAGTAACTTTAATTGAATTTTATGCAAAAATGTGATTATGATACACAGGCTCAGTTGATACTTTTAGTAATATTTAATTCAATTTATTTTAATTGAAATATTTGATATTCCTGACATTTTAGATACATACATATATACATATACCAAGAAAGAAAGAAAGTTGAAGAAAGAAAGAAAGAAAGAAAGAAAGAAAGGAAAGAAAGAAAGAAAGCAGGCAGGAAGGAAGGAAGGAGGGAGGGAGGGATTAATTTTCTATTTTAACACTAGACTCTATATGTTAATGCATTCTGAGTTTCTTGAAGAAAGATGTGCTATATTTACCTAACTTTGCATTTGACATTTGTAAGCAGTTGTGTACAGTTGCTTGAGACTTCCCAGTAGATAAAGGTCAGTAGTCTCAAGATGAAGGTCAGTATCACAATTTATCAGTTTATGTACATAACTGTGTGGTAGGTAATGTAGATCATTATATCTTCTGTGATGGAAATTAATTGTTGAATGATAGTTGATGTGGTTCCTTGTCTCTTTACCATTACTTCTGTGATGGGAATTAATTACTGAATGCAAGTTTTATGGCTCATGATCATTTTGGCCATTATCTCAAAAATAAAAACTAGTTACTAAATAATATTTACTGTATTTCATTATCTCTTACACTATGACTGCAACACACATTGCCTTTGACCAAACAGAACCTCAAATATATCGAGACTATTCATTGCCAATTTAAGTTGATCATACCAGATATATAACATTCTTATGATTATTGGTCAGTGCAAATTAAAATGTCAATCTGATCAAATATCCAGCATTTATTGTGCTCACTATTGGACAGGACATTAGCAAAATTTGACTTGCATTAATGATACAAGTTGTTAATACTCCATCCTGCTGCTTAGTCTGTGTATGGACAAGAGTCATAGAGTGCTGAATATATTTGCTTCATTAAGGTTGCACAAAAAATGAATAATGAACAAATACTTCACATAAGATTTATTTGATCTAAAACTTGTTAAGAATAAGATAAATTAATCATGATTACATTAACATGGATGCACCATATCTGTTATTCCTCTGATAGTCTTCTATGACTTTTGATCAAAGTAGATCACTGCTTTAAAATTGCTTGTTCATTTATGTTTTTAAATAATAATTTTTAAAAGTTTTCATTAATATATTATTTTAAATCATGATTTTAATTTTTCTTGTCATGAAATATGCAAACGTAGATTTTAAATTTGAGCCATTGATAGTTTGTTGTAGTTGGTTATTTACAATGGACATGACTGATATGTATGGCACAATGACTTACAGTCTCCCATAGGTCTGTGTCATTCACATAATGGCTGCAATGGGTTTGGGTTATGATGACATGGATGAATGTTTTATCATGTACCCACATAATTAAATAATTTCATAGCAAGCATTGTGGAAGATTTTGAATTGTAGATGTAGCACTGCTTAAATGCTTCAGTAAAATTACTGGTATCTGTGATATCATACAGTTATAATTATGTATAAAGTGTGCTACATGATAATCAGAGTTATAAACCGATATATTTTCATGATATTAGAAAATGTCAGCTAGTAGCTGTACTGTGCACATTTGTATAAAACAAACACACATTCAGAATCACACATGTATTTTATGTTAAATTTCAGTTATTTTATTATAATAGAGCATAAATAGTTATCAAATAAGGTCCAGTGCACACAATTAAGCAAGGTAACACCATATATAATCTCTTTTATTAAAACATTCTCATTTTGACATATTATTTTCTATTTATGCTGTCATATTAGCACAGTTGTGTCTGTCCTGTATCATTTGATAGTGCATGTATTTCATAATGATAGGATGCACAAAAGATTCACTATATACTCTAACAACAAAAATAAACTACTTGATATTGTTGTAAAATAAATGTTAACAAAATATTGGAAGTCAGTCTTCTCTAGTAAATGGAGAATGTGTCTTTAATTACATGATGCTATAATGAAATCTTGTGATTTCTACAAGTTAATTTGAATATAATAAGCAAATGTTTATGGAGGTGGTATGCTGTAAAGTCCATTAAATATTTTTGTTTGATTGCCAGATAAATCTTTTCTATAATCTTCACAAAAACACAACAATATCAAAAACATATATTGTTTATCTTTTTGTGTAAGTAAATATTTGTTTCCCAAACAAAAATATATGTTTTTTTAATTGTTATTGTTTCAGAATGTTTTTTTTAAGAATTGTTAAAGAGGCCCATGTAAATATCTGCTAATGTAATGGCAGATTATTTGGCATTTTACAAATGAAAATAATGTGATAGCCAACTTATTGCTTGTGACCAAAGTATGCAAAACTGTGATCAGCCTAGTGGATATATAAGATATCTACCATGTTCAACAACCAATTAATTGTTTTAGTGTTGTTAAGCGAACAGTGAGTAAAAGAGTTGCTGATCTTATAATTTCTATTCAGTGTTTGTGCATTTAAAATTCAAGCTGTCATTGAAGAATATGATAACAGTTGTTTCTTACTGACCTTTTCTGTAAAGTTTACATTTCCTTGCCCTACAACCCTGCCATCCTTTTCTTTTGCTCAATTTTTTTTTTATAGATTATTATCCTGTCATCCTTTCTTTTTGCATGATTTTTTTTAAAAATAAATAATTATCCTGTTCCTTTTAAAAGCTTAAATATCTTGCTGACAAATAAAATAATTCAAGGAGAAAGAGATGAAACCAGTAAACAGATAAAGGCATATTTCTTGTGTTTTTAAGAAAATAAATAATGTCATCTAGAATATATTCTCCTTTTCCTTTCTGCAACAAAGATCACTTTACAGAAATATATTTTAATGATTTTTAAATGTATCTGTATATTTATGTTAATTACATTTTAAATAGTACTAAGGATTAGCTGTACATGTATGCATAATTTATTTTTATAATTATAAAAATAGAAAGAAAATAATTTGCTCACATCTTTTTTTCTTAATGAATTGTGCCAAACTATGGGTATGTAAGTTTTATAATCTGTCATGGTTGGATTTTTCAAAACTGGTGAGAAGCTAAATATGGTTGTGTATGACTCTTAAATATGGATTTGTATAGCTCCTTAAATATGATTGTGTATGGTTATTAAATGTGGTTGTGCATAGCTCTTAAAGTGGCTGTGGTTGTTTTTAGCCCTTATGGTTGTGATAGTGTATGACTTAAATACGGTAGTTGTCTAAAAAGTATACATCCATTTCCTAAGCCAGTATATAATAAGCAGTGGAAATCATACAGTTATTGTTATTTGTGTCCATATTCACTTAGTGGTTGTTATTAATAATTCCCCCAAAGACACCACTCATTTCTCTCACTTGGCAGATGTGCAGATACTGTAAACGTTTTTCTCTCTTCCACAACATTAAAGACAAATATTTACTGTTATTATATTCCATAGGTAGAAAACTTCCTATCAAAGAGATAAATCCACCTTTTATCTATATTTAGCAAGCCCCCATCCATCCACTATCTCTCCAGCATATGGTTATCAATATATGTAAAAAGGTGAATACATTTATTTAATCAACAATCAAATATACAACTTATGAATATAATCAAAGAGCATTGACTTTTACATCACTTCAACACAATTTTCAATTAATGCTAGACAAGTGTTCAGTTTATCCTAGCATAGACATCATCAGTCAGTTAGCATGTATATGTAATCAAGTTCTTAGATTTAATTCATCATAGAAATGAGAGTAGAGTTTTAGAGATATAATTAAAGTCAATGTACATAACCTTTTCAGTGATGGATGCAGTCACTAGCATGTGTTCACAATAACACGGTTTGCAACAAGTCACTGTCTTTCTTATTTAGGTGATGTTCCAATGTACCCTTTCTAGGCACATTATATAAATGTTACAGAAGCATCAACGTGCTCACAAAGCACACCATGGAGAATTATCCAGAACTTCGTGTGCACTATCAAAAGCACATCATTCAGGGTGTTCTAGAATCTTCATGAGGAATATTCAAAATAATCTTCATGAATTGTCAAGACCAAACTAAAGCTTTTCACAGGAATCAACTTACAGCAACATGTTTACTGATAAGTTCTACGATAATGTTGGATACACACACCAGCATGATCCAGTAGAGTACAATAGTCACAGAGATCTGAAGCAGCACTAAATTTCAGGCATATTTCATCACTAAACTCCTTTCTCTCTTACAAACATTCTCAACTCACAAAGCCTGCAACAATATTCAGTAGCCCAATAAACCTACACAGCATAAGAAATATAGCATCAATCAAAATTCACAAGTATAACCTACAACATAATCAAACTAGTGAAAATAGAAATAATACTTCTATTACATAAAGAAATCTCCAATTCAGATCAGGTCAATAGCAAATATGTCCATTCTTTCTTTAACAGTCAGTTAGCTAAAATCAAAGTGATTAGAATATAGAGCTTCTTCTACAAAATAACATTTGGTCCATCCCCATTGGATGAATTTGTTATAAACAAGTGCGAGACTATTAGTAAAAAAAAAAACTACTCATCCATTTGGAACTGATTTGGATTGCATTAACAAATTCTAGCATATTCTTTACCTGAGTTGTTTACTCCAACTCTGACACTTAAAAATATCAGCATTAAGCAATGCCCAAGGTCGAGTCACTTCAACATTTAATAATTTATATAGCAATTAAGTTTAGAAATAGGGATAGTCAAATTTACTCTGCCACAGTGGTTTTATGGTCAATGTGTCCAATTTACCAAGTGAATCTTTATTTTAGCTTAAATCAAATTAGATTTAACCCTTTTTTACCAAGCATATTTGAAATATTCTTCATCTTTTGGATAACTGTATGATGTTCCCATTAATGAATAGTCTGTCAGCACATAACTTGAATCTGTGGAATTTGGCCTGTACTTAACTCATTTGTTATTTTGCTGTCATTGATATAGTGTGAAAATTTTTTGAAATTCAAAAATTATATTTTTGTTAATTATGGATGAAAGTTTAAAATTAGTATTGAAATCAAATGTGAACAAAAATTATTGCAGTTTTCCCACTTTCTAAGAAAGTGTACAACATATGATCTGTATTTGTTTTCAAATCTACATTTTATTTTATCTAATAATTTAATATTACATTTACTGTCATTATTCTGCTGGTGTTTTTGTCAAAAAAACACATTTTGTAAAGTAAATTATTTATACCCTTCTTTATATTTTTTAAGTATTTTTTTTTAATTTTACCACACACAGAAAGTTTCTTCATAGTATAGAAAAAGTGAATTTCTTTTTTTAAAACGGAATGAATGTAATGTGCTTAATATGAACATGAGCCACCTTTTATTTACAGCATTACAGTATTATGTGAAGATAATGAACAAAAATCTATTTCTTACATGTGTTTTGTTATAAATCATCATATATGATTCAGCTTTTGAAATCTCTCACCTTGCCATATACCTCATTGCCTTGTATTAAATGGTCATTTGAACAGTTTCTCTGCAAATATCAGTACTCAGTGCAGTTCTTACTGTTCAAAATGCTTTTTACTCTTTTGCAAAATCTGAGAAATTAGTAGTTATCCCCAGTTTTCTAAATTTAAGCTACTTGGCCTTCTCTGACATTATCTTTTTCAAAGTGCATTCTCTCAGCATGTTTTTAAAAATAATTCTATTCATTGTATTTATTCTTAAAAGTGTGTTGTTCTGGAATAATAAATATTTTAACGTATGCCTATTGTGTATTGTAGGTATTTCAATGTAAAAGTCATGTGGCTGAGGTTGTAACAGAATTTTTAAAACTTTTCTCTTTCAGTTGTAGTCCATTATTGGATTGATTTTCTTCAAACATATCATCACTCTTATAATTTATTTTTTCTTCAACAACACAAGTTTCATAGTGACTCAATGCCACCCTAGTTATTTGATTATGGTTATGATTTTTATGATTATTATTAATCATCCATAACTAATTACAAGTGAGGAGAATCTTAATTTATGTTATTAATAATTCTGCAAAAGACACCACATGTCTCTCTCACTTGTTAGATATACAGGTGCTGTAAACGTTTTCTCTCTTCCAAAACATGAAAGACACTTATTTACTGTCACATAGGTGGAAAACTTCTTAACAAAGGAAAAAATAAATCTTTTGTCTATATTTAGTAAGCTCCCATCTACTAACTCTCCAACATCTGGTAGAGTACAGTAGTTACTGCAGTCTTAAGTAGATCAAAAGCATTAAAGAATAAAAAAAAAAGGCGCATTCCTTTCTGCAAAAGTCAAATTAAGGCAGCAGTAATTTCAGGCATTTTTCATCTCCTTTCCCTCTCACACATTTTCAACTTATTGCTTACTTACAAATCCTGCAACAATATGCATTAGCCCGATACTCACACAGGATAAGAATTATAGCATCAATCAAAATTGACAAGTATAATATACAATGTAATCAAATTAATGAACCATAGAAATAAATGGTTCAAATACTTAAGCATTCTCCAATTCAAAGCATAGATCAGTAGCAAACGTGTATGAAATATTTCCAAGTCCATTCTTTCTTTATCAGTCAGTTAACTTACCATAAACTAACGATCGCCTTTATGATTAGAATAGAGAACATTTTCAATGTAACTTCCAGTCCAACCCCTAAATTTGTTATGAACAGGTATGAGACTATTAGTCAGAAAAACTACTCATCTAGTTGGAACTGGTTTAGATTGCATCAGCAAATTCTAGGATATTCTTTATCTGAGTTGTTTACTCCAACTCTGACACAAAAAATTACCCTCATAAGCAGAGCCCAAGGTTCAGTCATATTGACATTTAACAATTTATATAACAATTAAGTTTAGAAATAGGGTTAGGCAAATTTACTCTGCCACACATATTACTATTTCACACTTCTTTGCTTCGGTCTAATTTGTCTTTCACTTATGGATGATGGGGTGGGTGGTTAGGTTTGGTTGTTTTGTTCATTCACTTCTTTCATATTTCTTTTATGAAAAGCAAAGCAAACATTCTTTTTAAATTTTAAAATATGCACACAGAGGTGTGGAACAAGAAAATAAGCCTTAAAATTCCCTTTTCACCAGATTGTATATTCCATATTTATTTTTGTAGACTATGTACATGCCATTTATTTTTGTAGACTAACCTAAATGACAGCATTCCATCTTGCTCATTGTGTTTTTTCTTCCCATCATAATTTTTTCATATGGATATAGTCTTTGATTTATAAGTGCATATCAAAGAAATTACATTTCATAATTAAGGCTGTAAGAGAACTTTAATTAAAACAGAATGAACTGATATGCATTTCAAGCATTTACACTATTAATTGCAATTACTGGTTTGTTGCTTAACTTTTGATATTCTATGTAAATACTTGTGAAAATATGATTGTCTAAGAGCAAATTTTGAAATGTGCAAACATACATTAAAATATTGCCAAGCTTACTGGATTTTGTTATTGAGTCAGTCTGCTTAAGTGTCTGTTATCATTCAATCTTTATTTCACTTTAGATAGCCCAAAACATTAAAGCAGCCATCTTAATCAGTTATAATTAACCTAATGACAGACGGATTACAGTCCATTTTACAGAATAACAACAATCAACCACAGTTAGCTGAATCCCTCTCATTATTAAAATGATTTTCCAAAACCCTTTCACCATGCATTTTTCATTTCTCACTTCGCCTCGGACCACTGACGGAGAAGCACGTTTGAACTCAACATGGAAACACGTTCCACCCGATCGACTATCAACTCTACTACCCTGCCCCTTTTCAGGGACGGAGGAACAAGTAGACATTAGCCCTTTGCTCTTTTCAGGGCCGGGTGAACAAGACGAAATCATGAATCACGCCAGAGCCATGGAGATCACCCTCTATTCGAAAGAACGCGGAGAATACAACCTATGGCTATCTTCTCGTTGCCTGTCACTCGACGACGAAATCGACTGCATAAAACTTCCATATCGAAGGCTACTGTGGGGTTTATTTTGCACAAAAAACGAACGTGGTATACGTGAAGCCTTTCTAATACATCAGCATTGGAGCCATTCGAGAAGAAATCCAAGAACAGCGGAAAACGAAACACAAACATCACCAGTCGACACGTGCGATAAGGAAACAAATACACACATAGTCTGGAAAATTCCGCAAAAAACCAAAATTAACTCCACACAGACTATGAAGGAAAAAGATAAAGGCAAATTGGCATTTTCTCAGACACCAGTTTCAATTATGGAAGAAACTGAAAACGCAAACCCGAAGGACCACAACTGAGGGGAAAAAAATTCAAACAGAGGCAAAGAAGGAAAAAAACCAACTTAAAGCCGCTAATACTCAGACAAATAACACTGAGACGAATGAAAAACTGGACCAGGTTTCAAGGGAGCTCCAGACCGTACCCCTCTCACCTATACCAGCGACGCCGCCTCGACCACCAACAACGGCGACGACAACAACAGCAACAACAGAATGCCAGCCCACACCACCAACACCAGAACAAGGCGAAAAGAAAAAAGACGACGCCCGCCACCACATATTCGGAGGCAACAACATCGCGGACAGCAACAACAACAACACTGGCATTACCAGGAACAACTGTACCCCTCTTGGGGTTATTTTAACCATCCAATGGCCGATTTAATCCAACTACTACTCGACCATCTGTACTGGCCGCCAGCGCCCACCTTCAGGCATCCCAACGGACACCGGGGACAGCCATGACAACAACAACAACAACAACGCCACCAGTGAGGAGGTCGTGAAGTCGAACAACCCGGGCACATGTACACACTGGCTACAGATCTGGTGTGTCACTAGCCTGGGCTCTGTAAGACACCCCCCACCCTCACCATAACACCAGAAACGGCAACAACATCAACGCCACCGCCAGGAACAACAACAACATCGACTTCAACCCACGGATCACCGGATTTGGAGTCCGCCTTTGCCGGCCAGACATGTTTTCTCAACGGGCACACGCAGCAGCAGAAAGGCACCCCCCTCCCTCTCCCCCCTCTCCAAACGCGAAAGCAGCGGAAGCCGGAAGCGTTCCCCACATTCAAGACAAGACAAGCCTTTCACCATGTTTCAGTGGAACTCTCATTTCCTGACTAAACACAGGGGTGAATTATACTAATATATAAAAAATAATCAACCATTATTAATCAATTAATTAAAGAGCTACATGAAAACCTCACAAACCCTACCAAAATAAACATGATAATAAGAGATATAATCATACAACAAACATTTTAATAAAAATTATATAAAAATGTACAATTTGATGTGTAATGATTGACTTTTATTTTCTAATATTTTGTTCCTTGTAATAGTTGATGTAATTATTAAACTGCATTATTTTGACTAGATTCACTGAAATAAAAGAAAGGTTAGCTGAGGAAATGGAAAAGTTGTGAGTCAGTGAGTAATAGTGTGGTTTTCGTTGAGGAGGTTGGGTGATGTGTCTTGCTGAGAGTGAACAGGTGTTTTAGCCCCTGTGAACGTTTTGGACCCGTCAGTTTAGTTTTGTAAAAGGTCTTTATAATTTTTGTAGATGTGCTCTACGTTTTGTTTTTGCATGATTGTACGAGATTGTTGCACTTTGCTTGGGGGTCTGTTTGGGGTGGGGGGGGGGTGGATGATTGTCCACAGTGGAGATAGGACCGTGAACGGGGGTTCTGTTTTGAGCAAGTTTAATTTGCATTTTTGTTGATACGTTTTTTCGTGAGTTGTGTTGGGGGAAGTTTATCTTCTGTCTATTTTTGGTGTGTTCTATTTATTTTTTTTTTATAATTAATTTCAGGCTTTTCTTTCCTTCACATGAGCCGCAATAGACTTTTAAGCATTTGATGTTCTCAATCTCGGGTGATTCTTGTGAGGACTTCCTATTCTTCCTTGATTCCGAATATGGCAGGTTGCAGATTGTGGTGCAGGTGGAGGGGGTAAATTCCGCTAAGTGGCAGCTGTGTTGATTTTTTCTCGTTTCAGGTGATTGCAAAGCCGCAATTGTCTCGGTTTGATCCCGGTTGGTCTGGTCTGAAGATGTCGTCATTTTGGTGGCTGGTGCAGATGTTGCGTTCTGTAGTGCTGTATGTATGCCCTGAAAAACCACCACAGGAATTCCGATGTGTTGTTGTTGGAATATGCTATCAGTTCTGGTCGTGTTTTAGTGAGTGCTTGAATCTTTGAAGGCTGTGATGTTTGTTAGAGTCTGCATCAGTGTGTGTGGTTTGTGTGCCTGTTATGGTAGCTTTCTTCATTGTCTTCTGTTTTTAATTTGTGATGTAGTTGTGGGGTTATGTCATGTTGTTTTCGTTTGTTTGCATGTCTGTTGATGTCGATTCAGTGCACGCTTCTGTTGACTGTTGCAATGTAGAGGGCAAAGTTATTTCTACTTTCCGTTTTTTGTTTTAGATTGACTGTATTGGTTTCCGTCTTATGGTGGCGTTTTCTCTTAGAGTGAATCTATTTCTTGTCTTGTATGTTTGTGAGGTAGACGTGGTGCTGAGAGCGTAGACGTAGACGTGGTGGTGGTTTGAGTATAGGCAGTAGATTCTCATGCATTTGCAGGCGGTGGTCTGTCTTCCTTGACTGAGCTGTTAGCTGTGTCTTCATCAAAGTAGGTGGTGTGGTAGTTGTTTACGTAGTGTGTATCATTCTCTGCATCATTGTTGTGTATTCTTCTGTAATGAAGCGTGCGAGACATTTCGATGGTTGCAGCCTTGACCTCCGCTGAAGCCACCTTGTCGTTTATGTATGTTCCTTTTGTATCTCCAGCAAAGGGTTATATGTTTCGTACTGAAAACTACTTAGCAAACATATCGTTAGCTTAAAACTGATAAATGCAGTTAATTGTAAGATATCGCCATGGGCGTTGCCATAATAGTGTACATTATAATATTTTATTTGCCGACAATAAAATATTTCGGTTTTTTTGTTGGAAATATGCTATCAACAACTTTAATCTTATTTCTAAAATTCTTCTGTCAGTAATGCATCTCTGAGGTCATTTCGTTTAAGAGCACTAAGTGCGTCTAAAATATTTTCCTTCGTCACATATTCCGGACACTGTCGACTCCAGTCATTCAGGGCCGCCATGATGATATTTATCGCCCCCTTCTCGTTCATCTCTGCGTACTCGATACAATTAACCGCAGAGAAGTTATCTGCGGCCGGTAACTCGTGAATGAACTGTTTCCAGTTAAGACCCAAGTTCCTAAGAAGGAAGGGGAACACTTTTCCTGTAAACAAAGGCAAGGCAAGAAATAAAAATATGAATATTGATACCAATAGGCCGGTTTTCAAGAAAATACTCCGATTTCGCGAAGAATATACTAAAATGAAACCTAAAGAGAAAATTATACATTTTAAACATTATCTCTTGTGTGTGTGTGTGTGTGTGTGTTTTAATATTCCTGATAATCTATAAAAGTCGTGTGGTTAGGACTAGAGGAACACAAACGGTAAACAGGTCATCTCTTGTAACTGCATAGAGTACTACTATAAATAGATTTCAATTACTGAATTATTTATAAAATTAAATTTTAAATTCCGATCCTTCTTACGTCATTCCCGATATTTTAAAAACTTTTCATCTTTTTTCCCCCTTTTAAAAAAAAATACCTGGGTTAGTTTGACAGATACTGTTCTCGTGGAACCACAACTCCGTTCAAATTTAACCTCCAAATGCCCGAACTGTCTGTAAGTTAAGTGTCTGTCACGTGATCCCAAATTACTTTAGAAGAAATATAAAAATAATTAACTGTGAAAAGTGCTGACATAAGCTAATAATATATTTTACTGAACAAACATCAGTATCTAGTCATTAATTTTAGAATCTATCTTTTAGACTAGCATAAGTATCTAATCATTAATGAAACAATCTGGCTTTTGGACCAGCAAGAGTACCTAATCATTAATGACACAATCTGGCTTTAGACCAGCTTCAATATCTATTTATTAATAACATAATCTGGCTTTTAGACCAGTATCAATATCTGATCATTAATGACACAATCTGGATTTCAGAACCAGCTTCGATATCTAGTTTTATCATTATGCGGAAATTATCTTTACTCTTTGACATGAAAATGCGTAACGACTAGCTGTCGTGCTGAATTGTTTTGATACTGTAACTATGCATTAAAGGAAAAAAATCATTGAACTGCTGGCTTTATGATTATATACTTAGGTCAAAGATAGAAAACTCTAGAATATTAGGATTTGTGTTGGATTATATTCTAAGGTCAAAGGCAGAAAACTCTAGAATAGGATTTGTGTTGGATTGTGTACTAAGGTCAAAGGCAGAAAACTCTAGAATATTACGATTTGTGTTGGATTATGTACTAAGGCCAAAGACAGAAAACTCTAGATTAGGACTTGTGTTGGATTGTGAAGTTGTAAAATGACAGTGCTAGTACAATTGTAAACCTTGAAATAATTACCTTGTGACACAATCAGTTGGCAATTTCCAGAATGCTGATTTATGAGTTTTCATTCTTGAGTGCCTAGGTCTGTGGTACTGTGCTAGAGTCAAACACTTTAGATGATATAAATGATACTGTACTCTAAAGGTTTCGACCAACAAGTCAAACATTGATCAAGTCCGGACACTGACCAGCAAATCAACCATTGATCAGTAATACCAGGCATTGATCAACAAATCCACGCACTGACCAACGTCCAGGCATTGACCAACATTAATCAGTAAGTCCAAGCACTGATCACCAAGTTTAGGCATTAATCAACAAATCCTGGCATTGATAAACAAGTCCAGGCACAGATCAACAGGTCCAAGCAATGATCAACAAGTTCAGGCATTGATCGATCTAGGTGTAAATAAGTGGCGGTTATCTCCTACTGGGTAGATGATTGTAGTTTTTTGGAACGTAATCACGAAATTATCCCTGACCAGGGAAAATCCAACAAAATACAAAGCCTTCAAGAAATATTTCTTGGAGAGTAGACATTAAGCAGTAGCTAAAAGTCTTAAAGCTATCAGGGCATTAGATAACTCTTCTGTAACTTAAAAATTAATTAGCATTGCAGAAGTGAAATTGTTAACTCTAGGGTTACTGTTGTGTTATGAAGGTAACACTAGACGAATTAGAAGGCTGTATTAATTTTGTTTTTATTAATATTTTTTCTTTTATTGTACACATATTTATTTGAGGAAAGATAGTTATGCAGACAGCAAGCCAGATTTTGAATACGAAGAGTCGATACATCGAAGTAATGGAACTAGATGCATAAGGTTTTTGCATTATCCAAACAAATTATAACATTACTTATAGTAAGCGGTCTCAAAGTGTTGGTAGTTAAGCGCCGTTGGTAGTTAAGCGCCATGGGTAACGGACTGAGTGGCACCATGGGTAACGGACTGAATGTAAGAGCTGCTCTGGTATATTGTTAAAGAAGTAAGGGCAGACGGATTGATCAGTATCTGGTATATATGACTGAAATGCTATTTATGGTAATTTGATAATTAAACTTATTAAACCCTCACAAGCCTTCACTTAAGGCGTGTTGCCTATGCGTGGGTATGTATTGTACTCGTTTAATTATTTGTTGTAAAATCTTACTTTTGATGTAGATAGCATCCCATGCAAAGTCGGTCGGTAATCTCTTAGACCTCACTGATTTGGGTGCATCTCCAAGTGATGTAGGAGGGCTAATGGATGAATTGGAAGCAAAGTCACCTGTTTGATTAGCGGTGTGTCGTGGGCTGGAAGTTGTATCACGTGAATCGGATCCCAAACTTTCATTAGATTCAGAAGTGAAATCAATCTCCATTTCTGACATTTCCTGTTCTGGGCACTTTTCTAAGCTGACCGTGGCCTTGAAATGTTGGTGATGGACTCCTCAAATTAGCTGTTAAGAGACATCTGCATTAGTATTTAGTGAAAAATATCTTAATGTGTATCTATGTATTTTAATGTTTACTTGTAATTGTGCTCTAATGTAACGTACAAAAATGTCTTTTCACGGTTTTAAAATAAAGCTGTGACAAAGAAAATGTGCCCCTCCCTATTTTTAATTTTAATTGTTATTTAAGCTGCTAAATTGTCAGTGACCCGACCTTGGGTACTCCATGTGGTGTTAGTTTGAAAGTGTCTAAGTTTGAAGTAAACAGCGTAATGGAAGAATATTCTAGATTTGCTGACCTAGTGAAACTGAGCAGTATTTTTATTATCCAATGATTACGATTTAAGAGAACGAGACTAGCCAATGGGCTGAGTTTAAGGAGTTTACTTGCAGTGTATAATAATGGTTCAATTACATAAAGATTCTTCAATTCAAATAAAAGATCTATAGCAAACATTTGTATAAAATACTCTAAGTCCATTCGTTCTTTATCAGTCAGTTAACATACCATAAGTTATCAATCACCTTTATGACTGGACTCAAGTTATGTTCAAATTTTATGTGATTAGAATAGAGGACACCTTCAACAAAGAAACTTCTGGTCCGTCCCCGTTGGATGATTTTGTTATGAACACATGTGAGACAGATAAACTACTCAATCAGTTGGAACAGGTTTGGGTTGCATAAGCAGTTTTCTAGCATATTCTCAAATTGTTTACTTCCAACACTTACAAAAAATGTCATCATAAGACGTGCCCAAGGTCTGGTAACTTTAACAATTTATATTATACCTAAGTCTAGAAATAAAGATAGGCAAATTTACTCCTCCACATACCCCCTCCTTTTGAGATGTTAAACAACATGTTAATTATAATGTTAATGTCTGCTCCGTTAGTAGTAAATTTCAACATTATTGGTGAAACCTTCACCATAATATGAATCGAATAACTATTCAAAAGACACACAATTTAATGTAGGCTTAGACATATGAATAGTTAATTCATGAGTAAAAAAATCCTATGTCGGTTTTAAGACATATGCATAATTAATTGTACATGTTTTATAAACAAAGATAAGTTTACACGCAACAATAAATATAATCAATGTAAACAGCATCGATCATAATTCGCAAGTATAATGTACAAGGTGGTCAAATTAGTGAACATAGAAATAATGGTTCAATTAAATAAGCATCCTCAAATTCAAATCACAGATCAATAGTCCATTCTTTCTTTATCAGTCAGTTAACTTGCCATAAGCAACGATCGCCTTTATGACCAGACTCGAGTTATGTTTAAATTCAAAGTAATTGGATAGAGTACATATTCAACAAAGAAACTTCCGGTCTATCCCCATTGGATGATTTTGTTATGAACAAATGTGAGACTATTAGTCAGAAAAACTATTCATCCAGTTGGAACTGGTTTGGATAGCATCAGCAATTTACTAGCATATTCTCAACTCGAGTTGTTTACTTCAAAGTCTGACACTTAAAAAAATGCCATCATAAGAAGTGCCCAAAGTCGTGCAACTTTAACAATTTATATAACGTCTTCATCTAGAAATGGGGATAGGAACATTTACTCCGCCACACATTCACTGGTCTGATAGTCCACTAGCTCAAATCCATGTTTGTATGTCTGCATTGCAAAAATGTAGACTTGGTGTTGTCTGAGTAAAAAAACAACTGAACTTCTAATAGGTTTTGTCAGTTGAAACAATAAGAATAAGACTTGTTTAATTAGTTCTGAAAAAATATTTTTGATCTAAGATATATTATTTAATTTGTTACTGAATATGTGTATAGCAGTAACACTGGTGTACCACATGGGTTCTCGCTTAATACTTGACCATAGAACAATATGTCATTTGTGTGGTGCTTATGGAAGACAGTGGATGAGACGTCTGTGGGCAAGGTTGGATGACAGATTCTGGCATATTTTATATTTATTCAACTCAATAAAACTATCATTGTTTGCCATTTGCACATATGAGCAGTTCAATTACCTGTATGGGAACATCGCTCAGAGTCCAAAATATCTCAGCCTAAACCATATATTTACTCAACAATTCATCTACCAAATGTGCCTCAGACCCGATTTACTAAAAGTCTGCCCTTTGAAAAGTTAGTTTACCAAATAACCGATTTACCAAAAGTCTTAGGGTGAAATGTCCTTTACAAAAAGTCCACAAACAAAATATCTGGCAAATACCTGTGAAGTAAATTAACCAAACAGCTAAGTACCCTAACTACACTAAACTACTAAAATACTCATCTCCATCATCCAACGCCTCCCCAAGTCACGTCCATAAACATGTTGTTATGTGACCAGAACATCTCCACCATCCAACGCCTCCCCAACTCACCTCCATAAACATGTTGTTCTGTGGTCAGAACATTGAACAATCATCCGGGCTATACTACAGAATGTCTCCATTGACCAGGTCTGCTTTTATATGAATAGAGGATACCACTGCACAAAATGAAATATATTCTTCTTAAGCTGTCTTTCTTGGGTGAAAATTTCGTTATTTGTGGGTGGGGGTGGGGGTGGAGCCTAAACTCACGGTTCGGACTTCTGAGCATAAGTCTAAAAAGTTCCTGACATCAAGATATGGATATAGTCAAGCTCAATAGGAGAATTCTTAGGTTTTTATAGCAGACAAACAGAGGTTCAAAATTATGTGTATAAATTCAAAACAAATATGAGACTGTAATAAATAACAGTGTACCCAAGCTACCTCATTTTCAAATCTTCCCCTAGAGTGGCCTAGACCCTCAAAGTATATTGACCTAAGTAAGAATTCAACAGCACTTGATATGTGTAAGCCACAGATAAAATACTGCAAGCACATGAACAGATAATTATATAGTTCGGTTCAGTATTGCTGACGAAGTAAACATAACACCAGCGGCTGTTTGTATGCAGTGTCCTGTATACAATGACTGTCAGTTTATACTCTGCAGAGCCATGTGTACAATGACTGTCAGTCTATACTCTGCAGTGCCATGTGTACAATGACTGTCAGTTTGTACTATGCAGTGGGACATATCCATCAAGTGTCAATTTGCACTACACGCTCTGAGGACTTGAGTAAGGATTGGATCGTCATTCTCATTCTAATAAACATACGAAGTTATTTTCTAACGCCAACCATCAGTGGTCAGCGAGGCACGAGTAAACACCATCTACCACCAGCCAAAGAGACATCGTTACAGGGGTGTGGAGTTGGGGTGAGTACTACATTTCTTGTACGAACGTTAAACGACATGAAAAAACTTTTAGAAGTCATCAAACGCAATTTTCTGTTGGTGTTACTGACCTGAAATATACAGCAAAATGCCAGCATACTAGTGTACGTTGAAAATAAGATTGACTTCCGACATTCCAGTAAAACTGAAAGTGGGGAGATTTGACAGAATGATAGGCCTAAGCCTTTTAAGTTTTATATCCGGGTAACTGCAATCTGACAGATCGCGGTGGCGGTTCACTGATCATTTGCAAAACTTTCTCTATTATTTCAAATCACTAAGTAAGTTATTTGTATTCGATTAAATTGTTAATTAATTAGTTTATATGATTTCGTCATTTTATTTTTGCCTTGAGTGTCACATCGTTAGATTTATAAATGACAACTCTGTGGGTCCAGGAAACTCGGTTGATCGGCATCCCACCAGGCTGACCTTATTGGTAGATTCATGTATTGATATCGGCACAGACTGAGCGCGAGTATTTGTTTTTTTAAATGCTAAATCATTATCGAAACGGATTCTGTACACATTTTCGTACTAAGATTAAAAGCTAAGTTAACTGAATATAACATTAGCTATTAAAGTTATATTACGAATTAATAACTAATCAATAAACTTTACGTGTACAGTGCATGCACACAGACACACACACAAACACACATATTCATCAAGAGTGAATTAATATTTCTTTTAAATATAAAGGGTTTTTGGTATCTATTATTGCATTATTTTATGGCTTATTTAATGTCTTAATTTGTATAATGTTAATATTGCAGACTTACGATCTATTTAAATAAAGAGTGATTTTCAGATAAGTTTTTTAAATGGGAAAGGCGTTCTGTACAATTATTTTAGTAATTTAATTTCGCCTGACACTTTCCTTACATTTATAAGGGGAAAATATTTATATTATTTTGGATATTTTAGAATACATGTACACACTCTTGTAAAGATACCAGTTTATTTAATTTTACCAACTGGAAAAAGATTATAAAAATTATGGATAGCTAATATATAACTTCTTTTGCATTTGGATTTTCAGTCTTTTATAAAACTGATTTTATTCCTTGTTGCATCCTCCCCCCACCCCTCCACTCTATTGCAAGTTGTTTTCTTTCTTTCTTTTTTTGTTGTCGTGTTTGGTCAGAAGTCCAGTTTGTTTTAACAGTCTCTACTAGTAATGAATCCTCTTCGCTGTATTTATTTCGAAAGTAGTTGTTATACCGTGCCTAGGTGTTCTGTGCTTGTCTATTTATGTCTAATGTAGCTGTTGTTATACTGTGTCTTGGTGTTCTGTGAGTGACTATTTATGTCTAAAGTAGCTGTTGTTATACCGTGTCTTGGTGTTCTGTGATTGACTATTTCTGTCTAAAGTAGCAGTTGTTATACCATGTCTTGGTGTTCTGTGCTTGTCTCTTTATGTCTAAAGTAGCTGTTGTTATACCGTGTCTTGGTGTTGTGTGCTTGTCTATTTATGTCTAAAGTTGCTGTTGTTATACCGTGTCTTGGTGTTCTGTCATTCACTATTTATGTCTAAAGTAGCTGTTGTTATACCGTGTCTTGGTGTTCTGCACTTCTATCGCCAAGTTGTACGTCCAATGTTTGCAAATCCACGATTACAAACTATCAAGAAAGGACACTTCACAAGTAAAAGAAAACTCTACACCTTAATTCTTATACTACAACTTATCATAAATAACAAAAACATCCATTAAAGTTATGTCGTGCAAAGGATACATTTTTTTGTATGCATTTGTCTTATGGACATAGTGTGTATAAGGGAGTTTGAGTGAGTGTGTATAAGGATGTTTGAGTGTGTATAAGGATGTTTGAGTGTGTATAAGGATGTTTGAGTGTGTCTAAGGATATTTGAGTGTGTCTAAGGATGTTTGAGTGTGTATAAGGATGTTTGAGTGTGTATAAGGATGTTTGAGTGTGTTTAAGGATGTTTGAGTGTGTATAAGGGAGTTTGAATGAGGTGTGATACTGTTGCACATTCTTTGTTGTGAGTTATTTCAATAATTTCTTAGTATTTGTCTGCCTACATTTACCCTTGATTGTTTTGGAATAATTATTTAAATAAATGGCTGATCTGTTTCTTAGTAATTTCATGTTTAATTAGGGTGGTAGGGTTTGCATCTATGATGGTGGCTTTATAAATTCAATAATTAAGAGTCAATACTAATCTTGTAATGAGAGATTCTCATATTGGTTCAGCACAGAACATAGAATAGTCTAATTAATTAATTAGCCCTGAGATTAGATTAATTTGAGAATAGACTGAGGGTGTAAAACTAAAAGTGGATGTCTTTTCATACCATCTGTCTAAAGCTACTTTTCCTTCAAGAGATCCAAATAATTAATATAAGGATTATTATTACTATTTATGATTCCTAATAATAAGAATGATCTCCAGAAGTTTATTCACTTATTCTAGAAGTCTAACAATTTAATTTATTTTTCTTAATTCTTTCCTTTTTCTCCATTTCATGAACATTCTCCTTTTTCCAATGTGAAAGCTTGAACTCATAGTCTAAGATTTACCTGCCTGCTAATTCACATCCTTTTTCTAATAAAACTGTGTGAAAGCTTGAACTCATAGTCTAAGATTTACCTGCCTGCTAATTCACCTCCTTTTTCTAATAAAACTGTGTGAAAGCTTGAACTCATAGTCTAAGATTTACCTGCCTGCTAATTCACCTCCTTTTTCTAATAAAACTTTGTGAAAGCTTGAACTCATACAGTCATAGTCTAAGACTTACCTGCCTGCTAATTCACCTCCTAAAACTTTGTGAAAGCTTGAATTCATAGTCTAAGATTTACCTGTGAAAGCTTGAACTTATACTCTAAGATTTACCTGCCTGCTGCCAATTCACCTCCTGCTGGCAATTATCCTTCTTGATGTTCACCTCAGCTGCTAATTGACAGTTATCCATGTAGTTCACCTCAACAGCTAAGTGACAGTTATCCTTCTTTTAGTTCACCTCAACAGCTAAGTGACAGTTATCCTTCTTGTAGTTCACCTCAACAGCTAATTGACTGTTATCCTTCTTCTTGTAGTTCACCTCAACAGCTAATTGACAGTTATCTTTCTTGTAGTTCACTTCAACTGCTAATGGACAGTTATCATTCTTGTAGTTCACCTCAACTGCTAATTGACAATTATCATTCTTGTAGTTCACCTCAACAGCTAATTGACGGTTATCATTCTTGTAGTTCACCTCAACTGCTAATTGACAGTTATCATTCTTGTAGTTCACCTCAACACCTAATTGACAGTTACCCTTCTTGTAGTTCACCTCAACTGCTAATTGACAGTTATCCTTCTTCTTGTAGTTCACCTCAACAGCTAATTGACAGTTATCATTCTTGTAGTTCACTTCAATACCTAATTGACAGTTATCCTTCTTGTAGTTCACCTCAACTGCTAATTGACAGTTATCCTTCTTCTTGTAGTTCACCTCAACTTTTAAAGATGAGTGCACAAATGCAGCAACAAAGTGAGAAAGAACAGCAAAATGCAATTTCCTGGACTTCTGCTAGCATCAGAAGTAAGTATGTAATGTAATCCAAGCAATACTTTCAGTTTCATTTTAAAAAATTAAATGCAAACATCATATTTAATTAACAACAGGGTATGTTACTAGTTTGTGTCATGTTTGTATATACAAATTTTCCTTTGTTACTACTTAGAAAATCCATTTTATTTATTTATTCAAATTTTCTTTATTTTCATTTTCTTCAAATAAATTATTTCATTATTGTTAGCACTAAAAGATTTTCAATTGATAAAGAAAGGTGGTTTGCTGTTTGGCAGTTAGGGGCGTATGTTTATGTCTGTAAAGGCAGAACAGCTAGCGTTTTGTTTTCATCTCTTAGACTGTTGCATGCCCTGAAGTGTAATCTAACTCTGTTATTGCCACTGTTGCATGCCCTCAAGTGTAATCTAACTCTGTTATTGCCACTATTGTATACCCTCAAGTGTAATCTAACTCCTGTTAGTTATTGCCACTGTTGCATGCCCTCAAGTGTAATCTAACTCTGTTATTGCCACTCTTGCATGCCCCTAAGTGTAATCTAACTCTGTTAAGCAGTTTCTTAAAGGTGTCATTGCCTGAAATCAACATGTGAATGTAGTAGTTGTTATGACAAGAGATTTTTTGTGTGATAGTACTTGCATCTGTATTTTGTGTTTATATTATTTATATGCCAAACTTTTGCTAATGAAAGTTTTAGAATTTGCCACCATGCTGATAAGCCCAGTGAACCGCTCTGAGCCTATAGCGACTATAGGGAGTATAGTTACTATAGAGGCCATAGTGACACTTCTATGTCTTCAAATTGAAAATTACTATTGATGCAGAGTATGGCACACAACTCAATATCATGTTATCAATGCAAGATTTTGATTCACTCTGATGAAAAGATTACTTTCCTTTGAATTTGGATTGTTAGTATTTTATATTAAAATATTTTCAAGCAGGCAGCATTTCCTAACATGCCTTGCACTTTAAGTCCTTTTGACATTAACAAAGCTTTGTCGTTTCACTGTTCTGTAAAACCACTCAACATCCACACATAGACAGAGACAGACAGATGAAATGCAGTTGTCTTTTTTTTAATGGAGATATTCAAAAAAAACATCACTTAGATTAACTGAAAATTAAAATATCAGACAATGGCTTTGATTAACTAAAAAATTATGAGACAATGGTTGTAATATGATACATGCAATCTTTTATCTACTTTTAATGTTTGCTTTGCAAGTACCTATTTTTTCTCTTCATTTTTTTAATTTTTTTAATTTAAAAGCCTTTTAGTTTTAAGTAATTGCAAAGAAATCATCATAAAATAATATATTTTTGAAAATATTTTGAATTAAAATATTTAAAAATCAGCATTTACTTAATTATATGATTTTCATTTTTTTAAATATTAACAGTAACCATAAGCATATGACGACATTTAGGCATTAATGAAGACAGAGTAAATTATTAAATTCACTATTTTAGTTTCAGGATAAGTTTATGCTTTTAAAACTATTTGGTCTCAAAGATGCTTGTCACAAAGGTTTATAATGAATTACACAGTACTGTAAGAATTATTTTGCTGGTTAGATGCACAATTCAATTTTATTTAGAAAAGAATTAAAACCATTTAGAGCACTATAACATTTTAATAGTGATGCTCTTTCTTTTCCCTCAAATTATTGATTTATATTAATATACTGCATTTCGTATTTGCAGCAATTAACAAATGTATTCTTGGTAAGCATAGATAAAGGTATTGCTAAGATTAAGAATTTGTGATGCTACTTTAATGGGTCCACCTGTTACAAACCCAACATGTTCTCACACAGACGAGCAAGCAATCACTATTTGTACATTAATCACACACTTCCAACAAATTCAGTGTTAAACAATAATGGGGGTTTGGAGTGGTTGCTTTGCTTGCAAAATTCTGAAATGTTGTCAATAGGGACTGGTCAAAGGGCCACTGGACATTATTTTTAAGCAGCATTAATTGTAAAACACTTAACTGATCAACATCAATTATGCGTATTTTAAAATAATTTATATTAAATAACAAATAACTTTGTTCTGTTAATTTGCCAATCAAAACTCCATGTAACAGTGAAATTCCTTTATTAAGAGTTCTTGATATTAACTGGCATCACATGTAACCTGTTTATATTTTAAAAACTAAACCTAATCTTTAAATGCACAAAAGCTTAAAAAAAATGCTTTGATTGTTTTATGATGAAATATTTACTGTGACTTTTCATTCTTGATTATCTTGCATTTGACCATACGAAAACTATAAATATGCACTGCTTTTTCTCTGTGACCTTATGTATATTATAAACATGTACTGCTTTCCTCTGATCATACTACTATTACCATAGTACTATATTTATTACTATATTATACTACATATTACTATAGTTCAAGAGTATCATCATAATTTTTAAAGTTTAGATAATTTTTATATTTTATTTCAATATTTATGTACTTAGTATTAGATTTGATTAAATAAATTAAAATGTTATTATTTCTGCACTCAACCTTTTTTCCATTTGTTTTTCTCTTCACAGGGGAGATATTTCCTTATCTTGCTTCAACCTTGGGCCATGACTGGAAGATGTTTATTTATGCATTGCCAGATGATGGTGCTTTTGATGCATACAACTGTATTACCTATGCAGAAATGAACGACAACTCAGCAAAAAATACGATTTTAAATGCCATAGAGGAGTGGGCCAAACAATGTCCTAACAGTATTAACATGGAGGCTCTAGAGGCTGCTCTTGTAAAATGTGGACGCAATGACATAGCAGACAAAATAAGGGCAAAGACACCATCAAATTGTTAAATGACATTTCATCTCTCATCATCATGATCATCTCACACAGACATTATACACATACTCATACACTGATAAACATGAAAATATATGTGATGTTTATGTGTTGTTGTATATGATGTTGATCATTATGCATAATATATAAAGTTAGTTTGATAGCAAAAATGACAAATAAGAAATCTAGTCTTTGAACACTTAATGTAATGAAGGAATATCTCGCCAAAATGCGACCCAGTGTTCACAAGATTTTGTAGCTGCTGCCATGTAGGACTTTTACACTTTGATATAACAGTGTTGACATGATTTTGTAGCCTGCTGCCATGTAGGACTTTTATTGATATAACAGTGTTGACATGATTTTGTAGCCTGTTGCCATGTAGGACTTATATTTGATATAACAGTGTTAAATATTATCCACTACAATGTAGACCACAGAGAACAGAGTGTGTTGTACAAATAAGTAAACAAACAAAAACAACAATTGTGCCTGTAAATAAATTCCATGTGAATAATACTGAAGATTAGCATATATGTTGGAGGAAATGACTACAAACTTGCCCTTACAGCAGGCTTGGAGGAGATAACCATAAACTACAGTACTATAGAACTTTTACCATTTCGTCGCTCAATGACATATTACTAAATGGGCTGCTGTTTATCAATCTGGCATTTGTTTTAAACATGCATTTCTAATCTATAAAATGAAACACTTTTCAAAGAAACAGTATATTCTTTGTTGTATTTCCCCAAAATTGTCTTCTTTTCATAAATCATATCAGTTTCATATTTTATTGCTAAAGATATTTATATAATAATTTATATAATAAATTAATTAAACTTTATTTTAATTTTATTATTTTCTTGTATTTTAAAAATAAAATGCTCTTTTCTTGACTCTTGCCATTGCTGTACTAAAAATATTTTTTAACTATGAAAAATGTTTGAAACTATAATTTTATATGCATAAAAAAATGTTCAGTGTTTTATTTGAATCTGAAATTAGATGAAGGACTCTCTTCAGAAAATTACAGCATGGGATTTAACTATTTATTGTAGTCATTCACTCAATTGTAACTGCAGCATAGTCATAGAGTCCTAATATTGTATTAATTGTAACTATAATAGTCATTGAGTCCTGTTAATTGTAACTGTATCATAGTGTGCTATCGTTTATTTTGTCTACTGTCCATGGATGATGTGTCCTGGGAGTTCCCAATGTGCCCATACAAAAAAGGGACCATGGTGGACTGTTATCTTTTAAAATAGACATTTCAAAATAGCAAGTTAAAAGAATAAATACCACCATAAAATAGTTAAATGTTGATATATCACCCTTCTCTAGTAGTGCTAAAACAGTAGTGGAATATTGACGTATCACCCTTCTCTAGTAGTGCTGAAACAGTAGTGGAATATTGACGTATCACCCTTCTCTAGTAGTGCTGAAACAGTAGTGGAATATTCAAGTAAAGCTCTTTACTGGCGGCCCAGACCTTTGAATAATAAAGTCTGTAAATCAAATATATCAATATTCTATTTTCTAAAATAAAACATTTAACCCGAACAGCGTTTGCAAAGGAAGTCAATCATGCCACAAAACAAGCGAAAGTCAGCATTATCACTAAAATGTTGTGTTAAGCCCAACTCTTGGACTTTACCGCCAAGTGGATTGCGTAAGATGATAAAAACAACCTTTGCTGATGATGTCACGTCCAAACAGCTAGATTTGCTCGTAAAGCACCGTCTTCAAAATCAGTCACGACGGTCCGTCGTTTGCACTTTAATAGTACAGTTCAAGTTTACACTTTAATAGTATAGTTCACATTTGCACAGTTGTTAACTATCGCTTGAAACAATTCTTTATAAGTCTTGTTAATGTAGGCCTATAGTTCAAGTTTGCACACTTGTCAACTATTGCTTGAAACAATTCTTTATAAGTCTTGTTAATAGTATAGTTCAAGTTTGCACAGTTATCAACTATTGCTTGAAACAATTCTTCATAAGTGGCTCGGGACTTGCTTTCCTTTGTCTAAATAGTGTTATCACCAAACTAGTACCACAATGCAATACGCCTTGCTTTCCTTTGAATCAAAATTATTTTAGCGTAGTTCTTTGGCGTTCCTTTGAATTACACTTGTAGCATTGGGTAATTCGTAGCTATAGTTTAAATCTTATTTACTATGTGAGGTGTGTTTGGAGAGATAAGAGGCAGATTCTTTTAAATTACAATCACACACACACTCTCACACTCACAAACAAAATATAAACATCTTTTACTCCGAGCGAGAATCACACCACGATTCTCTTGGGCGAGAGGTTAATCTCTGCACAATCACTTACTCCCATTTACTGTTATTCAATCTATAATATACGTGTTTATGGACACAAGTATATCAACATAACTAAGTATGAATAAATCATATAAATGTTTGAATTATAATATGTATACGATATACACTACAAGTCACACACACAATTTAACCAAGAATGCATTTATACGGTATATAAAATTCATTTGAACCACGCACATCTTGAGCGAGCAGTTAACGTTCGTGCCATTTCCTGCTTCACTTACAGTTAACAAGTATTATAACACATACACTCTGACACTTACGACTTAACATATATTGTGACTTTATTTCCTATGACTTTTTTTTTTGGTTACTTTTCTTCCGTGACTTTTTTCCCGCTCACCCTTTGATAATGGTCAGTGTGACAAATTGGACGAAATCGGAAGTGGTAGGTTGGTGGTGTTAAAATGTCGACGCACAATAATAAACGTTTACATACACTGTTGACAGTGCATATTCTATATAAAAAAAAACAAACAAACTTGTGTATGATACAGCCATTATAAATACTGCCTGATATTTGCATATTTCATTTTTTTAAAATCTAATGGCGAATGCTTTCAAAAAGCCTAGTGGTAATAAATATAATACTTCTCAAATAACAATGTGATAATATTTCTTGTTAAACTAAAATATTAGTGATGATAATATAATACATCACCTTAGACAAGCCTAGTGATGATAATATACAATGCTCAATATACACTTCATTCGACCGAGATGTGTAATACCTAATGCAAGTGGTTTCCAAATTTTCTCAGTTCACGGCGCCCTTTGTGTATCAGGATGTTTCAATAGCGTCCAAAGCCAGAAAACACCTACCAATAATAATACCGCAGTGCCCTTGTGAGTTAACAACTTTGAGAAACATTGCCTTAATCAATCTAATGTATAGTTCAGTGCAAGGGAGGGAATGGATAGAAGACTAGTCTAAGTGTGGAATTGACTGCACCCCTTAGAATGTCGGGATGGTCTTCGATTAGCTTAGCAACTAATTTTCACTATATCATTTAGCGATAACATGATAAGAAAGATGTATATAATTTATTAATCCATTCAGAACAAAAAGTTTTATATAAAATACAATTCTTGAACAATGCAAATTTAGCATCTTTTGAAACAGTTTAAAAAAAAAAAAAGCATTCAGTTCCTTCAGTTGCGTCCCACACCACTGAAAATTCATACCAAAAATTGGCACGCACACGTCCTTTGTCGGAGTCGATAATGCTGTATATATGCAGTAATAACAATTCTAGTGAGCTGAATATAAATTATGAAGACCAGAGTAAAGTGAGAATAAAATATGCACACTTGATTTCTGTGTGTTTCTTTGTGTGTTCCTACTGATAAACTTGGCAAAACCATTAAACACAGTGGCACACACTATAATCCAGGGTCCATGGCCATGAAAAACGATATTTTAAAATACAACTTATAATGATATGTTCGGGTTTGTTCTCATATTCTTTGTATATATGAAAATTTTTCAGTACTTATTGTCAGTAACCTGTGAGTTGTACATGAACAAGTTTACTGTTATAGGGCTGATGAATTAATTTACTGATGATAATTTATTATTTAGTATCATGTACTTTGTCAGTAAACAACTGAATTTTACTGATTTTGGTTCGAAATTTGCATTTTAGTGTGGATTCATTTGAAAAGAGAAATCTTAAATGATATTGACATAGCTTATTTACCAAAACCTTCAGAGTTGTCAGCCTATCCACAAGTAGAAGTTTTGTACTAAATTCTTTTTGTGTTAAATTGATACCATCTAAAGCTTAAATATTTAGATATACATTTAAAGCATTTGCAATAATTTACATTATCTATTAATATTGTTTCAGTGTACTGAATTGGACTCTGACTCATATGTCTGAATAGTCTGACCTCAACATGTAATTGGAAGTAGACACGTGGCCCTAATCAAAGAGCAGCTCAAAATACTTTTCTTGAAATTTAATGAGGAGAGCGCAGATGTAAAAAATTGTTTTCAAGAATGAGAAATAAGCAAACGTTTAAATAGATTGTGCAGCAAACACATTATTGTGCTAAAGAATTAAATGTTAATTATTTGAGAATGCATTATCTGCGTATCAATTCATATATTTAGCTAAAGTGCTAAATGATACAGTTTGGACAAAGGTAAAATTATTTACACCATTTACTTTAAAAGCAAGATGCAAAAATCTAAATCACTTTAACTCAAAATGTGATGCAACACCTGTTTTGAGACTATATATACCTCACATCTATAAGGAAGGAGGATGAGAGTTATTAAATTTATTTATTAAGTTAATAAATGGTTTACTGCTGCAGCTTAGATAGTCCATTAGTTAGATGTGTTGGCAGTTGTAGTGTGAATTCTTTGCGATTCTTTTTTGAGTATGTTAGAGCGTTTGTGCAAGCTTTGAGTTTGGTACTTAAATAGAGCGCATTTGTTCTGACACCAAATGTTTTCACTTAGGTCCTAACATCCGCACCTGATTATTCGATTTAGGATGTTAAAAAAATGATTTAAGATATATATATATCTGTAATGGAAAGGAAGTAATATATTTTTTCCTTCTTATACTTGTTTTTGTAAACTCTTATGAAAGGGTATTAGTACAAGCAATCGATTAGTACTTTACGAATACTAAACTTTTCGAAGAGATGCACCTAAAATGGCGGCGCCCTGTTGATGAAATTTTCGACTAAGTTCCTAAAGGTAAGAATGAACGGACACGCGTATGCTCATATGCTATTTATCACTTTATAGGATCTGACTGTCTTATAAATTTCTAATTAGCTAATCTTGTGGTTAAACAGTTCACAGTCAGTTTGATTATATGGGTATCTTTGTAATTGGAAAATATTCACATTGCATACACAGTTCTCTTTTTTTTTTTTTTTTAAAGAAGGGTAAAATAACAGATAAAGAAAAACAAGATTTCATAAATGTAAAATGTTAAGGAACAAGTAAAACAAAACAAAGAATATTGCTTTAAAGTTTTATTATTAGTTTTATTCTTTTAACCATTTATACTTTAAAAAAAAATTAACTTCAGTTCAACTTGTTAAACAAGTTCATTTTTGTTGGGTCTTACTCTTAGCACTAGCAGCCAGTTATCAATACTTATGGCATAAACTGCAAAACTCTTGTTTTAAATATGAGAAACTAAGTTAATATTGTTCTGTCAAAGAAATTTAATAATACAATTTGTAAATTTATAAATGAATTCTTAAAAGAAAAAAAATAATAGCAGTATCTAAGTGTAGCATTGTGTAACAGAAGTTCATGAAGTAATAAGTGATCAGTTTCCTATGGAAAACTTAGACCCAGCACTGCACAAAAATTATGGGAATAAGATCATTGATGAATTTTAACTAGCCTTTTAAGTTATATAAATTGTTGGATATATTTGTGTAGTTCATGAATTAAAATTATCATTTCCCATCCACTGGATTTTGACATCACCAGTGTTTAAAACTAGAAATCATAGATGTTTCTTAAATTTGACTATAGTCTGAGATATTTTGATGTAATTTTAGCTCTTCCATAGTAACATTTATTTTATTTTTATAATTATAAATCTTAAAGTACTCTTTATAGTTTATGCTTGTTTTTCTTTCCTCCTTACACCTATAAAACTTGAATAAATAATTTTATTTTGTGCCTAGACCGTTAGGTTAATCAAATTATCTACAGCGTTTGGGTGCAGATTTTACTGATATAATTTTAACTTTTATTTAGTACTAGAATTTTTATTCATAATTTGAAGAAATTAAGGATTCTTAATGCATAGTTTATTGATTTTTAAATCTTGATAAATGTTAATATCTTTAACAAATAACAGTGTAAGTAGTAGAAAATGTAGTGACTATTAGTAATTAATTAGATGTGTCATTTAACAATCTCTTGATCAGTAGTTGAAAAGTTAGAATTGAATGCTCATATTTCTATGTAGAACTATTGCTACACAACAGGTTTTAACAACAATTGCTTTATACTTAGGCTAGCGAGCAGATCTATGACTAGCTCTAACACAAGTAACAGTAGAATGCATTTTATTTTACTATGTTGAAATAGACCTGATTTTCATCTTTTGTCAGAGGAGAGAGTGTAAGATGGTTGATCTTTAACAGTATATTATTGATACAGTCTATTTTTTCTAGTTAAATGTTAATTTTGATTTAATGTTGTCTTTGAAACATAGACATAGATCAGGGAACAAGGCTGGTTTGACAGCATGTCAGGGGAAATCTTTCACCCCATGGAAAATCCAGAAGAACTGGAACCCAAGACGTGGAACCCTCTGCAGTGTCCTCTTTGCAATGAGCCATATGAAGATCCTTGCATTCTGAGCTGTTTTCACAGTTTTTGTGAACACTGCCTTCGAGGAAGAGGCATTGATTCCAAAATGATTTGTCCCGTGTGTGGGTACGTACTAAACAGCCTTTTTTTTAAACACACACACAGATTGGAGTCACATCTTACATACATTTAACTTATGTAAATTCAACACAATAACACAATATGTGTTCACTTAATGCAAATAAAAACACATAAACAACAAAATAGTGTGGGTGATTCCACCCATCATCATGTGTAAGCAGTTAGATAAAAGCTGTGAATCTGCTGTTCCTTAGTCAATCTCAGTTCGAGTATGCCAGTCATAATGTCATCTCAGCTCATTGAGTGGGATTTAAAAATACACACATATTTAATAATTTATTGTATTTAATTATACTTTAAGCTCTAGCCATATACATGTACTTTATCTGTTGCTCAGTCAAACAGTGATCTATTTCAGTTTTGAAAGGAAAAGCTAAGTGTGTTGGTCTTATTGAGAGATATGTATCAGCATGGACTTGTTTACAAGACTGCGGTCTTTTCATTCATTATATAGGAAGTCAGTATTAATCATTGTAACTCTGACTATTCATTTTTGATTTGCATGCTGACATCAGTGTAACCCTGCAAAAGATGTGACTCAACTGTTTGAGGCAAGCTCAGAATTACAAAATATTTGTAATATAAATATATTACAAATATTTTGTAATTCTGAGCTTGCCTCAAAGTCAAACAGATATATATAATATATATCTATATATAGATATATATTGTTGCTTTCCTTTGCTATCAGTTTAGTGATTCAGTTAAAAAAACTTTCAGTCTTTGCTATCAGTTTTGTTTTCTTTTGCCATGAGTTTAGTGATCCAGAGACCTCCAGTCTTTGCTTTTTATGTTGAGCTATCAGTTTAGTTACCTAATTAAATGCTGTCAGTTTAGTGACAATCTTTGCTTTCCTATAATGTCAGAAAATGACCCAGTGCCTTCTGTCTTTGCTCTCCTGTGCTATCATTTGAGTGATCTAATCAAACATATAAAGGCTTTCTTGCTTTTGCTATCAATTGATGTGAAATCTGTGCTCTCCTTTGATATCAGTTTAGTGACTCAGATAAAAGAAGGAGCAAGTCTTCCACCTCCAGACCGTTTGCTTAAGTTTATGGTGGAATCTTCGGCAGATGAAAAGGCGCCTTGTGCTAACTGTGATACATTGGTATGTGTTTAGTTATGTTTTTATGCTTTTTACACTTATGCCTATATAAGAGAAACATCTGTTTTAGTACATAGACTAACACATATTTTATAGTTAACTAAGATGTATTTTTTAGCCCATTTAATAGTAAGCATTCACAATATTGCCACTTTACTAGCAAAAACTTACAAACATGCATATATATGCTAAAATTTATCACAGAGTGGTTTTCTTCACATTAAACTGAATTAACCATTCTTATATGAAAACAAAGATTGATGTTTCATCTTTTGAAATGTGTTGTATTTTTTCTGAATTTTATTATAGTATCCATAAACTTTAACAAAAGTATCTTATGGTTGCAACCAAAATGGGTCAAATAGTGCATTACAGCTGAAATATTTTTTTGGTATGTTTTAACAATAAAGAGGAGTTTCTGCGAGTTTGTAACCTAAAATCTGATTTGATTGTTCCATTTAAATAGAGGACAAATAACTCTTACTTACATAATTTATGGGAGTGCTGGGAGTGCTTCTGGCTTAGTCTGATTTCATGGTGGGGATTGGCGGAAGGTTATGAGGGGTGTTTGGAAGTGGTTGGCAGGACTTTATCTACTCTTTAATGTTTGTTCTGTCTCATGTAGCTATGCATATAGTGTTATAATTTTGTTTGTAAATTTGTGTGTGTTATTGTGTCTAATTGGTTAAAGTTTTGATATTTAGATGGTCCTCCCAATCATGACTTTAGCAGATTATTCCTTAGACTTTGGCAGAACTTGGACTGCGGGGTGGTGGTCTAGTCATTTAGCTTTCCACTGTTAGCCATTTGTTTTATGGTGTGTGTGGGGGATCGGACCACTATTTAATAGTGGATGTATTACTTTAGGATCTTTATACTTAATTTAATAGTTGATGCAATAGTTGGCTCACTACTATCCTATGTAGCTAACAAGAGGTATGTTCTTCTATCTTCATATCTCTCGGCTGTGGGAAGAAGAAGACTACAAAACAACTTATAGCACAACTGGATCTTCTAGAAAAAAAGCCTTTTGAAGAAATTTCATTTACTGCAGAGAATTATCTCTCCCTTAAATTTGGTGACTGCATTCTACAACTGTCATGTGTTCACAAGAGCACCCTTTTAACAAATGGGAAAAATGTTTTTTTCCACATCATCTAAACTGAATTATATTAGACCATTCTGTGATAAGTATGGCATTAGTCATGACTCATTATTGAAAGCGTGTGATTCTTTAACACCTGTTGAAGTTTCTAATGTTATAATGGTCTGTGTTCAGAAGTTTTGCAAAGAAATTAAGTTTGAAAGATCCATTCTGAAAGTCTGACTTGTACAACTTTGCCCGTCTTTTAAAACTTGCACAATTTTGTTTTAAAAAGTAGAGAATCAATAACATTCGCAAGGACTACATTGCTATTCTTTCTCATGTTTCAAATCAGATGGTCAATGAACCTTGATTTATTTTGAATGAAAGTTTCATCAAAGAGCTTCAAACTTACAATGTACTTTGTCATTATATTAAATATTATATCACTACCTTTTAATTCATGTAGATGTACACTTGGTAGAGGAATGTTTTAACAATAAAGTTCTAATACAAATTGTCATTGTTTTAATATTTATCACAAAACCTTCAATGTAAACAAAGTATTTTTTGCTAAATATATTGTTTTATTATAATTAGTAATGGCATATATGTTAAACATCTTTCATATCTATGAATTATGTATATAGAATGCTTTTATACCATGTTAAGATTAAGATAATGGGTAAAATTCTGTAAATAAGACAGTTTGTATTGTAAAAGTGTTAAAACAAATATAAAGTTACATACAAATCATCTGACCTTTAGTTAAATGGACAACATCCTGATGATCACTAGAGGTGATCCATAACTTGTATAATTTCAGAGTTGTGACCATTTATCTATTTTAATTTTCTTATACATTCCTTGTTGTTTTTCTATTGCAGGAAAGTAGTGCTATGTTTTTTTGTAACACTTGCAGTCAGCCTTTATGTGTTAATTGTCGTGATGAAACTCATCGTGCACGGATGTTTGCTTCTCATGATGTGGTGCTTTTGACAAAACGCACACGTGATATTCACAAACAGTGCTGTAAGTAATATATCTTCAAAATGTTAATTAACCTTTAGTAATTTTTATATTTACTCTAAAATTTTGGTATTCATGATATTTTGGTATTTTATTTACACAAAGAATGTATAAGGGATAATTTTGGTACTCATGATATTTTGGTATTTTATTTATACAAAGAATGTATAAGGGATAATTTTGGTACTCATGATATTTTGGTATTTTATTTATACAAAGAATGTATAAGGGATAATTTTGGTACTCATGATATTTTGGTATTTTATTATAGTATTTTATACAAAGAATGTATAAGGGATAATTTTGCTAAAAAGAATATTCCACAAATATTCAACCCACAAAATTTTCATTAAAAATGTATGCAAACAAATATTATGCTTGTCCAAAATATTCAATAGGATAACTATTAGCAGTACACTTTCAATAACATACTAATAATGTGATGAAAAAAGTACACCAGCTGAATGAGTAAAAGGACCAAAAGCTCCTTTACCCCACTCTTTAAAATAAAATAAAACTTCACACAAGAAATACTAAGAAATATTAAGTTAGCTGAACAGATTCAATAAGAAAAAATGTAAATGTATAAATAACATGCTACCTTTATTATTAAAGAATGAAACAACACCATTAAGTTAGGCTGTTTCTTCACTTATGTAGTATAGTTGAACCCGGATATGTCGACAGTCTAGGGTTTGCCAAAAAGTGTCGAGATAACTGATGATCAAGATTACCAGAGACCAATATGGCGGCAATATATTACAGTACTATAAGATGCGCTTGAAATTTCTTTATGTACATGATGTGCGTTAATGAATAAGAATGTACATGCATGTGTTTGGTGATTTCTTTTACACAACAGCGTTGCCGCGATTTGTTTGATGACGCAAATCTACATATAAGCATCATAGTTCACAATTTGTAGAAATAATAGTCTATTCACATAATGCATCTCTATGTAAAACACAAGTATAACACATCAATAGCAAAAAATGCACAATTATTCTCTCTCAATCAGTCACTTAACTCACCATTAAGCTAATGGCTGTCTTTAATGATTGGACTTCTTGCCATACCAAATTCAAGTGATAGACAACAGAATTGTCTACAGCATGTAAACTTTTGATCTCAGCCCATTGGCTGGTCTTGTTCTTGTAAACCTTAACCATTGGATAATATAAACTACTCATCCAGTTGGAACTGGTTTGTATTGCATCAGCAATTTCTAGCATATTCTCAACTCAAGTGTTTACTGCAACTCTGACACTTAACAAAATACCATCATAAGGAGTGCCTAAGGTCGTCACTTTACAGTTTAACAATTATATAACAATTAAGTTTAGAAATATGGATAGGCAAATTTATTCCACCAAATAATTAGTTAATTTAATTCTTCTTGGAATGTGAATTGATTGTCTGTTTTTATTTTGTCATGCAGCTTTGCATGGAGAACCATACATTATGTTCTCTATGGAAAAGAAAATCATGCTCTGCATCAACTGTTTTCGTGATATGAGAGTGTAAGTATTCTCCATTTTGTTGATGGTATCATATAGCCATTATAAAACTAAAAAATCACATTTCTTTACTTATATGTTGGAACTTTGTTATTTTTGTGTCATCTGTTTGCATGCTTTAGTGATTTTTTAATATCTGTTTTAGTGTTTGTGTATGCTTATGTCATCTGTATACATGCTTTAGTGATCTTTTATATCTGTTTACCCCCTTTGTGTATGCTTATGTCATCTGTATGCATGTATTTGTCATCTGTTTTATCTTTTTGCCACCTGTGTTATTGCTTATTTAATCAGTATGCATGCTTTTATCTGTTTGCCATTTGTGTGTTTGTGTCATCTACATGCAAGCATATAACATCTGTTGTATCTATTTGCTATGTTTTATGTTATGTTATCTATGTGCTTGCTTTTGTTATCTGTTGTACTTGTTTCTCTGCCAGCTGTGTGTTTATCTAATGCAGGCTTTTGTTATCTGTTGTGTCTGTTTCTCTGCCAGCTGTGTGTTTATCTAATGCAGGCTTTTGTTATCTGTTGTGTCTGTTTCTCTGCCAGCTGTGTGTTTATCTAATGCAGGCTTTTGTTATCTGTTGTGTCTGTTTCTCTGCCAGCTGTGTGTTTATCTAATGCAGGCTTTTGTTATCTGTTGTGTCTGTTTACCTTTTGTGTTATGTTTATGCCATCTTTATGAATTTTTCCTTCTCTTATGTTTTGGGTTCTTTAATTAAGTGGAGACAATGCGCTGAATTAAAAAAATATATATTACATTTTTTAAAAATTAAATAATTTTATAATTTAGGTTTGTACAGTAAATAGATAGATATACAGACAGACATTTCTCTTTTTCCATAATAAAATCAAATCACCTGTTTTTACAATATTTATATTTCTGGACAACCTCAAAGGTGTGATGTATGTTAATTTTTTGTAGAAATTATGTGAGTAAATTAATATTTTGGCTATTTAAGAAGTTGCATGTTTGGAAATTTATTATTGTGCCAGAAAGTGTTATTTATTTGTAGATGTTTTAAGTGAAATATTTATTCAGACTTTTCACTCAACAGCAAAATTGTAAATATATAATAACTTTTATTTCTTTTATTTATTGTACCACACACCAGATTAAAGCCCGGATTGTATTCTGTTGAATGTTATAATTGGATTTGTTGTATTTTTTAGTGCAAATTGTTGATGGCCCTCTACACAGAAGCATTTGGAAAATACCATGTGACTTACTCAGTAGACAAAAAAACATTCAATAGTAGGTCCAGCACTTTAATAAAATAACATTTGTCATCACACAAATGAATTTTAATTTACTCTTATTAGAAAGTTAACAAAAAATATGAATCACAATATATACATTTGTTATACATTGTACTGATTAAATAATATTAATGTCATAAACAAAATGAACATTGATAATGAAAGTTGTGTACAAAATTTTCTTTTACTAATTTGAGGTCCCAGTTGGGGGTGGGAATGGTGGCAGGTACTTAACTTAGTTGTCTTTAAAAAAAAAAATTGTTTATTCTCAGATATATCATTTTTATACAAGTCTGTCTACTCAAACCTAGAGTAGAATAGAACAGAATTAAAGTGCTGTTTGACAAGTTTTGTAGAATTGTCTCCCCTTGAACGTGGCTTTTAACTATTGACTCACCCTTTTAAATTTGATTGGATTTCTAGTGAAGAAAAGAAACTAATTATGTTTTTATTGGAGGATTATAAACATTGTCTTAATCTCAGTGCTCTTGATTTCTCTTAATCAATACTATAAAGAGAGTTGCACACTGTGTTAATCTGAAAACCTACTGTTCAGCCTAGCTTCATGCAAATTCGAATTTGATTTTCAACAGAGACACACAAATTGTTTGGATTAAAAACTAGTTAATCTTGATTTGTGTGAATTATATTCATCAGAGAGAGCCGCACACACTGTGTTGATCTGGAGACTGCATACAATCAGAGTTGCAAAAAATTGGACCATAGTGTGCAGGTAATGAGCCTAGCCACTTTCATTATGCATACATTTTGTTTTCTATTTAAATTTAAACTGTGATATGAAATTAAACTTCTTTTCTATTTGCTAATTTTTATCTATATTTGCTTTTTGTATGGAAGTTATCTGTCTTTTTTAATCTGGTAATTTTTACCTTTTGTGTATGTGATCAAAATGTAGTTATAGTGGTCATTGTATTGATATGTTCATTATATTCATCATGTGATTTTGTCTGTAATTTGTTTACTTCTTTTTATTTGTGATGTATGCATATGATGAATAATGATTTAAAGAAAATATTTTTATAGTTATTATCATGTATCTTCATCTGTCTGTCTATTCATCTTTGTTATTATATTTATTTTTGTGTGTATTTGGTGATGTATGCATATGATGTGTAGTGATTGAAAGAAAAATATGTTACCATTCTTTTGCATGGGTACTGAGCTTTTGTTTTGTGGATGTTTGAGAGTTCATTTTTCTACATTAAATCACCAGTGATAAATAGATTACCAAATAAGTTTCTTCAGATCTGGAAAGTTTTTATTGAACTAAACTGATTTTTAAAAAATAAAATGTTTTGGGAGTAAATACATGAATGTCTTTAGTTGTATTGGTTTTTTAAAGGAACATTTTTGATATATTTTTATTTTTTAATTTTTTTTTTAAAGCTAAATTGATTTTTTACAAGTATTTTCTTTTGAAAACATTACTCAACTAAGTGTCACAAACTAATTTTGCCTCAGGCCATCCGAGATCTTCAGCACTCAGTAAGAGATGGTATTTTGCTTCTGCGCACTTTATTGGAAGAAATAAAAGAGAATGCAGAAAAAGAACAAAAGAACCTATTGGACTTGTACAATTCAGTTTGTGAGAAAATGCTTCAGACAAAGGAGATGCTTCTTGAAGAAGTAGACAGGTAAAAACATTTTGCTGTTATCTAGACATAAGACAAATTTTTTCTTTGGCTTTATCTAAACATCATAAGATACATACTAGTTATGAAATATTTTTAGTTTGTCATTTTCTGACAATCTTGGGAAAAAGAAATATTTATACAATATATTTTAATTTTGCCTTATCTAAATATGAAAAAGGTACAGCTGTTGATTAAAGATATTAACTAATATGAATAAAGCATTATTTTTTTATTTATTGATTACATTTTTTAATCATCACATTAAAATTAATTGTACCTCTTAGTTACTAATTAGTTACTAATAATGTGCAGGTGTCTGCACATGATCATCTTATTGCTTAGTAATGGTTCTAATACTTCACAGATGTCTGTACATGATCAAAATACTATTAAAGTAATTGTACTATTACTGCATAGGTATCAGCACATAATCAAGGTGTGTTTCCAGTTGGCAGGATTTTAGAGTTATCTGCCAGTGGATCCCATGTTTACCTTTACTTGCACTTTTGCCAAGAGAAGATTGGCTGTATTCATTCATAACTCAAAATTACATTGATTATTTATATAATTTAATTTTTTTTTTATTCATTACATTTCTACTGTCATAGAAACTTCTGTTAAGTGGCCAGTTTACAGTTATTTGACAATAAAACTAGTTTGTAAATACTAAGGAGATTGTTTTAAGTATCAACAATATATGTCAAGTTTTAATATCATCATGGTATGTCAATGTTTCAATATCATTTGCAAAGTAGACACAATTTCAGTGCACTTGCTACTTTGACATTTGAGCAGACCAATATTAGTACTGTTTAAATGCATCAGGTAACCCTGGATGACATTCATGACACGGAAATCAGTGAATCATGCTAAGTGTTTTAGGATAACCAACAGTATTGCCTGATGGGTTGCAAAAACTGTTGTCCAGTTAATATTGATGAAGACAGGGGTTTGCAAGAAATTATTGTGCCATCATGTTCAACAATTATCACAAAGATCAATATGCTATAGTAATCAAAACAATCAGTGGTCAAAAGTACAATAATTGGTCTTGTGCTTCAGAGTGCATTCAGTGTTGTCTTGATATTAGGCACTTATTGCAAATGAAACATAAGGTATAACAGCACATTTTGTTTAGTGGTTTTACAAAAATTTATTCTTGGAGTCTACTTTATAGAGAAACATTTCTCAAAAAGCTCAGCACATAAATAGCATAATTAATGACTGGCAAGTATATGCAAAAGTGAGAACAATAGGAACAGATTTGGCTTTTAATATGCTTGCCTAATATCTTCAAAATTAAAAATGGTAGGGACAGAAAATACAGTTAGTGCACTTAGTGCCAATATGCTCTGTTATTTAATTACTCTACATTCTGGGCTGTGAGGGCTCGTAGTTCTGTCTTGTATGGCATAAGGAACTATGTGCATTCCAATTGTACACTCATCTGGTAAACATTTAGGATAAACATATTTTTATCAAGAAAATTATTTTTTAAAATATTGTTTATAATAGTTTACTATTTTAAAAATTTTAAACTTTAACTTACAATTGACAATTTTAATTCACATGATAACTACATTTTTTTCTTACTTAATGGTTATAAAATTCTATGTGAAACACAATATAATTAAACAATATTCAGTAACTTGTTGTATTAAATGAAATCGACTGCTTTTAATTTTCATCAGACTGTTTTCATGTGCTGCAGCCAGTTTCGAGAAAAGGAAACACTGTTTAAAGCCCAGCTGAAAACTCTTACCACTCTCCTGCCCATGCTGCATGTCCATTTAGTTATGTCGGGTGCCTTTTCCAGTTCTTCCAGCAAGTTTGAGTTTCTGGATTTAGCCTATGTAAGTTTATTTTGTTAATTTGGGGAAATCTTCCTGGAGACTTTTTGACCTGTTCACTCAAGAGGCATAATTTTATGTAAAATCTTTTCATTCTCTATTACTAGGTAGTCCCACTCATTTTTTTCTACTTGATATTGTACAAATGTTTTATGCTCAAAATGTGTGTTCTGATGAAATAAGGTTGTACAGAAAAAATTATGATGATAGCTATAATACTTTTTGAGATATCACAAATTTAGTGTCGTTATTTGTGGTCAACTTTTTTTAGACGTAATGAATGAGTGATTTTACAAGTTTATTACAAGTAAGATATAAACCTCACTGAAAAACAATCTAATAATTCTAATAAACATAGTGACATACAACAAGAAAAACCAGATATAATGCAAAATTTACTTTTCAGTTTATTATAAATTGCAAAAGAAAATAGGCTTTTGTTTCATAAAATTGCTCGCAAAACGCAACAAAAAGGAACATTCATGGCATCATAACATATGCAACTGATGCACAAAGTACATCCAAAATGCATATTATTAAATCATGTACCATATAGTTAATGCCTATTTTTTTCTAAAGGCATTGCAAAGAAAATGTGGAAATTATTGGAGGCTGAAAATGACCATTTCAGCAAATTTTAGCCAAAAAACAGCATTAACGAAGTTTATTACAGAAAACGTAAACAAGCAAATGGTCATATCTCTGAAACTATACATCATACAGAATTGGTTCACATATCAAAATGATCAGCAAACTATACTCTACCTATATCTATAAAGATACTTTCTGTTTAATCGCATATTAAGTTACATTTATCATTTGACTGTACAATTTATATTTTCAAATAAAATTAAAACGGATAAACAGTCACATCTCTGAAAGTATACATCATACAGAGTTGGTTCACATATCAAAATGATCAGTAAACTATACTTGATCAATATGTATAAAGATAATTTCTGTTTAATCACATATTAAGTTACATTTTTCATTTTATCATGCAATTTTTATTTACAAATAAAATTAAAACGGATAAACAGTCACATCTCTGAAAGTATACATCATACAGTTTTGGTTCACCTATTAAAATGATCAGCATGAAGTTATCTATTTATCTAAAGACAGAAAATTTATTTATAACCTTTTATCTGAATTAGTACTTTTTACACAATAGAAACTTTCACATTAAAAAAAAAATCTTTAAAACTGTATACATGGTATTCTTTATGCATAATTCATAGATATAAAAACATGTTTGACAATAATATTATTAATTATAACAAAATAATAAGTAATAGATTAATACATATCCTTATGTTTTGAAAGATTTGTGAGAGGCATTAAAGCATGAAAATATGTATGAAAAATGAATTACTAAAACTCTGTGAACATGTACATTAGTGACATGATATTTAATATAATAATAATTCAATTCTGTGATATTTATTTCCAACAATGAATGTGCACAACATAGATTCAAATATTAATCACAGTACATATTTTTATAAATAGAAAATTCTTCCTGTAATGCACTATAGTCAACGGCTGTCCAGGTTCTTCCGTTGGTTGTCTCCATTCTTAAACCCCATTTAAAAACAAACTTGGCATCCACATCATCACAGTCCATGGTATCACCCCACTTAAAAATATTCTTATTTCTATACTGTTCCATAAATATAATCTTAGCACTGCTGGTGGTGTGAATATAAAAGCATTCACTAAATAAATATCTTATTAGCATTATTGTAAATCCACTGCTTGAAAAGAACATTTCACAGACCCAAGTGTTTCGGTTGTTTACTATTTTTGCATCAAGAGTTATCTTTTCTTTTTTAAATTATCGTCGTCAAGAAAACGATTTTTCTAAATAATAAGATAACCATCTTGACTAAAATTAAATAAATAAATAAAATAATATATTTAAATACGATCTGCGACTTCAAAATATATATTGCAAGGAAATAGCAATCAAACTTTCGCGATAGAGTGACGCACCGACTAACCTATTTTCAAACTACGGAATTGGTAGTGATGGTGAGGACAAAATGAATAATTCTGCTTTAAAAATAGAGATATGTTTACAAATAAACTAATCACAGAGTAAAGTAATCATTATTAAATGCTTACAAAAGATCTTACCGATAAGAGGTTTTAATTGTTCACATAAAATGTGAGAAAAATCAGCGGTAGCGTCAACGCGTGTTTCGCACGTGGAAGCCATGACTGAAAGTGAAACAGGATGCGTACTAGGGGGTTTTCAATTTAGTGGATGCTCTTCCAGGGGTCACTAATCAAGGGCTACAGCATATCATTAGAGAGATATTGAAATTCCGCAGAAAATGATATATTTTTCACTATTTTGTGATAAATATTTCTTCCGAAAATTTTATCGTGAACTTTTTAGTTTGAAAATTTATTTGGTTATTCGCATCAAACAAAAGTGAAATTTATATGATTGTAAAGAGTTATATGTCCTCTATTTAAAGGACCAATCAGTTTTAGGGTTACAACACGCTAGATGCTCTGCAATCTTTTTAAAAATTGGTACCCGAAAACGTGAATTTTACTTTTTCGGCCGTGAGGCGACTTTTGACCCATTTTTCTTGCAACCCTAAGGTACTTTCGTCAAAGTTTATGGATACTATAATAAAATTCAGAAAAAAACAACAAAACAGTTCGAAAGACAAAACATCGATCTTTATTTTCATATAAAAATGGTTAGTTGAGGTTTAATGTGAAGAAAACCGCTCTGGAGTAAAGTTTAGCAAATTTGTGTGCGTTTGCGAGTTTTTGCCTGTAAAGCGGTGGCCGTGGGACTACCTACTATTACCATTTTTTATCACTTTTGTATTGTCAATAAAATAAGATAGTTTAATTGAAGAAAATTGAGATGACCTAGTTTTAGTTTCATTAGTGATATCATTATTGTTGCCTTGACAACGAAATAATAGGTGTCAACATTCCTTTTGTTGATACAAAATGTTTTTTTTTATTATACTTTAAGTTATAGAGTTAGAAATATTGAAAAGGTATTGATTTTAAGTAAACTGCCCTCACTATAGAAGTAAAGTGCATTCCAAATATATACAAGTTTACTAGAGCTCAGCAGGACTCCATATAGATCCATATAATTAAATGATAAATCAAAATTTGTATAGCTTGTCCTTCCTTTACAGAGAAATGGGATTTTTATTTTTTTACATAGGATAGTTTTTTCCTAAATACTTAACAAGCCTACCTTGGGAGTATGAATGGATTACCTGCACATAAAAGTCAAGGTCTTACCACCCCTACCTTCCACCCCACCCTGGGTAGAGATAAACTGAACAGAGCTTGCCAAAAAGCAGGTTCCATGAGTAGCTTTCTCTCTTTAGTACTTCTAGATCAGGTTTGCACAAACTTTTTAAGCCAGAGGGCCAAATTTCCAATTGATAGTGCATGGAGGGCCGCCACTTGGATGGCTCAGTAGAAAAAACAACACAAATAATGAAATAATGTGCTTTACGTTCGTAATTATGGTAACATCCGAAAGTCCTCCGGGGGCATTTAAATTATCATTGTTTTAAAACTATTTTTCTAAATAATAAAATTACTATCCTGACTAAAATTAATTCAGCAAATAAAATAATATATATATATAAAATACAATCTGCGGCTTCAAAATTTGTATTGCAAAATAAAAGCATTCAATATTTTGCAATAGAATGATGCACCGACTAACTTATTTTCATACTATAGAAGTGATATTGCAGAGGACAAAATCAATAATTCTACTTTTAAAAACAGAGATATCTTTACTGAAAAATAATCTCAGAGTAAAGTAATCATTAACAAATGCTTACTAAAAGATTCTACCAATAAGAGGTTTCAACTGTTCTTATATGGCAGAAACATCAGCAGTAGCATCAACTGAATGTGCTTCGCACATGGAAGTCATAACTGACATAGGAAGTGTTGTATGGGGATTTACAAATTTCAAGTGTTCTATGGATGAATAATCATGGACTATGGCATTTCATTGGAAAGTTATTGAAATTCTGCAGAAAATTATATTTTTGGCTAATGTGTGATAAATATTTCATCCCAAAAATATATATGAATTTTTTTATTTTTAAAAATTATTTGGTTATTTACAAAACACATTAGTAGAAAAAATATGATTGGATAGTTATTTGTCTGTTTTATGGACCAATCAGATTTTAGGTTACAAACTTATAGAGATCTTATTTTATTGTTAAAATGTAGTACCTGAAAATGTGAATTTTACTTTTTTTTGGCTGTGACGCAATGTTTGATTTATTTTTGTTGCAACCCTAAGGTACTTTCATCAAAGTTTATGAATACTATAGTAAAAGTCAGAAACAAAACAGCAACACACCTAGAAAGATGAAACATTGATCTTTGTTTTCATATAAAAATGGTTAGTTCAGGATAAATGTGAAGAAAACTACTCAGTGATAAATTTTAGTGAATTTGCATGTTTGTGAATTTTTGCCTGTAAAGCGATGGCATTCGGGACTATCTACAATAACTGTCAGAGAGACTGCAGACAAGATTTTAGACTAGACTCTAAGAAATGCAGAGAAGTTATCTAGAAGAAAATATTGACAAAAGACTCTCTGTAAGAGAGTGAAGAATAGAGAGTGGAAGATGAGGTTATTTGCAAGAAAAGAAGACAAGATACTTGTCTAAAAGAGACAGTAAATTAGGGATTGATTCTTGGAGGCTGTAGATTAGAGACTTGGATGAAAATGTAGACTTCTAGACATTGTCTAGAAGAGATAAAGCAAAGGACCATATGTATAAGAATATTGACTAGAGGCTCCAAATGACTGCAAGCAAATTATTTTCTGGGGAAAATTTGTCAGTCAAAGAAATTCCAGTATAAATAAATGTACTTACACATGTTGGGAAAGACATAAGTGAAATAAAATAGTTTGTTTTGCAATACAAATCTTGTTAATATGTTTACAGTTTTGAATTTATGTATATGTCTGATGACATTTTGATTGTTTAGGTCATGATGGATCGACTGAAGACAATAGTTCAACGACAACATCCCCTTCATCCAACACAAAGTGGCCAGATTGACACAGGTCATAAAACTCAGTTTGCCAAGTAAGCTTGTTCATGTATAAAAATAAACTTTTCACTGTAGGGCACCACACATTCACAAACCTTTTATTTTGCCAGGCAGAGAAAATTAACAATAGGTTGATTATGTTTGCTAAAAGTAACATTCAGCCCCCCCCCCAAAATGGAGGGTGGTTGAGGGTGTGTGCCAAACTAGTTGAATTGATTAGGACTCATTTTGTAGGTGATATAACAGTTCTAACATGATAACTGATAACCCAGTTTTGCTCTTATTTCATAAAATCCCACCGTCTGTAGGGTGTCCGATCTAAGCAGAGTGACTGGTCAATAGGAAAGCTGCTTTGATCTAAATGATCATCACTGAGAAAGCTGTTCTGTCAGTAATGTCCATCAGGGACAGAGTTAAACATAGAGTTCACAAAATTCTGTTCTTTTTCCAGGAGCCTTGAACCATTATTGTTTGGTCCTGCTCAGCATCGAACATCTGTTGCAGGTGTAGCCTCAAACCCTGGCAGGTAAAAATTTAAAAATCTCAAAATGAGACAGAAGGGTGTTTAATTTAATTTTAATTTTTGATCTTAAAAAGATACAAGGGGATGGTTGGGTGGAATATATGACAACTGTAATGAAGAAAAATGCAATGAACTATATTCAGAAACAGGGGACTCATGGAGGGTGGGGTCATCTATATCCCGTGCAAATATGAATATCTGCCCACTGACCCTATAAATGTTTGTGTTTTTAAATGTTTTGAAGTTGTAATTGCATTACAGTCTATTGATTTTTGAGTCATACTGAAAAGTTTTACTGTTTTTGAAGTTGTAATTACATTACAGTTTACTGATCTTTGATTCATGCTGAAAGGTTTTACTGTTTTGAAGTTGTAATTAGACAATTAATTACAGTCTACTGATTTTTTAGTCCTACTGAAAGGTTTTACTGTTTAGAAGTTGTAATATGCCACATTAATGTCTAATGTCTTAGATACTGAAAGATTTTACTGTTTTGAAGTTGTAATGCTGAGACACCACTTTTTAACTTATTTAGAACTAATGATTTAATGTGTCTTCTTTAAGAATAGACAAACCTGTCACTTTGTCATCATCCATGCCAACCATGCCAAGCCTATCATCATCTGCTCCAATGACCAACATGAGTCCTGTAACTGCTCGTCGCTCCAATGGTTTGAATGGTGCAAAGGTGAAATTCATTGATGCTAAAGGACTTTTTGCTGATCACTGTGTGGAGTTTGAGAATGCTCATAGAGTAAGTGATGGATTTTATCCATTTACAAGTTGCAAGATTGTGGAATGTCATTAGGTATTTACAGATAATTTGCATTTACAGGATGTGTATGATTATTGTGAATGTGTTTACAGAATATTTGTATGGTCATTGTATATACATTTACAGAATATTTGTGTGGTCATTGTGTATACATTTACAGAATATTTGTGTGGTCATTGTATATACATTTAAAGAATGTTTGTGTAGTCATTGTGTATACATTTACAGAATATTTGTGTGGTCATTGTGTATACATTTACAGAATATTTGTGTGGTCATTGTGTATACATTTACATAATGTGTAGTCCTAGTGTGTACATTTAAAGAAGGTTTGTGTGGCCATTGTTTATGCATTTATAGAATATTTGTGTAATCATGTACACATTTATGTGATCACTGTATGTTTTTACACAATATTTGTGCAATCAATATTTTTTATATAATTATAATATTTATTTGTTCATTATCTATGTGTCTTATATAAAGGTTCTTTGCACTTAACCAGAATTCTACATTTTCACAATGAAATAAATTTGCCTGTCTCTGTTTCTATACTTAATAATTATATCATAGTTGCCAGTGTTAACGTGACCTGAACCGGGCATTGCCTGTAATGATATTTTTGAAGTAAACTCAGGTGGAGAATGTGCTAGAAACTTGCTGATGTAATCTAAACCAGTTCAGTTATTGTATTAAGTTAACATATAAGTTTTTAAAATTAAAAATAACATAGATTTAAAAAAATTATTATGGCTTCTGGGCAATGTTAGACAGTCAGAATTGGCTTGCATTGTACTTGATATATAGCTTTCATCAGTAAAGCACTGTTATCCTAGTTTTGTAATTTTCCTAGTTTTGCACTGTTATCCTAGTTTTGCACTGTTATCCTAGTTTTGTAATTTTCATAGTTTTGCACTGTCATAACAACAAAGTATATTTTTTGGGAAAAGCTACTAATAATATATTTTATTTCAAGGAGTATCTTGTGTATATTCCTGCATACTATATTTTCCATCAACTTAGTCCATCAAATTTCACCAGCTCTACCTATATTGGCAGTTATCCACTTCACTGTTTGCATCTTTGTTCACTTCATTTGATATGAGTGTAAATATTATATCTTATGTATTATATTTAGGTACTCTTTCTTACGTTTGATTTGCATGTTCACTCTGACTGTATGTTGTAGGATTTGATACAGAGATTTGAGAAGTTGAAGATTACCTGCCAAGAGTTGCAGCGAGATGTGACCGTGCGGCGTTGCTTGGCACATAAAGATGAGATCACAGTTTTGCAGGAGAGGATAAATGGCTTGCAGGACCAGCTAGACAAGCATTTCTCAATACTGGATGGCAAGCAGCTTGCACTAGAAAAGGCATGTGATTGTTCATTTTCACTGGGAAGTATAAGTGATATAAACTAGTTTAATTTTTATTTGTGTGTTATCGCTGTCTTGCAACACTTGGAAGAGATCATCAGTGTATAGATCAAGCTTGGTTTTTAATGTTGATATCTGTTTGTTTGTATTGTCTACAATTATTAGCTCTGAGAAGAGAGTCTTCAGTATATTGATTTAAATTTGTTTGGTATTTATGCACCATTACTATTTTGCTGCACTGGGAAGAGTGTCTTAATATATAGATTTAAATTTGTTTGATATTTATGTACCATTACTATTTTGCTGCACTGGGAAGAGTGTCTTAATATATAGATTTAAATTAGTTTGATATTTATGTACCATTACTATTTTGCTGCACTGGGAAGAGTGTCTTAATATATAGATTTAAATTAGTTTGATATGTTTTTTATTTAGCAATGCTAGGAAGAGTTTTTAGTATATCAATTTGCTCCTGTTTATTTAAATTTAAATCTAATCATTATTTTGCAGCACTGGGAAGAGAGTCTTCAGCGTATTGCTAATGAACAAGACTTGTATCAAGGTACCTTTGTTTGAAATCTGGATATCTAAATATTAGGGATTATTTGGAAAGTTTTTGTTTTAAATTATTGACCCATCCTTGATTTATAAGCTCTCATTGAACTAATCCATTCTCCATTTTTCATTTTGTTAACCTGTCAACCTTTTAATTGCTAAAGCAACCACATCTGTTTTTTAAAACAACAAAACATTACTGTGACTCCAGGTTAACTTTTACTATTCACTGGAGGTGCATTTTGAGAGTCACTTCATTCATTGGAAAACGCAACACAAATCTACTATATGCATATAATACAAATGCACATATCATTTAGCACAAAGGTGCAAGATTTTATTTTTTCAAGATTTATCTAATTAATAAAACTGTTATTATCAAACATATTAAGACACAAAAGTTGTTACTTAAACTCTACAATACATATATGATACAGTATATTATATTATACAACAAATCAGATGCATTTAAAAATAAATGTCATTGCTATAATTTTAATTGTACTCTACATATAAGATGTATTCTTGAAATGATAAGTGGTAGACTCTTAGAAACGAGGGCTGGTTTTTCTAGAGTTTTTTGATAGAACATGACTTGCTGTTGATGTCCTATGTAGCAAGAATAGAAATAATAGTAACTATCTGCTGGAATGGAACTGTGGCAGAGTAAATTTGCTTATCCTTATTTCTAAACCTAATAATTATATATTCTTGCCAATGTTAAAGTGACCCAACCTTGGGCACTGCTTATGATGATATTTTTGTAAGTGCCAGAGTTGGAGTAAACAACTCAGGTGGAAAATATACTAGAACTTGCTGATGCAATCCAAACCAGTTCCAAGCAGATGAGCAGATTTTTTGACTAATAGTCTCACACTTGTTCATAACAACTTTATCCAATGGGGATTTTATTATATTCTAATCACTTTGATTTTGACATAATTCTAGTCCAGTCATAAAGACGATCGTTAGCTTATGGTAAGTTAACTGACTGATAAAGGAAGAATGAAATTTGAATATTTCGATGTTTGCTATTGATCTATGATTTGAATTGGGGAATGCTTTATGTAATTGAAACATTCACTAATTTGATTATGATGTACATTATACTTGTGAATTTTGATTGATGCTTTATTTCTTATGCTTCATGTGTATTGGGCTAATGAATATTGTTGCAGGATTTTAAATGAGAATGCGTGTAAGAGAAAAAAAGAGTTCAGAGATGAAATATGCCTAAAATTTAGCACTGCCTTAATTTGACTTTTGCAAAAAGGAGCGTGCCTTTGTTTTGTAACCTTGTATCTGTTCAGCTGCAGTGACTACTGTACATGGTGTGTGTATCTAGCATTGTTGTCGAACTGATCAGTAAACGTGTTGCTGTAAGTTGATTCCTGTGAATTCCGTTTGAGAGCCAATACAGAGAAAATGGATACTTGAGGTTGGTCTCGAGAATTCATGAAAGTTTCTTGAATTTATTGTTAAATTTATTAACCTTCTTGCACATATCTTAAACTATGTTTGATTAATAGCAGGTGGATGTGGGCTCGTTAAATATAAATAAAAGACAGATTTTTAATACTCCTTTAGTAAGAAGTTTCCATGTGCGGAAACATTATGCAACAGTAAAACATCTATCTTATTATTGTGTAAAGAGTAGATGAGTTTTACAACACCCTTACAATCCACTAAGTGAGAGAGACAAGTTAGTCTTCTGGGAGAATAATTAATAAATTTAGATTTTCAATCTCTTGTAATTAGTTCTGTTATTAATTAATAAATAATAACCATAATGTGAAGGGGGATGAGCTGTCACAAGAACCATAAATACACAAAATGTTAATAACAAGCATATTTAGCAAGTTACCATACTAAGAAAGTAATTTAAATCTCACTGTATCATTTGAATTGTTTTCAATAACTGAATAATTATTTTTTATATTTAAGTAAAAAGTTATTCCTATCATGTTTTTGTGTCTTTTTACAGCTCAGATACAGGACGTTAACAGACTAAAACATGAGAGTGAAAAATTACGAGTCATCATGTCACAGCTAACTTCTTTTGTTTCATCCATTGCTGCTGTTACAGAAAGATTGTCACCTAAGTGAGTTTAAGTGCTATTTTCCATTCTTAGGACAGAAGAATTTTTTGTGTGTGAGTGTGAGTGAGAGAGAGAGAGAGAGACATATTTGATTCCCAAGTGACAAGAATTCTTTTTTCATTGAAATGTAAACTATTATAATGTGGCTGCTTTTTTCATCTGACTGCAATCTGCAAATATTCATTTAATCAGTATAAACAAGCTATAGCTATTGAACTACAATTTCTGTGGAAGTAAAATAATATTCAGTTAATAAGTATAAACAAACTATAGCCACTGAACTACCATCTCTGTGGAGGTAAAATAATATTCAATTAATCAGTATAAGAAGCTATAGCCACTGAACTACCATCTCTGTGGAGGTAAAATAATATTCAGTCATTGAAACATTGAAATTAGCAAAATAATGTTTTTTTTATGACTAGTGGTGCCTATTCTCTCATTTAAAGCATTGTGGATGGAAAATCACCTAGTTACATTCAGTCTGCCCAAAGATAAAAATGTTCTCCACTCTATCCACACCCCACCCACCCACCCACACACACACACAAACTAATACAAAGTAATAGGTATTAACTTACCTCATATATAATTTAGGGGCATGGCACCCAAGTTTTTTCCTTAATTTGAAAAAATGCTACCATAATATAACAGATTTAAAAAATAGATGTACATTTTATGATGGATCTAGTTTAACAAAGCATAAGAGATATATGTATTATTAACTTCTCTTACCAATTTTAATTATGTATTTTTTTTCTTCTTTTTCTTATTCAGATATATTATTTTATATGTTTAATCTTTGAAAACTGGTATAATGAATGTGAAGAATCAGAAAAAATTGAGGTTTTTATTAGAATATATTTTGCAATTTGGGTGTCCTATTTTATCACAGGCTAATCCACTCCTGTCTAACTTTTGAGCAAGATAACCAGATCCAAGCACTTCTAGGGGAGATTAATGCTGTTCAACCTGACTCCCAACAAAGGTACCATTATGAGTCTTTCATTATTAAAGTTTTTTAATTATAACTTTCTTAAAGAAATCTTTATAATACAAGTATAAATGTTTTGAGAATGTTACAGGGTTTTTTGTTTTGTTTGTTCATGTTATTCTTGCATTTGTTCCTGCACCTCTTACTTTGTGCTACTCTTGTGATTGTTTGTGTTATCCTTTGTTTGCTTGTGCTATCCTTGTGTTTTTTGTGTATTTTTGAGTTTATGCTACCCTCAGGTTTGTACTACTCTTGTGTTTGTGCAACTCTCTGGTTTGTACTACCTTTGTGTTTGTTTGTGCTACCCTCATGTTTGTTTATGCTATTTATTCATGTTACTCTTAATTCATTCTATTCTTATGTTTATTAATTTTACACTTGTGTCTTGTATTTATTCTTGCTACTTTTGTGTTTATATTTGTAGTTTTGTTTGTTCATGCTTCTCTTGTGTTCATTCATGCTAATCTTTGTTTGAACAGAGTGGAAGCTATTCGTGATGCAGAAGAAGAGAGACAAACAAAGACAGCAAATCGCACAAACCCCCTGGACAGTGAACTCATTAAGACTAAAGGTTTGCTGAAAGCACCCTTTGCAAGAGACCGGAAGGATAGTTCCAGTAGCCTGAAGAAAGACACCTCTTCTCTTCAGAATGGTAAAGATGAGGTTCCTTTTCTAGCCCTGAATACATGCTCTCAAGAATCCTCAGCTGAAGCATGATTCCAATATCTGTGATTATATACTTTTCGAGATTTGTATTTATTTTCAGAATCGTCATTAAACAAGAAAATTCATATTCTGAATAATACAACTCATAATATGAATTTTCTTGTTTTGAGGATTATGCTTTCATACATTTTTCTTATGGAGTTATTCTCTGCTCTTTAGTTAATTTCTGAACTTGTTTGATTGTATGTGCTAGTGTGACCTTTTACTTGCATGCCCTTACTTTGACTTGTGTTTGTGTGGGTTTTTTTTGTTTTTTTTTAAAAATTAAGTTCCAAATGTTATAGGTCAAATTTCATATGATTCATGTTGCTGTTGTCTCTATATTTTGAATCATCATTCAGTTTTGTTTTGTTTTCTAATAATAAAGTATCAAGATTGAGTTTGAAGAAAAAAGTTGTGAAGAAAAAAATAGCTGAAAAACTGGTCTTGCACAAAACCTTGCATAGTCAGCATTTTCAATGGGCTAAGCACATAGAAACTTTTGTTCTCTGAATTGCTTTGAACTCTGCATTTGTAGTGGGGTGGGGTGGGGTGGTTGTACATTTTTCTGTAAGTTGTTTTGTTGGGAATAAAAGAGTTATTTGGCAAGATTTATCAATTCATAGTGAAGTATCTGTAAGAAATGTTTAGAGACATCTTGCTACAAGTATTCCAAACAAAGCACATTTCTTTTATGGAATGGTTTCCAGAAGCAAACAATACTGTGGCATAAAAGTATTTATTGCTTGTAGACAAACATGAGTTACTGATAGACTATATTTACACCTACTAGAGTTATTAACTTGTACAATTTTTATTTTATAAAATAGTACTTATATATATTAGTACTTTTTCCTAACATATAAAATATGTAACATATTTCTTTAGTTAATTAACCTTCGCATTGGTTTCTCTGAATCTGCTCTGTAAAATGTTCAGTCCATTTTTTGTATTGTGCATATGTTTTATATTGAAAAGGCATAACAAGCCTTTTATTTTAAATTTGACTTATTTACTCTAACACATTTTTGATATTTTTCATAACAAATCACAAATTTTCCATCAAGTTTATATAATGTCATCAAAAATTAATAACTTATTCTTGAAAATCATTACTGATATCCCTCCGGTTACATACTACTTGATTTATACTAATTTAACTTTAGGTAATTTACATTTAGTACATTTAGTATCAGCATATACACTACACTTCAAACTCGTGAGTCAGGGCATTGGGAACCTTTACTTGCTAGCTTCTATAGATATTTTTATGCAGAGAATGGTTATTTGTGCTGTAAAATGTTAAATTTTGCTGTAAGTAGCCATTTTGTAATGACCTGAAACTGTATAAATATTTAAAGTTATCAACTGTAATTTGCATATGTTGGATATTGACCTGAAATGATAAATATTTAAAGTTATAAAATGCTCAGTTTGGCTGTATATAGCTGTTGTATATTGACTTGAAACTATAAATATTTAGAGTTATAAAATGCCCAGTTTGCTTGCAAGTGACCATTTGATATTAACAGAAGCGTGTGTCAGAATATATTAAACAAATTATGCATTTTTAATACACATTTTTATTATTATTAATCGTTCATTGTATTTGTTTATGTTTTTAAACATTCAGTACATTATTATGCAGAGCATCAAAATGGTCATCAAAATGTAACCTAGTTTAATGTATAACAGAATGAATAAATAGTTTGTTTATGTTTTTAAACATTCAGTACATTGTTATGCAGAGCATCTTTGAATACACTGAGCATGAGAAACATAATTTCAAATAATTTTTCAACTTAAGATAATAGTGGTGATTGGGATGTGGTAAGAAAAACAGGATTGTGATGATCATGATGTTGGTAAGTGGGTAGGAAGAGTGGGATTGTGATGATGTTGGTAAGTGGGTAGAAAGAGTGGGATTGTGGTGATGTTGGTAAGGGGTGGTTAGGATGAGTGGGATTGTGTTGATGTTGATAAGTGGAGTGAAAGATTGGGATCCTGTTGATGTTGATAAGTAGAGTGAAAGATTGGGATTGTGTTGATGTTGGTAAATATGTAGGAAGTGCAGGATTGTGGAAATGCTGGTGAGTGTGTAGGAAGCTCAGGGTTGTGGTAATGTTGAATGGTTACTAACAATAGGATAGTGCTAAAGATGGGGAATGGGTAGTGACACTTGTTACCAAATTTTCTAGGGGAGGTGAAAGATACACTGAGTAGTGTGCTCCTTGCCTAGAGTAATCTCTTATTTTTTATATGCTTTAGTAAGTTCTGGGCATTTTGCAACCTATGGTTATGCAATTTACAGATTTTTCTTTAGGGTGTTAGCTTTGTTATGCATTGCTGTTGGTTATGTTTTTTCCTATTATCAATTTATCTGTCATCCACTTATGATAAGGCACATTTTCTCTTTTTATTAACACCCTTGCTGTCGTTATTTCTTTTTTGACCTGCTAGTGTCATGGCTGGCTGTCTTTTAAAGTTCAATCATGCCAACAACTGTTTCACTTTAAAACTATGCATTATATCTGGTACTCAGGTCACATAGATAATAATCAGTACTCATGCTCAAGTTTAAAATGCATTTAAAATTTTATAGCAGAATCACTTTTTAAAATAATATTTTTCTAATATTTCTTTTTAAGTTTTAAAACTGTTTTAAATATACCAACACACTTTACTTCACTGATATGGTTTATTTTAGTTAATATTTTTATTATTGGTTTCTTCCAGATATATATCAAGTCAGTGATATATGACCAAATAACAGTTATATAATTGAAGTCACACTTGCATTAGACTTTGTCTTCATCTTTTAAGCATGCCATTTTAATGTAAAATCACCATCACAAAAGAAAGAAAGAAATTGTAGAGATCAAGTTGCATTACAGTTGGCAATATATGTTGCCTCTCTCAAGAAAAGTTAAGGAAAATTGTTTTCATCTCATCCAGTACAAATTACTGACAATTATTTACTTAAGACTTGTGTGAAGAGAGTGTTTTTTTGTTATTTAGTGAGAATGTTGGCAAGAGTACACTTTTAGGCACATTAAAACAAAACCTATTTTTTGTTATTTAGTGAGAATGTTGGCAAGAGTACATTGTTAGGTACATGAAAACAAAACCTATTTTTTCTTATTTAGTGAGAATGTTGTCAAGAGTACACTTTTAGGTACATGAAAACAAAACCTTTTTTTGTTATTTTGTGAGAGTTTTGTCTGAGTAAAAGATCATGTACATATCTGATAGCATATGAATTTTATGGAATAGAAATGGCAGTTAGATAATTACTTGTATATAATCAACAATTTTGAAAAATGCAAATTTATGTCTTTGATAGTGTTTAAACATACAAAGAGAAACTACTAAAGCATATGCATGTCTTTGACTTACCAAATGGGTAAAAGCTTGTAAAGTAAAAGACATTATAAACATATGGACAGAAACTTCTAGAGTACCTGCATCTCTTGTTCTGACTTTCCGAATGGGTAAAAGCTTGTAAAGTTAGAGACAGAAACTACTAGGGTACCTGCGTCTTGTTCTGACTTTCCAAATGGGTAAAAGCTTGTAAAGTTAGAGACAGAAACTACTAGGGTACCCGCATCTTGTTCTGACTTTCCAAATGGGTAAAAGTTTGTAAAGTTAGAGACAGAAACTACTAGGGTACCTATGTCTTGTTCTGACTTTCCAAATGGGTAAAAGCTTGTAAAGTTAGAGACAGAAACTACTAGGGTACCTGCGTCTTGTTCTGACTTTCCAAATGGGTAAAAGCTTGTAAAGTTAGAGACAGAAACTACTAGGGTACCTACGTCCTGTTCTGACTTTCCAAATGGGTAAAAGCTTGTAAAGTAAGAGACATTATAAGCTTGTTAGAAACTATTAGGGTACCTACGTCTTGTACTGATTTACCAAATTAGATAAAAGCTTGTAAAATAAAGGCAGCATTAATTAGTTTACTGGTAGCTGTTATTCTCAAGTTCTAATTTCAGAAAAAAAATGAAAGTGATTTATTGCCTTTCAAAGTTTCAATTTATAGACTTAAAATTATAGATTAAGCAACATTTTTCTATGGAAATCAGAATTGGGCATTTAAATGATAAAAGTGTTGTTGTAGATGATGTGATTTGATAAAATTATTAATATGTATGTATTAAATATTTAGAGTATAATAATAAAACTGGAGAGAATCTCTTTTCATTGTAAAATTGCATCAAATTGTATGTGTTGCAATTATTTAAATGTTGACAAAATATTGCAACTTCTTGGTTCAATTAAAATTTCATGATTTTGTTTTACAGTAACTAACTTAAAAATACTCTGAATCAATTTATATACAATTTATATAAACCAGGAGATTCAGGTAAAACTAGGAAAGGCTGCTTATTCCCTGTAAAATATAATCAGGGAACAAATCCTAAGTTTCCACTTTATTCATCTTTAACTCCATTCTCTCTTACATTCAAGTCTCATCTTACAATTTCCTGCAACACTATTTATTAGCCCGATACAGGCACACAGCATAATAAATCCAGCATATCAGTTTTCTGAGCGCATTCACTAGAAACACTGACAGGTGTTTAGCATACTATATACGAGCATGTTAGTTTAAAATTTGTAAAAATAATAGTCTACTCACATAATACATCTCTATTTTATAAAACACAAGTATAACATTTCATTAGCAAAATGCACAAAATATTTCTGACACTTACAAAAATACCATCATAAGGCGTGCCCAAGGTCAGGTCATTTCGACAGTTTAACAATTTATATAACAATTAAGTCTATAAATAAGGATAAGCAAATTTACTCCACCACAATTATATACATAAACCTTGTATTTTTAGAAAATATTCTAGGCATGATGTGAGCTGTTCTTTTAGAGATTCAAAGAATAACTTAAGCACTTACTATTATTAAAATTTAGTTCATTGAAAGAATGTTTTTGTGATTTTAGTCATTTCTTTTTAATTCTCTTGTCAGTACAACAACGCTGATAGTTGCTAATTGTGTAATGAATTTTCTAATAAACAAAAGGTATTTGTAGAACTGATGTAATGCCATTAGATTCATCACTGATTGTTAATGAATTAATTTTCTAATAAACTATTGTATAGAGGACTGATGTATTTTCATTAGAATTCAGCAACACAAGATGTTAAATAATAGCATGGATTGTTACTAATAGTGTAATGAATTCTCTATTAAAAGAAAAGTGTTTACAGGCTGGATGTATTGCCATTAGAATTCATCAGGGTATTTGTAAGAATAAGATTGATTGTTACATAATTGTGTAATGAATCCTGTACTAAACAAAAGGTATTTATAATACTGTATACCTTTGGGATTCTGGATCTGATGCTAAGTGACATGTTGCTTTTGCATGACTCTGAAATCTGAGGATGTAACATTATTTTCTTATCTGTTTATTCTGATGTTTTTTTTATTGTTCAAATGTTATACTTCAATAATCAAACCACAGGGCATTTTTTCCTTGTTTCATCTATATTATGTTTTCTCTTGAGTCTTCTTTTTGTATGTGATATATATTTTTAATAGCTATATTCTGTGTAATTATTTGTGCTATTTGAGTGTATATGCATTTCTTTTTAAATGTATACTGTTTACAAGCAAATACAGTTTTAAATATTTGTATTGTTTAAGCAATGTATGCAAGTTAAGTTTGTAAAGGTGCATACTGTTTTCATTGTTTAGGTATATTTTTTAATTATGTACTGTTTGTGTTTGTATACAAGATTTTTTTTTTTTTAAAGTAGCATGCTGTTTGTGTGCACAATGTGAATTGTGTATTTGCTTACTTAAAAATAAATCTCTAAGAATTTCTATGTGAGAAAAGAATTATATGCCTGAGGATATTAAAAACTATTGTCTGATATGTGAGTGTTTTCTGAGCCTGTGTTTTTATTCAGACATGGTGTGAGAATTTTTTGTAATTTGAGTGCTTGCACATAAGTCTGCTTATATATATACATGTATATATATATGTTGATCACACATTTGTATGTACAAATACATATACACTCTTTGAGCGAGTGGACATGAAATATACATAGGTACAAACATATTCATTTTGCTTAATGTCCTATATTCATTTTAGTTTATGCCACATTTTAATAATTAAAATAGACATTTTTTAAAAGTTCATTATATCTCCTATGTTTCATAGTAGATTTCATTCATACTTGCTCTCATATATTTCATGTTTTGTATGGTTTGATTGTTTTTGGTGTGAGTACATTAAAATAATTTTTGAGACATGCTGTTTATTTACGTTATTTTTTTTCTGCACAAAAGAACTAGCACATTCAGATTTGTATTATCTGACTACTTTGCTCAGTTTACTTTGCCTTGTTCTTGTATTAAGAGCAATTATAATGGTATCATCTGACTTCCTTGCTCAGTTACCTTGCCATGTTCTTGTATTAACAGTATTTATAGTAAGAAAAGATAATCTCCTGTTGCTTGCAATAATTCTTTCTTGTCTGGAGTCAAAAGACAAAGCTATTTACCATGATTATATTATGTTTCCTTGAATTAAAATGTTAGTTTGATAAAAGTACGTATGTATACATAGATCATAGTGACGGGTATTAATTAAAACTGTTATTGAACAGTTAAAAATTTACGATTCTAAAAAATATGGCACACCTTATTGCAATAAAAATATGTACAATATCTATGTGTATGTAAAATGTGCAATTGTTCTTTATTTTGAATTTCAAAAATGGCATATAAATTTAACCATTTTGGGGGATCTAAGGAGTATTTTCAGAGCAAAAGTGTTTGTTTGTAAATATGTGTATATCGTGATGATAGTCAAGACATTTATTAAGCTCAAAATAATATTTTCATGTCACATGATCAATTCTAATAATTTTACTTTACCTCTTTGAAGACAAAAAAGTTAGGTTGTGACATTTTCTGGGGTCACAGACTTTAAGGGTTTTGTAAAAGAAAAAAATCAAAATAACAAAACAAAAATACCTAGAAAAATCAATAATATAAATTAAGAAGTTGTCTTTTATTTGATGTAAACACATACAAATCAGTAAAAACAGACATTTGAAGCCAAACTCTGCTTTTAATATTTTTATTCTGTTAGTACTAATACGACATATACTTTTTTTGCAATTAAAAATAATTCAGATATCAAGAATAAAAACATTTGCTCTTTTACTTTAATTATTTTATACTCAAAATTATAATATAAAAATGTGCAAAGAGTTAAACTGAACTATTTTGAAACATTTTAGGTATTGCATGTCACTTAATGTAGCATTTTATGGTTGTATGTTGTTTTGTTTTTTTATACCAAAAGTCAATAGTACAAACAAGAACTTTTTAAAATGTTACTTAAAGAAGCATAAGCAAAAAGAAAAATAGACAATTGAAGTTAAGGCTGTCAATATATTTATCCTGTAGTAGTAAACTGTATTTTTCAATTAAACAGATGTGGTTGAGAAGGTGGGTGGATATTGTAAAATAATGCCCAAAGTAAATACATTGATTGTTTTTGTTGTTTTACTAATAATAAACTATCAGAAATAGTCAAATTTTTCATTTAAATGCAGAGACTTAAAAAACACAAATGAATGAGACATTTGACTAATATAAATAAAGATCATGAAAAATTGACAAGTACTAGGGGCAACACTATTAAAATTGAGTTTATCTTTACAAGATATTTTCTATTGCATATGGTCAGAGGGAAATATTCTCATTCTAAAATAGAAGTGATTGTTTTATCTAAAATAGAAATAATTGCCTTGTTTTAAAAACCAATAACTTCCCTATCTTTGCTTATTAAAATATTTAAAGGACAGTCTCTCTGTTTCATGCTGCTAGTAGGAATCGTGTAATGACAACCTTGTGTGTAGTGCTATCAAAAAGTAAATGATATACAAGCCCCTCAATTTACAAATTCATTTGGATATGAAAAGTTAGTTTGTAAATGAAAATTTACATGAGAATTCAGTTCCCATTATTTGACATGTAAAAATGTATAATGCATTTCCAGGGTCTAGAAAACACCATCATGGAGCTTATTCATAGTACAGAAGTATGTATTTCCAGAGTCTAAAAGCACCATCCTGGAGCTCATTCATAGTACAGAAGAATGAAAGTAACAACACTTTTTTATGGTAGTTTATTTTCTTTAACATCCTTTATTGATATTTTGGCTCAGTGTAAGATGTGCTCACAACTTAGAAATTATTTTTCATTTACTGAGTTTGTTAAGAATTTGAAGGGTTGTCTTTTATCATTATAAGCCAAACTTAATCTTGAGTGTTTATTTATCAGATACATATTCCTCTTTAGCCAATTTAAAATGTCTTATTAAATATCTATTTTTATTGTAAGTTTTATTTATTTATTGTTTTAAATTGCATTTACCTAGGTGATTTTCAATGGACTGTATAATATTTTATTTATTATGTCTTGAGTTTTGATTGCATGATTTGTTTATAAGAATTATCTCTATTCCATACTGTCATCTTACTCCTGTGACACCTGTCTGATTTTACTATTGCAATGCCTGTCCTCTGATTTTACTCCTGTGACACCTGTCTAATTTTACTCCTGTGACACCTGTCTTGATTTTACTCCTGTGACACCTGTCTGATTTTACTCCTGTGACACCTGTCCTCACTCTGATCTTACTCATGGCTTCACTGTCATCTTACTCTCATTTTTTTCACCCAATATTTCTTTCAAACACTTGTTGCTTTATATAATTTGTACTTGTGTCTCCATCATTTTCATTGTCTAACATCATTTTTCAATTATTTACCATTTGTTGCTTTTCTTGCTTGAAAGTCGTTTTTATCCCTTGTAACTTATTGTACCAGTTTCCTTTATAATTATATTCTCTCTATCACTTGTCAACTACTGCATCACTTTATACTCTCTCTTTATCAGTTGTCTGAAGGTGCATCACTAAACACTCCAACTGATAGGATTAACTTGTAAATCTCAGTTTTATAATGACTTCATATTTTGACATGTAAATAGAATTAAGTTTTGTAATTATTTAAGAATAATTTAAACATGTGTGTTTGCCTTTTAAATATATTGTATAATCCTTTTCTTGAATTAAAGAAAGTTTGAATAAATATTTGATACTGTCTTGTTTCATGTCTGAGTGATTTATATGTATGCAATTTATAATAAACAACATTTCTATTATACTTGTATAGTAATTTTTATTATTATTTTAAAATTTTATTTAAATTTTTTCATTATTATTCTTGATAAATCCAAACAAAAACCACAAATACTCTGTATTTAAGTTTTGGCCAATATTAAAATGTATACACTTCATAACTGTTAAGTTCAATATGTAGTTTAGTCTTGATCACATTACAGTTTATATTTATGACTGTTGATGTTCAGTATGTAGTTTAGTCTTGATCACATTACAGTTTTACATTTATGACTGTTGATGTTCCATATGTAGTTCTGGTCCTTGTTGCAATTGTGCTAGTCATTACTTTATGTCCAACCAGATAAGCTTGTGGCTTTGCTCACATAATTGTCACTTTTCAGAATATATTGCTTAAAATAACATTATTTTATGTGTCTTTTATTACCAGATAAGAATCATAATACATGATGCCCCAAAACCTGTTTGTTTTTTTTAAAAATCTAAGTGCCATGGAAATCTGAAATGTTAGAATACCAATTCTTATTTTAAAGCTAGATTAAAATTTGGTTTTGAATTTGATATGTGCATTAAGGTAATAACAGAATATAGACTGTTAACTACAAATTTTTGTCAGAACCAAACACTCATCCATTACTGGTGAAGTTTCCCACTGTGCCACAGGAGATCTAATGTGAAATGCCTTGAGGTCAGAGCGATTTATAGCCCACCATGCAAGACTGTGTATAAGCCATGACATGCACATGCACTTTATTTTTTGTAGTTTTAGGACTACTTGTGAGCTCCCTTATGGGATAGCATAATTTATATAGCCTGTAATGATTCTAGGACACTAAGGTTTACAACAGTAAAAGTCCAGTCAAAATCAGTCCAGTAGTTCGAGAGTTAGGCCTGGCTAAACAAACAGACCTAACTATTCATTATGTGTGTAAAAATATAGTTTAATCTTGTCCATATTACAATTACATAATATGGTAGTGTTAATATGTAGTAAAAGTGCATAATATGGTAATGTTAATATGTAGTAAAAGTGCATAATATAGTAATGTTAATATGTAGTAAAAGTGCATAATATGGTAATGTTAATATGTACTGAGAGTGTCTATGGTAACGTTACTATGTGCTGAGAGTGTCTATGGTAATGTTAGTATGTGCTGAGAGTGTCTATGGTAATGTTACTATGTGCTGAGAGTATCTATGGTAATGTTACTATGTGCTGAGAGTGTCTATGGTAATGTTACTATGTGCTGAGAGTATCTATGGTAATGTTACTATGTGCTGAGAGTGTCTATGGTAATGTTACTATGTAATGAAATTGTATAATAGCGTAAGTTATGTTCTGAGAGTATCTAATATTGCAATAATATAAAATCTATGTTTAAAAGTCTATCTGCATCTTAACGATTCGGTTATTTTATACATACACCTATTTTTAACATTTTAAGAGATAATTAAAACATGGTTGATTTAGCCCACACACTCGAGTGTTTACTTCAGAACCAGGTGTTCACAACGTCCAAAAACAACAGCGCATATTTCTGTACGAGTCCTTTATCATCAAAGTCAACTGTCATCAGTATAGAATAAATACAAATATCTTTCCAAGCGGGACATCACAAACATCCTTTCCAAGCGGGATATCACAAATTTTCAGTTATGTGCAACTAATAACTAGAAATAAATCACCCGACATACAAATCGCATTGTTTTCTTTCTAATTATTTATTTCATTCGTGTTCATATGTAAACATGCACACACACTAACAATTCTCGTCCAAGAATCAAGTATAGTCAGATTTGGCATGTAATATGTTCACGCCTTGTAATAATGTAGTCATGTACAAATTCTTCGTATTTTCGCAATTTTTAGTCTCATAGCAATAAAATCACTTTAACAGTTTCTGTGCTAGTATTGTTACATTTTCGCTCTTTTCGCAATATTGTCATGTTATCAATTCTTTTACTAGTATTTTCATGTTTGTAGTCTTAATGCAATATAGTAACATTAACAGTTCTTGTACTAGTATTGTCACTTTCTGAGTCTTACAGCAATACGGTCAGGTTAACAGTTCTAGTACTAGTATTGCCATTTTCTGAGTCTTGCAGCAAATATAGTCACGTTATCATTACAGTGTACTAGTATCATTACTTTTTAGTCTTAAGCAATATAAATACGTTAATGGTTATTGTACTAGTAGTTTCACTTTTGATCTTTTAGCACCATAGTCACGTTAGAAATTCTTGAAATATCAATGTCTCATTTGAGTCATGTAGCAATAGAGTCAAGTTAAAAATTCCTGTACTAATTAAGTCACGTTTTGAGTCCCATATCGATATAGTCACGTTCACAGTTCTTGTACTAGTATTGTCAGTCTCATATCAGTATAGTCACGTTAACAATTATTGTACTAGTATCGTCACTTTTTAGACTTGTAACAATATAGTCACGTTCACAATTCTTATACTAGTATTGTCACGGCTTGAGTCTTGTAAGAATATTGTTTCGTTAACAATTCTTGTGCTAGTATTGTCACGCTTGGAGTCTTGTACTAATATGGTCATGTTAACAGTAGTATTATTACCTTTGACAGTCTGGTAACATTGTAGTCGCATTAACAGTTATTGCACTAGTATTGTAACATTCGACAATCACATTTGATAATCTGATATAATATTGTTACGGTTGACAGTTTGAAGTCATGTAGTTATGTTTGACAGTTCTGAAGTAATGTTGTCACATTTGACAATTGAAAGTCATGTGACCACATTCGATAGCTAAAAGCAGCATTTTTGCGTTCCATAGTTTGAGGTAATATGGTCACGTTCAACAGTCTTATAGCAGTATGGTCACGTTCAACAGTCTTATAGCAGTATGGTCACGTTCAACAGTCTTATAGCAGTATGGTCACGTTCAACAGTCTTATAGCATGGTCACATTCAACAGTCTTATAGCAGTATGGTCACGTTCAACAGTCTTATAGCATGGTCACATTCAACAGTCTTATAGCAGTATGGTCACGTTCAACAATCTTATAGCAGTTTGGTCACGTTAAAAGTCTTATAGCAGTTTGGTCACGTTAAAAGTCTTATAGCAGTTTGGTCACGTTAAAGTCTTATAGCAGTTTGGTCACATTCCACAATCTTATAGCAATATAGTCAGGTTCCACAACCTTGAAGCTAATACTGCACAGTGAATAAACCAACAAGGGCCGCCAAGTTTAATAATACTCCAAATGCAGGGAATGTACTACAGTGATCATAACAATGACTAATAGTGCACAGAGAATAAACAACAACAGCTGCCAAGTTTTCTAGTACAACACAGCTAATAAACAACAATAGCTTTCAGCGAATAAAAAAAAAAACAACAAAAATGGCGGCTACGTTTACCAATCTGAAACAACTGATAAACTACAATAGTCGCCACATTGACTAATACAGTACAGCGAATAAACAACAATGGCCGCCATATTGATAATACCGCACAACAAATGCAGCCCACTGATTGTGAAGTACACAAATATTGCACAACAAATGCAGCCCACTGATTGTGAAGTACACAAATATTGCACGTCGTATAAAGCAAAATACCATCAAGTTCTCTAATGATAATTCAATCCTATGGAGTCACTAGACATAGAGGACTGAGACGCGTTTCAACAAGTAGTTTCTAGACAGAAATCAGACACATTTCACTAATATGCCGTCTCTAGACAGAAATCAATTAGACACATTTCACTAAAATGCAGTCTATAGACAGAAATCAATTAGACATATTTCACTAATATGCAGTCTATAGACAGAAATCAATTAGACATATTTCACTAATATGCAGTCTATAGACAGAAATCAATTAGACACATTTCACTAATATGCAGTCTATAGACAGATAGACAGAAATCAATTAGACATATTTCACTAATATGCACTCTCTAGAAGGAAGAGCACTAAAGTGAGTCTAAAACATAACAGAGAAAACAAAGCGAATCTCGAAGAGCAGATCAAACAACAACACGGTTATAGAAGACCTATAAATGATAACAACTGTAGAAATAAGCAATAATAAAGAAATAATATACTATAGCAGAGTGAGGAAGGCACAACCTAAAAAAAAACACTTAGGAGAACAGCACAACAAAGCGCCTACTGATCATGGGTACCACTTATTTACTGCCTCCATCACCAATAGCATCATGATTTCCCTCACCCGAATTAAGGAACTCTGTCATCAGCCACGACTCCAGCCCAGCTATCACGGAAATAAAATAAAATGTTTTCCGCCTACTGGCTGGCTGTGATTGTTTTGTAAAGAGGCTGGCGACATCACTAGTCCACAGCACCGATCGGACGTCGATACTGAAATACCAAGGCCACAACAGTGACAACTCGCTGACACAAAGCAAACAAAGTGACAACATTCCTCACACTCCTGAGGTATGAATCAAACCAAAGTGACAACATTCCTCACACTCCTGAGGTATGAATCAAACCAAAGTGACAACATTCCTCATACTCCTGAGATATGAACCAAACTGGTCACAAAGGTTTGCCTAGTCGTACCTAGTTTGCTTCATCATTCCTTTTTAAAATCTTCTTCGGCTTAGCGCCTGGAGGTAAAATTAATAAATTTCAAAAGTGGACGTTAAAGCGGAAATTAGTCAATCACTGTAATCAGGAATAGTCTGACCCTCGTCCATAGACTGACCCTCATTAGAGATGACCTAGCCCTCGCTCAGAGAAGATTTTCATTGGACAGAGGGGCAACGATATCGTAGAAATAAAATACTAGTCTCTACCTTAGTTGGTCTGTGAGTACAGATCGCTCTGTGAATGTTCACTCAAGCCAATGTAGTTACATGTGACAAAACTGCTTGTCACGGGTTTCACATTATTTGATATAAGAGTCTTAGTCACTAAACTGTGCAAATATTGCTCTAGAATAGTAATTCTCAACCATTTTGAACTGGAGGAACCCTTAGAACAATTTCCAGGTCTCAAGGAACCCCTGCATAAAAAATTACTATATCTATGATGTGTACTCATTTTTCAATACGATCTCTCGCGGAACCTCTCGCGGAACTCTAAACCCTGCTCTCGAATGACAGTGTCGATTTCTTAATGCATACTCTTGTGACATCATCAAGGCAGGAGTCTTACTTGACGCTTATTGTCATTACAACATCAAAGCAGTACTCTTATTTGACGCTTATTGTCATTACAACATCAAAGCAGTACTCTTATTTGACGCTTATTGTCATTACAACATCAAAGCAGGAGTCTTAAATTTCCCAGTAATAATATCTCCAAGAAAAATAACAGCAAAAACAAGCGTGAATTAAAGATCTTTTAAAAGTAACTTGAAAATAGTAACAAAACAATATAGCAGAGAG